>CM032454.1:55999236-56164236 GCA_019049505.1 Pachyrhynchus sulphureomaculatus | reverse complement strand
TTTAGATTTTCTGTTTTTTTTTTTGCTCGGGCAAATGTGGCACCTTCTTCTTTTTGCTTCTCCTAAATAGCTAGTTTCTTCCGTTGTTGCTTGCTCTGAGAATTCTTCTTGAGCTATCCCCCCTAATTCTTTCCCAAGGGCTATCGAAAACTTCCTTCTCCTTCCACTTCTACTGCCAAACTTATCACTATGACTAAACATAAACACTATAAAAGCGTTTAATGCACTTATATTAATCATGTTTGAAAATACAATCATTGGCCACCGAATATTGTCGTAACATTTGGTCGGCTTTGTCCACTCCTGCTTTAGTTTCATTGTAGGTAGTGATTACGTCTGGTTTATCATTATTTTTTTTATCAACATTATTTTGGTTGTGCATAGTACTCATAAGAGTAACCACTTTGTTCCGTTTTGGGCAATATGAAACAATCATAGCGTCGTTTTAAAAGCCAACTAGTGAAGAATGGACTGTACGCAGTAAATGCTAGTGGGAGTTCAGGTTTGTTTTTTTGAATAGTGCCCACTAATGTCAGGTTCATTTTTAGAAGTTCTTCTGCCTGTGAAAAACTTTTTATTTTCCTTCGTAAACCTAAAGTTTCCAAACGTAGCCTGTAAGAGTCACATATCATTCAAAACTTAATGCCATAATTACCAGGTTTTGGCGAAATGGGCAATGGCCACGGAACGTTACTAACTGCTCATCCACCGTCATAGACCATCCAGGCACAAAAGCTAACTAGTAAGAATTCCATCATTCAAAAACTTCACGGATAGGCTGTAGCTTATCAGGAGTTCACTGTTTTTTCTTCTTTTTTCTGCGCCGTCAATTCTCATAACGCGTAAAATATCCTTGAACCGATCCCGGCTCATTATCTTACTGTACTTTGGAAGACCATCTTGTCGCCTAAACATCGTACTTATATCGCCATTTTTTGATTTGTAGACTCCATAAAAGTAAATAAACCGATATATTTTTTTAGTTCTCCAACGTTTAATTCTTTCCATCTATTTTTATTTATCAGTCGCGCTTCTTTATTACTCCAGTAGCATATTTTTTCCAAAAAAGGGTTGCCTAAAAAAATAATAAAAAGCTGTCTGTCACTGATTGATAGCTTCTCTCAGCCCATCAGGTTGGACTTTCCGCATTGTTCAGAACATTATGTCCACCTTTTCACCCTCTGGGATCAACAAGTGACAGGGTGCACAAAATTTGCTCTTCATTTCTGGATGTATACCTCATTACCGGTATCAACAGACGTAAAAGGTAAATCACGTATACCAGTGTCCATTGCTTCATCCTCACTATTCTCCTGGATTGGTTCTGGAGCATCAGCAATTTCTTCCATCCCCTCTTCAGTGTCACTTTTATCCGAGTTCATTTCTTCCGAATCACTAGAAAATTCGTCCCCTAACATTCTCTCGATAATCCAGCAATAGTTAGCCTTCTTTCACTTGGCTTTATATAAGAACTAACACAGGTTGAAGTAGACATGATATTATTAAATGTCACAAAATTGGTTACGAGAGTTTTAACTTCACAAAAGGAGCCTCGGAGGCCCGGCCGTCCGCAGAGTGTTAACCGTTTTTTTTGCGATTTTTTTCTTCCAAAAAAAAAGAGCCGAAGTAATTTGTAATAAAGTTTCTTTTAAAGTCATTCATGAAAGAATATCCCAGGTATTGGGCAATACTGGCCCATCTTATTTGTGAGTAAAATTTTGGTTGAAATAGTTTAAATAGATCCGAGACTCAATTTAGGTCAGAAAGAGTGATTGGGGCAAGAACTGAGGATACCATTAGGTTTGTTGTAGTATTTCTTATGTCAACCCATGTATAAAAATCTAAAATTAACCGACTCTGAAAGGCTGCGCTGAATCGTGGTCTTTGTTGGCAAACTGTCACTTTGTCCTTGCCAGGAATTATCTTGCCAGCCCTTGGCTTAAACAGTCTCTGGCAGAATGCAGGAATACTTTCAATGTTGTGCGCAACTCGACCAGAGATACTGATTGTGTTAGCACTACTATAGCTACTTTGTCTAGTCTCTTCTGTCGGCCCTAGCTCGGCGATGAGGCGTGATACAGCAGAAAGTGTCCCGAGTTGCCAAGATATGAACTTTTCAATTTTGGCAGCTAATATTGAAGTACTTAATGTCCATAAAATTCTAGCAGAATATACCTTGATTCTCCAACGCTTAAAAAATGTCTGTTTTTTATGTATTGGAAAATTATTATTTTAATTATTATGGAAAATATGAATACTTTTAAGCAGTTTAACTGCCTAGTCTAAAATTTTTTATTAACAAAAATATTTACCAGGTAGTTTAGAAACTTGATTAGAGCGTTACTTTAATTACAATAATGCTTAAAATTTAGTTTCACCAGTTGCACATCGTGGATCGATGAACTTTAGCTTACTTTATTGATTTTTTCTTAAACAAGGATTGACCTTCTTAAGACTGACTTTAATTATCTACTTTGATGACCAAAAATGTAACGACATCTATTATCGAGAATGGTCAAAACAATTTGCACAATCGGTCAGTCTAAATACTGTTTTTTTTACAGAATTATAGGAGCTTCTGTATATAAATTAATCGAGATGCAAGAAATCTGAGATGATTCTGTTCACAAAACATACAAAATTAATATATTTTTAACAAAATCTAGGATGTCTGATGGGGAAATCAGATAAAATACAGATTTTTTTAACTTTTAACATATCCTTAGTAACTCAGAAGCTGTATTTTCATTATAAACAAGCAACAGTTATCAGTGTAATTGGAAAACTTTGCTTAAGGGGTCAGTATACTGTTAACGCCAATAAAAAATGATTTTTTTGTTATTTTTTTTTAAGGAAGTTAAATAACAGTTAAAGAAAAAAAAATTGTACACATGTTTAAATTGACCAAGATAGAGGCTATTTTGAAAAATTCCAATTTCGGCAATGTAAAATATCTCTAGATCCAGTCATCTGAAAACAAAAAATCAAAGTGCGTTATATTCAGGAAGCATAAAACACTGCACGGAGCAACAATTATAACAATTTATTAAAATTTCGAGAAAGGTCGTGAGTTTAATTTTTTTTTTAAATAGCATTTTTCTTTGGTTTTAACGGTAAAAACAATCGAATTTTTAAAATTTTAGAAGTATTGTTGGCCCGTGTAGTCGTTCTTGTGATAGAGAAGCTGTGTACCAAATTTTAGAAAGATCGGTTGAAAACTTTTTGCAGGGTTTTACATCGCACAGTAAAAAAAACGTGTTAGGAGAAAAACGCGTTTAAACCTTAAAGTATATTTACTATAGGTTTATAATCAAAATTTTCTTACTTTTGCCTAATCCGCAAATTTAGGCATGTAAAATAGATCATTCATTTCAATTTCCTTTTCCTGATCATCGATTTTCTGCTTTTTTCGATCAGTTCTTGTATGAAGCAAAAAAATGAAGCCTTTGCTTCATTTTGCGCTCTATTACATTCTGTCCCCACGAAGCTAGAAAACGACTTTGAGGCGCTCGCGTGCTTGTTTAAAAACCCAAAAAATACGAGAAAAAATTCGAATTAGGTCATAATATTTTAGGAATATATTCTTGATCTTTCAATTTAAGTGGTTACATCACATTGGCGCTCGGAAAAATAGGTATAAAAATAAAAAAAATTTTGACGCAGCTATTAAATATATAAAATAATTTTTCTTTTACACATATAGATAGTTTTATGAATAATTTGAAATAATAACGAATAAAAAAATTAAAAAATGACGGAGGAATGAACCATCAAGTAGGACCTTCTTTTGAAAATTCTTGCTGACGGTGTTCTTATTTTCTCTGTCGGGCATCGTCTGAAAAATAAAAAATAATTTTTTTCTAGCTAAGTAATAGCTAAGATGTAACTTAAAAAAAAATTTTAAATTTTTTTGTATGAATGACAGCTGTTTAAAAAAAAAAAAAACTCTTATTTTTATCAAAATTTTGAGTTTAAAAAAAATTTATAACTTATGAACGTGGCACCCAATCAAAAAAATTCTATGCTACATCTTAGATAATATTATAAAGAATATGTGTTTTTTAACAAAATCGGTTAAATAGATTTTAAGATATCTTGTACACCAGTTTGAAAAAGTAGTTTCGAAAAAAACGCAAGAGAAAAAACAGTACGGCGTCAGCGTCTTAAAACCAAATATTTCTTTAAATGACCTTCAATCTGCAATTCCTGGACTGTACATGAGGTCTTCCATTGTTGCCGCGATGTCCTCCGACTCCGACAGCTCTTTTCAATTTCCTGACCTCTTTAGTCTCCTGTTGGGCTCCCATGTTGGCTATAGATATTCGTTGAGAATCCAAGTTCTCGGTAAATCGCATCGTACTTGAGCCAATTACAAGGTTTAATAATTGCATCATTTGTAATACACTAGTATATCCATCATTAAATATACTAGCTGCAATATAAGATGCAATCTCAATAATTTTTTTGCCACTATAATGCATGTTTGGAGCCATAGACCAAATAACAGCGTTTATACTTTCGTTGTTATTCTGAGTGTATTCTTCTAAACAGCGTTCTAACAATTCGGTATCAGTTAATCTACCGTATACCGGTTCAATTACTTTTTGGACAACTAAAGGAATAGAATTTTTATGCTTATAAGACTCCAAAGTTCCAGAGGTCTTTCTGATACGAACACCAGGTATCTTCGCAGGACGGGCACTTGTCATGCTGTGGCTTTTCATCAGTGGATATTTTGTGGTAATAAGTTGCCCATGTTGCATTTTTCATTGTTTCAACTGATATATTTACACTCCTTCTAATTGCACCACCATGGTATGGCAAACTGTTAACTCATCAATAAGCTTGGCTGTCAACTTCCCTCTGCCACCTATACCAGCTCTTTTTTTACTTTGCGTAATTGCGTACCCATTCGTTTTTGCACCTGACCTATACATTCCTTTTTTTTAACAACTAAATTTTCATATAGATTTGAGTCGACAATTCCTGTATAAGTTTCACTGTCTCCATCGCGTACGTAATTACCATATCGTACGTTATAAAATGTTTCGGATCTTTTAAACATTTCTACAATACTATCCACTTCCATTTTTCCAGCTGACCCTTCGTGATTGGCAGAACATTTACCTGAGTGTTCATTGCTCCACTCATCATACTCCTCAGTACCTTCAAAATTTTCCCAAAATTCACAAGTTCAAGAACTTTTCCTGAGTAAAATGATGAGAATAGAAACGCCTAAAAGGGATGAAAAACCACGTTTCATCCAAGTTCCATCCCCTGAAACGGTGAGCTCTACTGCGTTATTCAGTTTTTTTGCCTCTTGAACAGCAGTTGTCATGGACAATTCACAAATAGTTTTTGTAGCAATGTTAATGTCATTCAAAACTTTATCGTAGAACGATTGGAAAATTGGTTTAGGTAAGTCCATAATTCCACAGAATTTCTCTATTCCTACTAAATTAATACCAAGAAGTCTAAACGCAAAAACTAATCGTCTATTCACATCATATGCTCTCACATTCCGCACAATTCACTTTTAGTTTAAAACCAAGACCACGAAGAGAAGTTTCGGCAAATTTTATACCAACGCCGCACTCTTTACACTATCACTTCACTTATAGCAGAAAAAGCAGATACAAAATTAGTTAATCGGTACCCGAAAGATGCATCCACATCAAAATCAACGGTTTCACTGGTCTTTACTTTTTTAGCTGATGTACTAGTGCTAGCTTCCTCTCTTTCCATTAAATAACGATCTATCGGGTGATTTCGTTTCTTCCTGCTCCGACAAAGACGTCCAACTGCTTGTCGGCTACCTTTTTTTTTTTATCAACATATACTTTTTTCGACATTTCAGTAATAGTTTTCTATTAAAAAATAATAAAAAAATATAATTTTTGTAATACACGTAGCGATATGTACACTACTGCGTCACAAAGCAAATTGATTCTGTGACGTTGAAGGTTCAGCGAGTCTAATCTAGTTCAAACTTTGTGTACCTGAGTTAGTTTTAGCGTCCAAAATTCCCCAGAGGAATTATTGTCATAAGGGCTGACTAAAAGAACAATACCCTTTGTCAAGGCTTTGACCGCTCGTGCCAGTCCGATCGCTACCTGAGTTTCGGCCGACTCTCTGCCGCGCTCACTTCTAATTGCTATAACTTCGGAAATAATTTGAATTTTGAAATGGTTAAACGTTTAAAATATTCTTAAAAGTATAAACAATTTATCTAGACAAAAAAAACAATTCGATTTTTTGAAAATCTCAAGGTGGTGTAACCCCTTAAGCAAAAAAAATCGATATATATTTTTTTCAAGAGTACACTGACCCCTTAAATTATTCCTAGAAAGAACATCATATCTGAAAGTAATATTCGTACCTTAAATATCTAGAGTAACGGTACGACACTAGCATGTCTCCAAATCTGCCGCTATCCACACATAAGTAGACTCACCATAATTTCAAAGTTTAATTCGCAAGTTAATCTACCACTTTTTTTTATTTACCCACTCAAAATATAAAAATATTTATATTGTTTATGTTTTTCAGGTAAGTGCCCTCAATCTCTTTGATCGTATTGCAGTGCCGTTGTAACGGATGATCGGTACGTATTTACATTTATATTATAACTACATTATTTAATAACATGTAACGAGTACTTTTCTTATCTTGTTTATACAATGTATCGGTTTAATGAAATATGAAAACCGTTTGCCTTTTGTTCCACTTATTAATATTAATTTAATTTGATCTCTTTATCGCACTGGTCTTATGCACTGCAGGTTTTGAATGAGTTTGTTAAATATATTTATACATAAGTACGGAGCGCATTCGGGGAAGATCCATTATTTCAGCGCCTCAGTACTTTTGATGAAGTCAAAAAAAGTTAAAGACAATCTTCGGTTGCTAAGCCATCGTCTTGTATTTGTTATTTCAATTCCTGTTCAATGTACTTAAGTGTTGAACACCATAAATCGTAACACCTTTGTTCGTGCCCGGAACAGATGCAAAGAAATTATCGACCAAACCAAGGAGGCACACAATCAACGAATTAGAAACAAATTTCTCGCTTGTCCCAACAATTCCAGGTCCTTTTGGTCAATCGCTAAGACAGTTAGTCAAAATTTCACCAAATCCACCATACCACCAAATCCACCATACCACCACTCACACGGCCAGATAATTCTATTGCAACGACACCTATTGAAAAAGCGAACTTGTTGGCTGAACTCTTTGCTTCACATTCTACTGTCGATTTCCAAGGGAAAACACCGCCTATTATTCCCATAGTGCAGTCAAGGATGCCCGATATTGTCTTCAGACAGCGTATCATTAAACATATTTTAATGAAGCTAGACACCAAAAAAGCTTCTGGCGCTGACGAAATACCTGCCATAGTTCTCAAAAACTGTGCGAGGGAACTAACACCAGTTTCTGTAGATTTTTCAACCTATCCTACAGAAAGGGAATATTTCCTTCCTTCTGGAAATGTGCCATAGTTCAGCCGATACCTAAAAAAGGCAAGAAAACCTTTCCAAATAACTACCGACCAGTCGCACTGCTTTCAGTAATATCGAAAGTCATGGAAAAGGCTATCAATCAGCATCTTCTAAAATATCTTGAGGGATTCAACGTTATTAGCGATCACCAATATGGCTTTTTTTTAAACATAGATCAACAGGAGATCTTCTGACTTCTGTAACACACGTTCTTTACGAGTAGCGGTCGACGGATTTCTTTCTAACACCTTCACTATCAACGCCGGTGTGCCCCAAGTCTCCATACTATCTCCTACTCTCTTTCTCATTTACATTAACGATCTGCTGCAAAGGATCTACAACTTTCAGATGACAGTACGCTTATCTCTTCATTCACTTTGAACGCTCGGACAATCTGCTACTCAGATGAATATCTGCAAACAGCGGGAAGTCGTTCAACTTAACAAAGACCTGGAAGAAATTCTATCTTGAGGTGACAGTAACCAAGTGGAATTTAACGCTACAAAAACCCAGGCGGCAGTTTTTTCTAAAAAAAGTTAACGTTGCTGAATCCGACATAGTTATGGAGGGACACTCCATTCATCTAACATCGTCACTCAATTTGTTGGGCGTTAGTTTAGGAGCAAATATGTCCTGGCATGAACATATCGCAGGCATAGCAAGGAGAGCTTCTCAAAAGTTGGGAATAATATTTCGAACCAGAAAGCTTTACACTCCACAACTGTTAATTCTTTACAAAGCTCAAATTCGACCAACTATGGAATACTGCTCCCATGTTTGGGGCTCCGCTACCAAACATACATTGCATTTGTTGGATTCTATTCAGAGAAGAGCTGTTCCTCTGATTGGAAACCGAAAATGACCGGCGGCCTTGATTCGCTGGAACAATCGAAGAACGGTTGGCGACTTGAGCCTATTCTACAAGTATTTTCATGGAAAGTGTTCGAAGGATGTAGCCCGCTTAATTCATCCCAGAGCGGTGCATGTCAGAAATACACGTCGCGCTAATATTTCACATCCGTATGAGGTTCAGCTTGTTACTCCTGGAACAAACGCTTTTCAAGCAGTCTTTTATATGGAGAACATCATCCCTTTGCAATAATTTGCCCAGGACTGTGTTTCCCACCGAGTACAATTTATACCGATTCAAAAACAACGTGAATCGCTTTTTCCGCACACGTGTCGCTCCTGTAGCGCTTTAGGGACTTCCCTGCAGCACGTATGCTAGACCCATAAAAAAAACTTCTACTAATTCAATAAAAGGTTTGCAAGTCCTATTTAAATCAGAAATTATAAAACTCCTAGTCTGATACAACGAATTGTATTAAGTACGTATACCTAATACTCCATCAAAAGCTGGCAAGGCAGCTTTCAAGCCGACCGTCAGCAGTTAAAAGCAGACATCGCTTTTTGAAGAAGCCTCCTCAGGCATATGTGGTAATGTAAAATAACTAAAAACGGAGAAGCCCATTTTTTCCAGCAGTTTACCCACTGTTCTCTTAGTTGTTAAGTCAATCCCTAGAGGCGTTTCGCCGTATCACGGCTCATCAGTCGGGCTAGGATTCACAAACAACAGAACAGAATTTACGGGTACTTATCCAAGAAGGTACGGAAGACGAAGGTAGGATACAACGAATTGTATTAAGTACGTATACCTAATACTCCATCGAAAGCTGACACAGCAGCTTTCAAGCCGACGGAGTAGTTGACACGGTCAACAGTTATAAGCAGGCAGTACTTTTTGAGGGATCGTTCTCAGGTATATGCGGTAAGGTAAAAATAACTGAAAAAACGGACAAGGCCCATTTTTTCGCAGTTTATCCCCCTGTTCTTCTATTCGTCAAATCCATCGTCGAAAACCCGTCTCGAGATGGATTTAACGAATAAGAAAACAGTGGATAAATGCTGAAAAAAATGGGCCCTTGTCCGTTTTCGATTATTTTAACATTAAATTCCTAGTCCACCATATTGGATCCACCATTTTCAATTTCTAAAAGTACAATTTTGATTAAAATCAGAAAAAGGACATTTTTAGTTTTAATCGGCCCTATTAACCCCGCCATTTTGATTTTGTACTAATGAATAATGTATTTGTAATACACTACCATCCAACAGTTTTATAAGCGCTAAGAGAATTTTAATTTAAACTGAAAATAATAAGTGAAAAACAGGTTTTTATTATTATAAAATAAATATTGACTTTTTCAATAAGGTGGGATGAAAGGTCATCAATATACTCATCAAAAAGTATTTACATGAAATCTCACTTTATTCAAAATTAGTACCTCTATTTTTAATTATTGCCTTACAAATGCATCCTGCTTGTTAATTTATTAAAATACCCGACTTATAACTTTTCCGGTTCATTTTTTAGGTATTCGTAATGCTGCTTAGATCTTGATGGACAACGATTTTTAATTCATCTCATACTAGTTCAACGGGTCAGAGATCAGGCAATTGAGATGGTCATTGCACTATATCTATCAATTTGTTTCCCTTTTTCTCTTTAAGATAACGTTGGCATCGTTTTGAACAGTGTTTAGGGTCTTTATCTTGTTCAAAGATGAAATCGCGACGAATAATATTTAGCCCAGAGATCATGACATGCAGGATTTTCAAGGATCTTTCTTCATTTAATTTCCTCAAACCAAACCGCCTCGCTTACTTTCGCCAAATCGCCAGTGCTTGTTAGTTGGTATAGTGCAAACTTCTGAAACCCTTTCGTTGAGTAGCGCACACATATTTTTGATTCATCCGTCCAAAGTATTTTATTCCATTATATTCATCAGGGTCTAGTTTCTATGTATTTTAGCCTATTTCAATCTATTTGGCTTGTGTCTGATTGTCAGTTTCGGTTTCCTGAACGCAGCAGTCGCCTCTTAATAGTGGTTCAACACGAGTTTCATTTAAAGCAGCGGTAATTTGAGGAGCAATTAAGCGTTGAATTGGGTTGCATAACACGTTCTGTTGTGGCCTAAGTCGACCAGATCTTTTTCTATTTTCATTTGTCTATTTTACTTGTTTTTTTTTTTTGAGCAATGTTTAGTCGCGTACGCATTTATTTGAAAAACCAAGTTTTTTTTGTCATTTATCGCTCATTATATCCTTTCTTATGTTGATTCCACATGGCACTCCGCTGTTTGGCACTCAGCTTAGCGTTATTTAAAATATTTCGGACTAAACAACCGCACAAACACTTTGAAGCACTATAAATGCAGAAATCGTAACTCTCGCTTCAGCTGCTAAGCTCTTACTAAATGTGAAACTATAATAAAACGTTTGTGGAGATAGAAATTGACAAAAAATAAATAATGCTAAGACATGTATGTAAGAACTTACTGTAATCATATTAGGTAGCTGAGGTAATTTTGCTTCCAAACTTTTGGACTACAGTGCATATGACCCTCCGGAATACTAGTAGCGAAAATAATTTGCCATTTTGCGCCTATTATTTTAAATTTTTAGTAGGATTTTATACTCTAAAACTATCCCCGTGAAACCCCCCTTGAAGACGATATCGAAATTCATTCAGTAGTTTTTAGAAAAAAATGGCAGATATACGAGGGTGGATTGATAATCTGGTAAACTTCTACAAAATGGCGGAAAATTTTGTTAAGCGACTGTTGGTAAGCGTGATTCTTGTAACGGTTGTGTTCAAAGTTTCAGTTGTTTGTAGAAATGAGAAAAGCCTAGTATCGTGTAGCGATAAAAAATATTTTTATTTAAAAAAGTTAACTGCTGTCCACATAGCAACTGAAGCAACTTGGGGACTCTGCACCAAAACTCAAGACCATTTATTACTGGATAAATGAATTTAAACGTGACCTTACCAGCATTACAGATGTCCGTTCAGCATGTCTGATTAAGTTTTTTTCTGAAGAAATGGTCGATAAAATTCATGGTATCGTGTGATTGCTGAGATGGTAGGCATCACATATGAACGGGCACAAAATATCCTGCATGAACTTCTAAAAATGAAAGATCTGAATGCGCGATGGGTGCCGGGTTTGTTGAGTCTAGACCAAAAACGCATGAGAAAGGACAGTTGAAGGTCGTATTTGGAGAAGTTGCAGTGTAATCCGAAAGACTTCTAGCGTCGTAACTGTAGACGAAACGTGGATCCACCATTACACCCCGGAGACCAAACGGGTTCACGAAGGTGAAAATGCATCGAAAAAAGCGAAAAAACCGTTTTACCAGCGAGAAAAGTGATGGCAACTGTTTTTTGGGACTCATATCGTCATGGTTGGCTACTTGGAAAAGGTTAAAACAGTTACTGGCTCTTATTACGCAATGTCATTGGACCGTTTGTATAGTGAGTTGAAGCAGAAACGACCACGATTCGCGCGGCAAAAGCGTTTCTTCACCAGGACAGTGCGCCTGTTCACACATTGGCCGTTGCAATGGTAAAAGTGCACGAGCTGGGCTTCGAAATAGACTGACTAATTTTCAATTTTGGCCCCAAGTGACATTTTCTGTTTTCTAATCTCAAAAATTCGCTTGAGGTGAGTGTGAGAGGTTATCGGCGCTGTAAACGAGTGTCCTACACAGTTCGAAACAATTTTGTTTTCTGAGGGAATAAAAAAATGGAATCTCGCTGAACCAAATGTATTGAGCTCAATGGAGATTATAAAAGAAATTTTTGTTTTCGCAAGAAAATGTTATTTACCTTGGTTTTTTACACGACTTTTCAATTCGCCCTCGTATATCTAAAAGCCGAGAATCACATTTTTTGTGCTTAGTAAAGTTACTAGAGTAATTTTATGGACAGAGCGACATCTAATAGTGTCTTGCATATGTTGCGCGTTGTAGTCAGAATATGGTAAATTCGCAGAATTAAAAAAATTCCAGGCATTGCTCTTCAGAATGATATTAAGCTACACCTATAAAAGTAATTTTAAAATAGCCCCTAAAAAAAAAATAATTTTAAAATATTAATTACGTTTAAAGTAAAAAACTATATTACATTATTATTTATAACCTTAGTAGAGGGTCATTACCAGATTATTTTAATTAATGTTGAACTCTTAGAAATGTCATTCATAACTACACTGGTGAGCAAAAAAATTGACTCAAAGGAGTTTGCTTTATTTATCACCTATCCTTGAATTAATTTTCAAACAGTGGTACTATTTTTGGTATCATTAGGATGCTGATTTTCTACTCTTTCCAATAACACCAAAAACATTTGGATTTCCAAAGAGTTTTACTGATTAAAACGGTTTTACTCAATAGAACCGTTTTTGCTCGCTCAGCAACTTACTGGTTCCGCGCTATTAATTCCTATAAAAACACATGCAACTGCATTTTCCTCTCAGTCCTTTATCGGAACTTGAACCGTCAACATCTCTGCTATACCTGCTCCCTAATTACGTCATCGGAAAATGGACCCCTGAAGAAACAGCACAAGTCATTGCTCTATTGCAAGAAGGATATAGCCAACGTGTAGTCGCAAGAGACTGACGCCTTTACACGGAGACCAGGATCAGGAAGATGAAGGTGTATCTCGTAGCGAGACTACCGCTTTATTGTCAAAACAACTCTAAGTAATCGTCACTTGACCTACGTTGAGGTCCATCAGGAGCTCCGACAGTCAGAAGAAGCTAACCTAACTGCGAAGAGACCAGCTAATGGACCCAAATTAACAGCAGCCCATCGACAAGCGCGACTCAGATTTGCCCGAGAGCATGTCGGCTTGATCTTAGAACAATGGTGCTCCGTTTTATTCTCCGACGAGTCTCAAATGTGTCTACATGGCAATGATGGAAGAAAACGAGCCTATGGAAGGCCTGGGGAGCGCTATGCGCAATGCTGCATTATTGAAACGGTCGCCTATGGAGGGAGGAGGTTCTGTCATGATGTAGGAAGGCATCTCACTGGATGCGATAACTGATTTGGTTTTCGTGACTGATGAAACTCGTAGTCGTAGATTCACTGCTCACCGGTACATCGAAGAGATTCTGCAGGAACCCGTCGTCCCTTACGCTGGATTTGTTGGCGATAGCTTCATGCTAATGCTAATCGGTGCTGCGGAAGTGGGAATACCCACATTTGACTGGCCTGGGGAATACCCACATTAGACTGGCCTGCGCGGAGTCCTGACCTCAATCCAATCGAGCATATGTAGGATGAGTTCAAAAGAAGAGTTCAAACCGAAAATCCAGCCCCTGCTTCGCTGAGGGACTTAAAGGTTGTGATGACGGAAGAGTGGGGATGAATCCCACAGACAGTGGTGAAAAAGCTCACCCACTCCATGAAAAACCGGCTAGGAGCAGCAATAAGGACTATTTTCAATCCTTTTTCTCCTTGTTTCCCTTTTCAATCGTTTTAATCAGTAAAAAACATCAAGTATGCTATAGAATTTGGTATCATTAGAAAGAGAATAAAATGGGCTTTCAACTGATACTAAAATCCGTAAAAATATATGAACACTAAATTCTAGAATCCGTGTTAAATGAAGCCAAATTGTTTGAATCGATTTTTTTGTTCACTAGGATATTTGACAGTAAATAGAAATAGTCTTTACAAAGGTTTGACGGAATAAAACCAGTTATCTGTTGCAGATTTATTTATTGTTGGAACAATCTATTGTTTGTTTATGGTTTAATATAATTAAAAAAAACCGGTCAAGTGCAAGTTGAACTTGCACAATTAGTGTTCCGTACGTTGATTGTTTTTAAAATAAAAATTTTTGTTAGGGTGGTATAAAATGATCAGTGACTTCACAAAACACACCCCACTTGTGTGCCTGGGATGGTTTTTTATTTATGCTCAACTCAGTACGCATTAGCTAAACGTCTCGTGCAACGGACTATCGAGTATATCTGGTTTCTTTGAGATCAAAGGTTTTCTAAACGAGCAGTCATAGAAAACACGACCAAAACGTGTTCACTTAGTAGACGGCGAAAAAGCTGAAAGTAGCAACTTAGGTATTAAAGCACTGGAGTTTCTCGCAACAATTCACTAATCAATCAACATCCCATCTTTTGGAATACGTCGTCGCACGGACATAGTCACTCAACGAACTGTGCCTTGAGACTCACGCTCTGGTTATTATTTTGAAAAATTATCGTTGATAATTTTAATAGGGGTAAAACTGCTCGTCGGTGATGCCGATGGCATTTTAATAAATGTGTAATCGGTTCTATAGGGATTGACAAGAATGCCGGAAATGCGAAGTAGAGATTGCAGATTCAAACTTTCTTTCAGTTCAGAAAGAGAATAAAATGGACTTTCAACTGATACTAAAATCCGTAAAAATATATGAACACTAAATTCTAGAATCCGTGTTAAATGAAGCCAAATTGTTTGAATCGATTTTTTTGTTCACTAGGATATTTGACAGTAAATAGAAATAGTCTTTACAAAGGTTTGACGGAATAAAACCAGTTATCTGTTGCAGATTTATTTATTGTTGGAACAATCTATTGTATGTTTATGGTTTAATATAATTAAAAAAAACCGGTCAAGTGCAAGTTGAACTTGCACAATTAGTGTTCCGTACGTTGATTGTTTTTAAAATAAAAATTTTTGTTAGGGTGGTATAAAATGACCAGTGACTTCACAAAACACACCCCAAATGAGTTTTCAACAAAGTTTGTTTCCAATCTTTACGGAAAACTGGTGACCTTGATATTTTGTTTTTTTTTATATACCAAATAAATTATTAAAGGTAATGCACTCGTGATAATTTTCGTTCAATCTATACCCCGTGGAGAATATTCCAGAACTTTTTCAAAATTTTTTTATCAGTATATATATATTTTTTTACTCGTGTTTTCACAAGCTTTCATTTGACACCACACTCGATGACCTAGTAAAAAAAAATTTTTTTTCACTTCCGATTTCACCCCTCAAGACGAACCCCTTAAGTCAAAATTTATGTTACGGTGGTATAAAATGATCAGTGACTTCACAAAACACACCCTAAATGTGTTTTCAAACAAAGTTTGTTTCCAATCTTTACTGAAATCTGATGACCTTGAAATTTTTGTTTTTTTATATACCATATAAATTATTAAAGGTAATGCACTCGTGATAATTTTCGTTCAATCTACACCCCGTGGAGAATATTCCAGAATTTTTTCGAAATTTTTTGATAAGTACTTTTCGAGATAAGGCCCGGGACAGCGATTTTTCGCGAATTTTTAAAAATAATACAAAGAAAAGTGCGCGCAAGTATAATATTATATATATATTTTTTTACTCGTGTTTTCACAAGCTTTCATTTGACACCACACTCGATGACTAGTAAAAAAATTTTTTTTTCACTTCCGACTTCACCCCCCCCCAAAAGTCACCCCCCCTTAAGTCAAAATTTAATTCTCAAAACTACATGGCTCTGATGAGGCTATCAATTCCTATATTATTACCAAATTTCACCTTTCTATGTCAAATAGTTTCGGAGAAAATCGGGTGTGACAGACAGACAGACAGACGGACGGACAGACAGACTGACAGACAGACAGACACCGAAGTGATCTTATAAGTGTTCCGTACGGAACACTAAAAATGGATATATCCTACAGGTATATTTGTAATATACTTAGACGGAATTTGTATAATTCTTAGCCTTTGGAATTTCTACTGTACCAAAGTTAAAAATAAATTAAAATACGTATTTGTGTTATTATCCTATTTGCTTATGGCAAACGCAGTACAATATCATTTTCCCGTTAGTGGGTTTTGCTGTTGGATTAAAATTTTTTAGCGGTCTCACATCAGATGGCGTTCAGGTTATTTTAAGATATAGTTTTAAATCTTTGTTGCTTCCATGCTTGTGTTGAAAGATGCTAAATATTGTCTTCTCTACCTGAGCTAACTGATGAGCTCTAGCTTAATTTTGGACATACCGTATTGCAAAAACTTACTTACACTTTTCCTCCGATAAACCAGTATGTATTTTCTGCGTATTGTTCACGGACGCAAAACAGATATTTGGTTTCAGAGTTTAAAACTCAAGTCTTAACTACTAAGTTAATTCTACCAAATTTACGTAATATAGCTGAGAAATTACAAACAAATCACCTATCTCAACATTGATAATTAAGTTTCATTTTGTTCAGAATTTAATTAAATAGTTTTTATTTAAGCGTAACAGATAGGTATAGGCAAATAATTAACCAGTGCTATAATTAAGCTGATAAATATTTATATTAAATTATTATTTACTTATAAAAATTACATTAAAACAGATTTGCATTTATAAAGTTTATTACTCTTGCGAAAGCTAATAAATATACCAAGTCATGGTAGTACTTTTTATTATCAACCCACATGCTGATAATAATGAAGGACTAGCCATAATTGTTGGTTTGTTTTTCAATTTCTCCACTGTTAAAAATTACTTGACATAATATTTTTTCTACATTTTAGCGTTCTGCTGTATTCGTAAATTGCAATCTCCAATTTTCTCCTTGCATTTGGGTCTTTTCAACCCCTTCAGTGTTACTTGCAGATGATACCGTCCAATTGCCTTAAGCTTCGAACTTTTGTACTAGCACAGCCCCTACGAAAAAAATCACCACAGATACCGGCACTTGTGTGCCTGGGATGGTTTTTTATTTATGCTCAACTCAGTACGCATTAGCTAAACGTCTCGTGCAACGGACTATCGAGTATATCTGGTTTCTTTGAGATCAAAGGTTTTCTAAACGAGCAGTCATAGAAAACACGACCAAAACGTGTTCACTTAGTAGACGGCGAAAAAGCTGAATGTAGCAACTTAGGTATTAAGCACTGGAGTTTCTCGCAACAATTCACTAATCAATCAACATCCCATCTTTTGGAATACGTCGTCGCACGGACATAGTCACTCAACGAACTGTGCCTTGAGACTCACGCTCTGGTTATTATTTTGAAAAATTATCGTTGATAATTTTAATAGGGGTAAAACTGCTCGTCCGTGATGCCGATGGCATTTTAATAAATGTGTAATCGGTTCTATAGGGATTGACAAGAATGCCGGAAATGCGAAGTAGAGATTGCAGATTCAAACTTTCTTTCAGTTATTTGATTTTTAATTTTCAGTCACTCCAAATTTTGTTCGTCTCATTCATCTTTTAAGCAATAAAACCATGTTAACAGACGCATCATTTTCATTCAACATCAATCTTGAGCGTATTTTTGACGTTAACTAGGTTACCTATGGTTATTATACCATATCATGTCATACTAAATAAAGTTACATTATCACCAAATTTCTCTATTAACGGCAAGACGTTTGTGTAATTTGTTTTTATTCATCCCAGACTATCTTTTATAGAAAAAATACCCTTTTTAGTGTTCCGTACGGAACACTTATGGGATTATTTCGGTGTCCGTCTGTCACACCCGTTTTTCCCCGGTACTATTTGACATATAAAGTTGAAATTTGACACAAAATAGGAATTGATGGCCCAATCAGAGCCGTGTAGTTTTTAAAGTTAAATTTTGACTTAAGTGATTAGTTTTCGGAGGTGAAATCGGAAGTCAAAAAAAAAATTTCGCAGGTCATCGAGTGGAGTGTCAAAAAAAAGCTTCTGAAAACGAGTTCATAAATATATATGATGTAATACTTGCGCACACTTTTCTTTGCATTATTTTAAAAAAATGGCCAAAAAATCGCTGCCCCTTCGTCCTGTACTGATCAAAAAATTTTGAAAAATCTCTGGAATAACCTTCACATTGAGCGAAAATTATCACAAGTGCATTACGTTTGACAGTTTATCTGATATTAAAAGCAACTATATGGTTTGACAATATGGTGAAGGTTTTTGTAATATACTTTTCAGTGCATTACTACTACTGCGTTGCGCGTCTCTGTACCGAGACAAAATTTTATTTTATTTTTTTATAATTAAACAAATATTTAGGTTGTAAATATTTGTTTTACACTTTTTTTACTAGATTCTAAATTGAGCTAGATTGATTTATTGGCTATTAGATAGCTAAGATGCTTTAATTATCATACATTACTGACTAAGCAAAAACGTCAAAATGCATATTTGATTTTAGGATATTTACATGTCAGGGACCAAATTAACTTAGCCTAGGTAAGGATTTTCTTTTATTTTAAAAGCAATCGCCTGACGGAACACTAATTTCGCAAATCCCACTTGTACTTGACCGGTTTTTTAACATAGCAGCAACAAAAAAAAAAAACAATTTTTGTGAATATATTGTGAATTATCATTAAGTAGACTGCCATGAATATATCACAAAGTGTAATGCAACTATACGTCCATCAGTTAATTTTTTCGATATGAAGGATGTACTGCACTATATAAAATTGTATTGTCATCGTATAATTGCCTAATTTTTTTTTTCTAAAACCACAGACGAAAGAATTATTTCTTCTGTGACCTGGTAACTCCTTGTAAATTTTAGACAACTGAATAATGTAAAGCGGCGCATATACCACGTGGTACTTCGCGTAGTATGTAGATTTTGTCAGAAACTGTGCTAATAAAATAGGGACATTTAAATGCGTAGGAAATTCAAATTTCTTACACCTTGTAAGGAGTTTTAATGTCTATCTTATTCCTACTTGAGTTCCACGTCATATCGTTTCTTTCGTCTATACTTGAAACCCAGTCAAACTGAATATTTAGGCATAGTGTATTATAATACATAAAACATGTGTAGTTGGATTTTTACGTACAGCCTTGGCCAAAAGTATTAGGCACCCTACAATCTACTTCATTTCTTGTGTTTCAGGGTAAAAAATTAAATTCGTATGTTTTGTAAAATCGTATATTGCGGTAAAATTATGAAATAAATTAATATTTGGTGTATCTGCCCTTAGTTTTAATTACAGCAGCAATTCTTTGGGGCATGCTGCGTACAAGCCCAGTACATTCAGTTGTACTTATGGCATCCCACTCATCCATCAAAGCGCTTTTTAGCGCTGCTTCAGATGTTATGCTATGCTCCCGTATCTTGCTCTTCAGAATACCCCAAAGATGCTCGATAGGGTTTAGATCTGGAGACTGCGCCGGCCAATCCAACAAGAGAATGTTATTGTTTCTAAACCAGCGCATCGTAGCCGCTGATTTATGACAAGGTGCATTATCTTGCTGGAATTTGATGTCGTCTAAATTAGTGTCGCCAAAATGCGCGTTAGCGAAGGTATGAGTACAGTCTCTAGTACATTTATGTACTTTTGGCTGTTGCCTTCACAAACGACACCTTTAGCAGCCATGCAGCCCCAGATCATAATGCTGCCTCCTCCGTGTTTTACAGTAGGTACCACGCAATCTGAATGGTATTCCTCACCGACACGCTGCCTCACGAATGTCACACCTGAAGTTCCGAATAGCTGTAAGAATAGAAAAAATACTCAATTAAAAAATTAGTTATTATTTTGACTAAAACAGATTAAATCAAGAGTAATTGTATGTAGTTATTTGTTAAAATAAATCATGTAAAAACTTACCTCAAAGTTGGATTCGTTGGACCATACCACATTAGACCAATCCTCTTCACTAAGATGTTGGTGCTTCAAAGCCCACTCTAAGCGTTTCTTCCTATTGGTCTCTGAAAGCCAAGGCTTCTTTCTAGCTTTGCACCCTCTTAATCCAGCTTCTATCAGTCTTCTCCTTGCCGTTCGAGAACTAATCGGCATCCCAATCTCTTCTGACAGAGTTGCAGCGAGCTCAGATGATGTTTTTTTTTTTTTCAATTTTTAATAGGCTCGCGGATGAATTTTCTGTCCTGTCGCTCATTAGTCCTACGTTTTCTGCCGTTCTTATTTTGTTGGCATGGGAGCCAGTCTCCACAAACCTTTTAATAGCACATTGCACTGCGCACCGAGAACATTTCACTAACTTGGCTATTTCTACTTGGGACTTACCTTGTTCATGTAGGGTTTGAATTTTAATTCGTTTTTCGATACCAAGCACACTTTTCTTAGGCATTTCTCAAATATAAGAATGTCCAGTTCACAAATAAAACACGCACGGAAGCTTCTTGACAAGTAGTAAAAAGAGACTGATAAAAATATTTTTCAAAAAACCTCATTATCGCAATTTTGTGGGCCAGGTGTTTTATGGACCTGTAACAGAGATTGTCTATTGTTTAAGTTAGCTTTTGACAGCGCGGCCTATAGTATTGTTAAAATAATTAGTCTTTTTTTTAATATTTTATGAGTTTCACGTATTTATTAGGGATGCCTATACTTTTGGCCAAGGCTGTAGATTTTTCTCTTTAGTACATTTTATACATATAACATTAACATTAGTAACAACATACATTTGTGTGTTGTTACTAATATTTATTAGATTTAATAAAACATACGTATATTCCGACTCTGTTATGTTTAAGATTAAACAGTTTACACCATTTATTAGGGAAGTAATTTGGGAACCGATCACTTTATTTTAGTCGGTGATTTTGTAATTTGTACGAATTAAACATGCGGGAAGGTAAGTATAATTATGTAGAAGATGTTAAATTGCGATCTATTTTCATTTTCGGAAAATATATGTTACTAATGTTTTTGGATTTTGTGGGTCATTAGAGTGCCTTCGAGGATCTTGATCGTAGACGGGAAGTTTTACTGCAATCCTCATCGACGTTAAAAATTTAAAAAACCGAGATGTCTTTATTTCAAGATTTAGTGTTCGACATTCGATTTTGTGAACGTTTCAGCCTTAGCACTTAATCGATTTATTTTTAATTTTATATTCAAAGACTACAGAAGATGGTGCCATTACAAGCGGAAATTTAAAACGTGTAGGTATGGAGACTATTGTGCAATAAAATAAATCTTTTTTTTTTTTTAATTTCAACTAACTTAGATCAAATTTTCTGCATGCATCAATGAACAGATAATTTTTACAATTCAGATTGTGGGTTTAGTAACAGAATAAAAAAACTTGTAACTTAGGTTTATGATCGTAAATACAAGATATAAGTGAGTCACGACCACTGGGTGAGGCTGTACAAGATCCTTTTTGTAAAAATAAAAAGTTTTTGCACAATAGTCAGATTTACATATTTTCTTAAGTTTTGATAAGTGCTGTTTTGATTTGGTGATCGCCGAAGATTCGCCAAAGTCTCATTTGGCATTATGCTTACTGGTCGGTGATTTCCTGTAAACTGACAGTTTGCAATCAAGCTTCGATATCGATATTTCTCTATCCATTAATCCCTATGCACATATATATAAGGCTCGTTTTATAAGTAATTAGCATTTTAAAGTAAGACCGCTGCAGTGTTGCGGTAGTCGTTTCGCGCATGCGCGCTGAGCACCTGCATCTATTGGCTAACCACAGATACCATTACGGAAGCATTCGCCCAAGTTTACGTTTGTTTGTGCGTGTTTAAAATGCCTCAGACCATTGAACATACCGCGGATTGTGAAATACGTCCTGTAATTCGCAAGAGACGTGAACGACCTATATTCATCAGATTAGATTAGTGAGTATATGGCGAAAACCCTATAAGCAATGGAATGGTAAGAAAATAGGTTACGTACACGATGGGAAACGAAGTGTGTTTTGGGATTGGCACGGGGTGATATTTGTGATTTTTTCCTTGGGGAGTCATAGTAAATGTTGAGACATATTGTCAGACTTTAAATAAATTGCATCAGGCAATCCTAATTGAACACTTTGGAGAATCTCGAGCGGTTGCTCTTGACATATCCAAGCATTCGACCGTGTTTGGCACGATGGAGTGTTGGCTAAGTTACGCTCTTATGGTATGTCTGAAAAGTTCTGTTTGTGGCTCTCATGTTTCCTCAGAGAGCGTTCTTTACGAGTGGCAGTCGACGGATTTCTTTCTAACACCCTCACTATCAACGCCGGTGTGCCCCAGGGCTCCATACTGTCTCCTACTCTCTTTCTCATTTACATTAACGATCTGCTGGAAAAGACCGGGAATCCAATCTATAGCTTTGCAGATGACAGTACGCTTGTCTCTTCATTCACCTTGAACGCTCGGACATCGGCTGCTCAGGCGAATATCCGCAGACAGCAGGAGGTCGTTCAACTTAACAAAGACCTGGAAGAAATTCTATCTTGGGGTGACAGTAACCAAGTGGAATTTAACGCTACAAAAACCCAGGCTGCAGTTTTTTCTAAAAAAGTTAACGTTGCTGAACCCGACATAGTTATGTCGGGGCACTCCATTCCCCTAGCATCGTCGCTCAATTTGTTGGGGGTTAGTTTGGGAGCAAATATGTCTTGGCATGAACATGTTGCAGGCATAGCAAGGAGAGCTTCTCAAAAGTTGGGAATATTATTTAGAACCAGAAAGCTTTACACCCCACAACAACTGTTAATTCTTTACAAAGCCCAAATTCGACCAACTATGGAATACTGCTCCCACGTTTGGGGCTCCGCTCCCAAACATACACTGCATTTCTTGGATTCTGTTCAGAGAAGAGCGGTCCGTCTGATTGGGGACCCGGAATTGACCGGCGGCCTTGATTCGCTGGAACATCGAAGAACGGTTGGCGACTTGAGTCTGTTCTACAAGTATTTTCATGGAAAGTGTTCGAAGTATGTAGCCCGCTTAATTCCTCCCAAAGCGGTGCATGTTAGAAATACACGTCGCGCTGGTGCTTCGCATCCGTATGAGGTTCAGCTTGTTACTCCGTGTACAACGCTTTTCAAGCAATCTTTTATATGGAGAACGTCATCCCTTTGGAATAATTTGCCCAGCGCTGTGTTTCCCACCGAGTACAATTTACAGCGATTCAAGAACAACGTGAATCGCTTTTTCCGCACTCGTACCGCTCCTGGAGCGCTTTAGGGACTTCCCTGCAGCACGTGTGCTAGACCCATAAAAAAAAAATAAACAAAAGGGGGTGGCATGCGCAGTTGAGGAGTCGTTTTGCTTCACAACTGTATTCGCCCACACGTGTCGCATCGAACCCAAGATCGGATCGCGTCATATGGCTGGGAACAACTTGATCACCCACTTAAAAAAACACCTTGGCGGTCAGCGGTAGGATACCGACAAAGACACCAGAACGGCCGTGCTGCACTGATTAGCAAAGCAGGCGGCAGATGGAATACAGAAGCTGGTCTTTCGATACAAGTGCCTTAATATAGGTGGAAATTATGTTGAAACGTTGATTACGGTCGGAGCGTTGATGTAAAAGTAAAATTGTTAAAAAGAAATATCAAAACAATAATTACTTTAAAAACAATCCATATTTATATACATACATACATATATGGTAGAATCCCAGATCCTGTCAGGCATTGCCCGGTATGATAGCATCGGCGTGGGCTGCGTAAAGTTGTTTAACTTTATATGGTTGTGCCAGTGGCTCCGGATTTTACTGTGGGAAAAGAATGGCATGATGAAGCTTAGTCAGAATCAAAATTTTCCGGAGGTAAAATGACCAACGTTCGGATCTACGGGTGAGGGGGGGGGATTAATATGCGAAGATTGCAATTTTAAAGTAGATTTTTGTAATAGACGAGGATTATTCAGTGCTTCAACATCTGCAATCAAATAAGCCTCATGTACTCGCTCTCTGCGAAACTAAGGTCAGTTCATTGACCTTAGTGTCTAGTTTAACTTTCCCCATCCTAGGTACGACTTCTATTCATGGTTTAAGCGTAACTTGGGAATCTGCCTTTTTGTCAAAAGCAATCTCTCTTGCTAACCAGAAAAAGCTTTTTCTAAAGATACACATTCGGATCTACAAAAAGCTTGAAATGGATATTAGTGAGACCCAAATGGGATTCAGAAAAGGAATGGGCACACATGAGGCCATGTTTGCGATAAACGTGTTGTCACAGAAATGCATAGACATGAATCAGGAGCTGTACGTTTGCTTTATAGACTTTGAAAAGGCATTCGATAAAGTCCGACTTGATCAGTTAAAGAGAATCCTCAAAAATATCGATGATCTAGATATCCGCATCATATGCAATCTATATTGGAACCAGACAGCGAGAGTAAAAGTGGAGAACATGATTACGGAAGAGATAGAGATCCGCCGGGGAGTACGTCTGGGCTGTATACTGTCACCCCTTTTGTTTAATATCTATAGCGAGAGTGTATATCTGAGGCGGACGAGGGCATAACGGTAAACGGTGAAACCCTGAGTAATGTAAGATACGCCGATGATACAGTTCTGCTAGCAGAAAGTTTAGAAGACCTACAACATCTTGTTGAGCGGTTAAAGTAACAGCTGCAATAAATTTGGTCTAAAGAAAACAAAATTTATGGTGATGGCAAAATCTCAAAATAACCAGGATCCTCTTCTGGTTAATAACATAAGTGTTGAGAAAGTCAATTGCTAGAAATACTTGGGAACATGCTGAACGAGAACACAGATCAGACAAAGGAGATTAAAACCCGAATAGAGATATCAAGATCAAGCGTTAATAGAATGAGAAAACTCTTTTGCAATCGAGATCTAAGCCTGGTACTGCGGTTACGAACGTTGCGTTGTTATGTCTTCTCAACACTCCTTTATGGAGTGGAAGCATGGACTTTGTGGCAGAACAATACTAAAAGTATTAAAGCTTTTGAGATGTGGTGTTATCGGCGCATTCTGAAAGTATCATGGATTGATAGGGTAACCCATAACGAGATTCTCCAAAGACTAAACAAAGCTCCAGAACTAATGAACACCATTAAAAAAAGGAAACTGGAATATTTGGGACATGTGTTGAGGGGAGAAAGGTATTCACTGTTGCGGAATATTATGCAGAGCAAAATTAAAGGGAAGAGAAATGTTTGACTAAGAAGAATATCGTGGTTGCGTAACTTGCGCGATTGGTTTGGCTGCAGCTCAATTGAACTGTTTAGAAGAGCAGCAAATAAAGTGAGAGTAGCAGTGATGATTTCTAGTCTCCGATAGGAGTGGCACTCGAAGAAGAAGAAGAATATTACTAGCGACTATCAATATTTCTTTCGTAAACAAAGATCAACAGGAAATCGTATAATTTATGTCACATATGTTTGGAATAACGCAATTGAACATTTTGAAAAATCTCAAGCGGTTGCACTTTATGTATCCAAGACATTCGACCGTGATTGTCATGACATATTGTTGGCCAAGATGCGTTCTTATGGTATGTCTGAATCGTTTTATTTATTTTTATTTATGACCCTCACGTGTCCTTAGAGAGCGTTTTTTACGAGTGGCAGTCGACAGATTTCTTTCTAATATCTTCACTATCAACGCCGGTGGGCCCCAAGGCTCTATACTATCTCCTACGCTCTTTCTCATTTACACTAACGATCTGCCGGAGAGGACTAGGAATCCAATCTACAGCTTTGCAAATGACGTACGCTTATTCCTTCATTCACTTTAAACACTCGAACATTGGCTACGCAGGCAGCAGGAAGAAGACCTGGAAGAAATTCTATCTTAAAGTGCAGTACCTAAGTAGAATTAACACTTCGAAACCCAAGAGTCAGTTTTTTCTAAAGAGGTTAACGTTGCGGAACCCGATATGGTTATGTCGGGAGGCTCCATTCCTCTGGCATCGTCATTCAATTTACTGGGCATTAGCTTAGAAGCAAATATGCCTTGAACATGTTCCAAGCATAGAAAAGAGAGTTTCTCAAAAGCTGGGATATTATTTTGAACTAGAAAGGTTTACATTGCACAACTATTGTTTAGGGCCTTGTTACCAAACATACACTGCATTTGTTGGATTCTGTTCAGAAGAGAGCTGCCTGCCTGGTTAGAGACCCACAACTCACCAGCTAGTTTGATTTCTTAGAAGATCGGTTGGCGACTTAAGTCTATTCTACAAGTACTTTCATGAAAAGTGTTCGACGAATCTAGCCCACTTAATTCCCACCAGAGCGGTGCATGCCAGGAATACACGTCTCGCAAATACATCACATTCGTATGACGTTCACGGAGAACGTCATCCCTTTGGAACGATGCGCCCGGGACTTTGTTTCACACCGAGTACAATTTACAGCAATTCAAGACCAACGTGAATCGCTTTTTCAGCACATGCGTCTCTCTTGTAGCGCTTTAGGGATTTCTCATATTGCTGATTATTTTTTGTGAAAAACCGGTTATCGATTTTTAATTTTTATATGTTGGGAGGGGTCTAAGCCAGCCAGTGCAAGAGAATCTTTTTTTTTCATCAAGGAGTTTTGCTTCTCGATTGTCGTTTGACACCTCCCTCTGTAAGTAGTTCCATTTTTAATGTTTTCTTTTTGTCCTTAAAGAAACACCCTTTGTACTCGTATGCCCCGTCTCTTAAGCCTGAATACGCTACTGATTATACACGAATTACAAATGTGTTCATATTTGATGTAAAGTAGTATGTGTGAATGAAAAAACTTATGTATGATTATCGTTTAAATCGTAATTCCAAATCTTTAAAGTAACCGTGATTGTTCTCATAAAAAACTCTCCAACGAGCAGAATAAATTAGTTATAGGCGCCGCTGTATGCCAAGCCCTAACGACCAAATTGATTGACGGGCGGATGCATGCAGTGGACTTTCTGCTATTTTCTCTTTTACTAATCCACGTCTTTTTCTTATGAACGAATGAAATTAAGCTGAAGTAGTTTAGATTTTGTAACGGCGAATTCCCAAAAGCCTTTTTTTTCTTGTTAAGGGGTAAAGCCACTCTAGGTCCCAGGAAGAGAGGCTAATTTCTGAAATTTTTTTCTAGAGTATAATAAAAGCAGTCGAAAACTTATTTGAAGTACTTTATTAAACAAATATTTAAGTGTGCAAAAATATTTTATTTATCTTTTTAATTCAAAATGGCTGCTTCAGAATCCAAAATGTCAAGGCACCTTTTATGCGAGTCCTAAAACGGAAGAAACGATTGCTCCCGTAAATTGCAACCTAGAACAAAAAAACAAAAAAAATTCATTTCCTACATATCAAAAACTAACTAGTGGATAACCTACGAAAATTTAAAAGTATCGTTTTTTCGAAAAATGGTGCCCATTAGAAAAAAAATGTTCATTTTTCACCCAAAAATTTCACGAGCAATTATTTATAAAAAAAGGAAGTTTATAACTTATCGCAAAATCCGTGCGGTTTCCCTCGCTTAAATAATGTACCATATCTAAAAAGTTACTCTCAAAATTTCAAGCGAATCGATAAAGATTTGTGCCAGCTATCATTTCGCCCGATTTAAAAAATACGGTTTTGAGAAAAACGCATTTAAAAATTTGAGTAACATTCTACACTAGAAAATGTCGTCATACCTCTAATCGGCGATGCTTGTACCATACAATTGGTCTTCAAGGTAACATATTATTAAAAAAAATACGATTTTTTGAGAATTCTGGAGTGGTCTTACCCCAAAGGGCTATTTTTTCTAAAAAGATAATTGTGAATAAGTAAAAACGAAATAAACACATGCCGATAATAATATAACCGTTTATTTAGTACGGCATGACATGGTATAATAGCCAAGGATAATTTGCTTAACGCTATATATACTTAAGATTGATGTCGAATGAAAATGATGCGGTTATTAACATGGTACGATTGCTTAAAAGATCTGCGGGAGGAACAATTTAGAATGGGTAGAAAATTAAGAATCAGAGAAATGAAAACAAGTTTGTATTTTTTGAAAGTATTACTAATGAGCAGTTAAAATAATAAATCTCACCTATGATGTGCTGCAGTTTTGTTTATCCTTACTGGGTCAATCATAACGGTTTATCATTGTATTGTCATTGGTAGCACCTACCCATATTATAATTATGTTACATATCATGGATAATTTTTGAAAGGTACAGACATGAAAAGTTGGAAAATTGCAAAAGCCAAAATGTCTAATTGTGAGTAAGTGCAACGGTGGACAAACTAAAAGTTGTTGATAATAAAAAATTCTATAGCCGTGCAACAACGTTTTGCTTGTTGCACGGCTATAGAACGAAAACAAAGAAGAGGGAATTTAAATAAAACTGCCCTAAATCGTTAGCAAATAGTTTCAGACGATATTGCTGGCCTTCAGATGTCGCCTGTGATCTCGCTTACCTAAATGTTTACAGAGGATCAGTTTCAAGTTGCTCTTTTTCTATGGTGACGTAGTTGTGCGACTGTAAAATACTTAATATATTCATTAACTTTTACAAGTGTAATATCTTGTTTATTTACAGTCTCTCAAGTAATTCATTTTTGGTAGATGCGGTTCTAGTGATTTAACAAAAAAAAACAGTAGAGTGAATCTTTGTTCATAACCCATTTTAGTAAAAGTATCAGTCGATTTCGAACTTTCGTCAAAATCACGTAAAATCTAAAGTGAATCACTTGTTCGCGCGTCGGTTCGAGGCAGTCTAAAATGATACATTCCGCGGCCGCTTAATATATTAGAAAGTCGGTATCGTTTGTGAAGAAGTTGGTAAATAATTTTAACGGGACGAAAAATATCGACGACTTGCCAAACGCGGCTCGCTTGGGCCCACGATAAAATACTACAGTGACCCTCACAATCGCCAGACGCCAACCCGGTTGAAAATGTTTGGTCTTTTGTAAAGAGAAAGCTTAGAGGAAAGAGTCTGAGGATTTTGAGTCAGTTGTCTCGCGAGATTCATAAAATTTAGAAATCATTGCCGTAGCATGCAGAAAATCTCGTCGACAGCATGTACGAAGATGTCAAGCGATTATTGATGCAGGTGGCGATTGGACAACTTACTAAGGTAATTACGTCGTTGTTAGCACACTAAAGAATACATTGATGGCAAAAAATGTTCTCGATACACATTTTCATACGAGCGGTCACGTTCTTACTTGATAGACTGTAAAACCTACTTATGTATGATGTATGTGTGTTCGGCTATAACACGTTAACGAGCGATTCAATTTTTTCATGCATTTTTTTTTCTCGTGTAGATACATCATCTGGTTAGGTTTTCCACAATATTTGATTAAAATTGGTTCAGTTACATTAGAAATCTTGAACAATGAAGTACTACTTTCCACTACCTGTTTTACTATTTCAATCAGTTGATTATTTTACTGCATACTTTAAAATAAGTAAAAAACAACTTGTTCCTTCTTGACAATTACAAATTTCACAGTAAAAACCGCATTAAAAACATCATATAGTTTAGATATGACTAACGCATCATAACACTTTATTTGTTTCTTCTTCTTCTTCCAACTTATAGCTAGGAACTATTACCTGTTTTCTTTGTTCCCTGCTCTGTAGATAGTCGCTTGTACATCTCCTAAGTATTTTCATTTCTATCATCCTCTGTGTTATACTTGTATCGGATCTTGTTTCAGAACGTATTACGCTCTTGTATATTCTTGTTATGGTCTCAACGGAGAGGAATTTATTTCTAAATATGGTATCATTGAGGCATCCCGCATATTAGCCCTGTTATATATATATATATATATATATATATATATATATATATATATATATATATATATATATATAATTACGCTCTGCGAGTTTTCCTATATACCTAGCTATAACTTAAAAAATCACTGTCGTATTTTCGCTTATCTTTGTTTCTGAATTGCATTTTGTAGATTATTAATATTAAAATTGTTAAAATCGATAATTTGTTACCCGTGATTATTCTGACAAGATTCATACATTCGCCGATCGAGTCAAAGAGAAAACCGACCAAGCGCAAGTCGGATTTACGCAATTAATGTTCCGTAATGCTTTTAAAATAATATAAGATCCATACCTAGGCTAATTAGGTCCCTGACATGTATATATCTTAGGATCCAATACGTATTTTTACGTTTTTTCTTAGTCAATAATATATAACAGTTATAGCATCTTAGCTATCTAATAGCTAATAAATCAATCCAGTTCAATCTAGAATCTAATAATAAAAGTGTAAAAGAAATATTTATTACCTAAATATTTGTTTAATTATAAACAAAATAAAATTATGTCTCTCTACAGGAATACCGCGCCACTCGGTAACAGTAATGTACTGAAAAGTATATTACAAAAACCTCCAATATATCGTCAAGCAACATAGTTTTTTAGTGTTCTGTACGAAACACTTATAAGATGACTTCGGTGTCTGTCTGTCTGTCCGTCTGTCTGTTTGTCTGCCTGCCACACCCCGATTTCCTCCGAAACTATTTGTCATAGCGAGTTGAAATTTGGTAATAATATAGGAATTGCTGACCTCATCAGAGTCGTGTGGTTTTGAAAGTTAAATTTTGACTTAAGGGGTTAGTTTTGGGGGGTGAAATCGGAAGTGAAAACAATTTTTTTTTACTAGGTCATCGAGTGTGGTGTTAAATGAAACCTTGTGAAAACACGAGTAAAAATAAATAAATAAATAAATATATATATATATATATATATATATATATATATATATATATATATATATATATTTATATATATTTATATATATATTTATATATATATTTATATATATATTTATATATATATATATATATATATATATATATATATATATATATATATATATATATATATATATATATATATATATATATATATATATATATATATATATATATATATATATATATATATATATATATATATGTATATATATATATATGTATATATATATATGTATATATATATATATATATATGTATGTATATATATATATATATATATATATATATATATATATATATATATATAATGTGATACTTACGCACACTTTTCTTTCTATTATTTTTTTAAAAAATCGCGAAAAAAATCGCTGCCCCCCCCCCCCCCCCTTATATCGAAAAGTACTGATCAAAAAATTTTGAAAAAATTCTGGAATATTCTCCACGGGGTGTAGATTGAACGAAAATTATCACGAGTGCATTATCTTTAATAATTTATTTGGTATATAAAAAAAAAAGAAAAATTCAACGTACGGAACACTAATTGCGCAAGTTCAACTTGCTTTTGACCGGTTATTTTTATACCAGATAAATTATTAAACGCAATGCATTCGTCATAATTTTCACTCAATCCACACTTTATAGAGAATATTCCGGAATTTTTTCAAAATTTTTTGATTAGTACTTTTCGGGGCAACGGTTTTTGACAATTTTTTAAAAATAATACAAAGAAAAATGTGCGCAAGATTATCATACATATTTTTAAACTCGTGCAAGCTTTCTCATTTGACACCCCACCCGATGACCTGTTAATTTTTTTTTCACTTCCGATTTCCCCCGCAAAACTAACCCCTCAAGTCAAAATTTAACTTTCAAAACAACACAGCTCTAATTGGGCCATCAATTCCCATATTTGTGCCAGATTTCAACGTCAAATAATTTCGGAGAAAATCGGGGTGACAGACAGACGTACGGAACACTAAACACTCCACTCAACTTTCAGTTCGTTGTTGGCTCTTTTAGGTAAATCCTGGTGCTATATATGATGAAATGATAGTAGCATTGTCATTAATTAAATTGACACGACAAATAAAAGCAAATTTCAGAAGATCTGCTAAAATCACTGATAATATAACTGGATTAGGCCGTAGGTAATGGGTAACGGGAATTCTGGCACTTCTATATCCTTTTTATACTTACATTACGCAAGTCGTGATCAATAGTAATTAACCAAAGTCGTACCCCATATTGCCCAAATAAAATTTGTAAACAGTCGTCTGTTTTATTTTATTCTGTGATCTATAATATAATTACTTTAATTAATTGCCTTGAATACATAAATCGCAAAGGTTCATCGGAAATACAAATATTTTGCTTACCGGACAATATAAATTTTGTCGATTGCGATATACATATGTTTAGATACCCTAGTTCTAATTCTGAAAAGTATAAACCAGGTATACTGTAAATGAAGAAATAAATACTAATAATTTTGTTCTCGCTAACGCAATCCAATTATTTTTATAAAATAAATATAACACACATGTTTTAAATGTAATTTTCCTAAAAGAACAAATTGCTACAACTGTTGAGCAACGGTAAATATAAAGTTAAATAGGAAATTAACTAGTATTAGTAATATTTGGTCTAGGATGTAATAGGTATTGCAAAAATATTTTAGAAAAAGTTATATCGGTGTGAATGTTCGTAAATTGTGTGAACTTTGATATTTTTATTATTTGATTTAGGTGTTAAATCTTTTGAGTAAGTTTTTTTCTGGCATTTAGCTGTAGGCTGTAGTAAAAGTATACAATCTATATTTTCAAGTCGAACGTTGTGGATTACGTCTCATTTTTTTTATCAGTTCATAAAAAAGCACATCAATAAATGAAGCGTGGGATTGCTCACTAGAAATCAAATGCCGGATAGAGAAATCTAGAGTTGCATTTATAAAAATGTCCAAGCTTTTTGAATGTCGCGATTTATAGTTATCAATAAAAATCAGATTACTGAGATGCTACGTCTTTCCGGCTCTTCTGTACAAAGTCGAGTCTTGGACTCTGACGGAAGCTTATGAAATATGTTTATACCGATGTAGTTTGAGAGTTCCCTGAATAGACCACATCACCAATCAAACTGCCTTAAGAAGAATCGGCAAAGAAAAGATCTACTCACTACAATAGAAACACGCAAACTGGTATACTTATACTGGACATATCATGAGAAATCGGCAGCGCCACGCGTTATTTCAACTAATTCTGCAAGGAAAAGACTTACTTACTTACTTAATCCTTATGCCTTTGTACCCCTTTTGTTAGGAGTGTAAGGCCCGTGGAATTGAGTTATTCTATATTTGTCGTTTCCATATTTCCTTCTATATCTTTCCATCCTGTTTAAATTATCGATTGTCTCATTTGTTTCTTCTGTATTAGTTTCTTCTGTTTGTGTGGGTTCTGTATCTTGTTCCGGTATTATGTCTCTATGTTGGTTTTTGTATGCTATGTCATTCCCATCTGATAGATCTTTGTAGTATTCCCTCCATATTTCCATAATTTTGTCTTTTTGTTTTATGACCTTTCCTTCGAATTTTTCGCATCCATTTCCTTTCCTTTCTGTTTCTGTGATTCCTACATAGTGTATTTGTTGTTCTTCTGTCAGTTCATCCTCTTTTCCGTTTATACCCCTATTATTCCGTGTTCTCAAACTAATAACTCGATAATTATTTCCCATTTCTTTCTTCCTATCTATTTTTTTAATTATCCTCTTGTATTCCTTTTACTAGTCCTCTCTTCCGTATCCTTTATCTTTGCCAGGGTCGTCGTCAATCTACCTGTCTCTCTCCTTTTTCTCAGTTTTTTGACTTGATGGTCGTAGCATTCTTTGTTTGTTCTTTCAGTTTTTCTTCCTCAATGTCCCTTTTATATTCTCTTCCTTCGATTACAATTTTTTGATATCATATTTTCACCCTTTTTCCATTCTTTCTCTCGTTCTCTGCTATATGCTTCAATTTCTTTTAAATTTCCCGTTCATCTTTTGTAAATCGTTGTTTATGTAAATTCTCTCTCTTAGGTTTCCCAGTTTGTTTTTATTTTTCATTGCAGCTTTTTTATCTCCCATGTTTCCAAGTTCTATCTTGTATGTAGTCGCTCCTATTTTTATCACATCTTTAATATAACACATGGGCTGAAAAGTCCCGGGCCTAACACATAGATAGCGCTAGTTTTATTGCAGTCACCCTTTTTTCAGTTAATACTAACCTTCCCAAGACAGCTGTTAAAATTTCATGATATTCTATTCATTAGTTTGTGAGCTATTGTGCTAAGAGTGACGCTACTTTTGTTATTTTCAAAAAAATGGATCAAAAACAATTTCGTGTTTTAATTTTACACTGCTTCTTGATGGGAAAAAATACCGTTCAAGCGAAGCAATGGCTTGAAAAGTGTTATGGGGACTCCGCTCCATCAGAAACAACAATAAAACGTTGGTTTGCTGACTTCAAACGTGGTCGTAGAGACACCGATGATGCAGAACGCAGTGGACGTCCAAATGAGGCGGTAACACCAGAAAACATCAAAAAAATCCATAAAATCGTTTTGAATGATCGAAAAGTGAAGTTGCGTGAGTTAGCTGACATCGTAAAGATATCAAAAGAACGTGTTGGCTTTATATTGCATGAGCATTTGACTATGAGAAAGCTCTGTTCAAAGTGGGTGCCGCGTTTGCTCACTGTTGATCAAAAACAAGAACGTGTTGATGATTCTGAGCAGTGTTTGGCCATGTTTAAACGTAACAAACCGGAATTTTTGCGTCGATATGTGACAATGGATGAAACATGGATCCATCACTTCACTCCGGAATCAAAACGATCGTCATCTGAGTGGACAGCAACTGGTGAACCTCGTCCAAAGCGCCCGAAAGCACAACAATCGGCTGGAAAGGTTATGGCCTCGGTATTTTGGGATGTGCGTGGTGTAATATTCATCGACTATCTTGAGAAAGGAAATACCATCAACAGTGAATATTATATAGCGTTATTGGAGCGTTTGAAGGCCGAAATTGCAAAGAAACGACCGCATATGGCAAAGAAAAAAATTTTGTTTCATCAAGACAACGCACCGTGTCACAAGTCAATCAAAACAATGGCAAAACTACATGAATTGAACTTCGAATTGCTCCCACATCCACCGTATTCGCCAGATTTGGCTCCCAGCGACTAGTGGCTGTTCGCAGACCTGAAAAAAATGCTCGCCGGTAAGAAATTTCGCACGAATGAAGAGGTTATCGCTGAAACTGAGGCCTATTTTGAGGCAAAAGATAAATCGTTCTACAAAAGTGGTATTGAAATGTTAGAGCGGCGCTGGAATGATTGCGTTGCTCTTGATGGAGATTACGTTGATGAATAAGGCTGATTTTGAACCAAAAAAACCGTGTTTTCTTTGTTAGGCCCGGGACTTTTCAGCCCATGTGTTATACCTTTGTGTCCATACTCTTCTCCATAAAATGTTCTACACCCGTTTTCAGATTTGGTTGGCTATTCGCTTCAATTCTCCCTCCCGATATTACAATATTATTCCTTACGTTGTCTTTTTCCAGTCTACTCATCTTCAAATCCATATTTCTCATGTTTTCTCTAATTATCTTATTTTCCTTTTTCAATGCTTCATTCTCCTTTCTTAGTTCCTTCAACTCTTGTTGGTATCTCTTCTGATCTTGTTTTATATCCTTTATATCTGACATTTGCTCTCTGATCATTTCTATCAAATTGTCTATCTTATCCACTATTTTTTTTTCTCTTTCTGTGGTGTTTCTTATCAGCTTTTTACTTTTCTTGAATAATCCCATTGGCTCTTCTTTTTCTTCGACTATTCCTCTTTTCGAATCTCCTGATGTATAATCATCGCTATCCATTGTTCTTTCTGTTATAAAAACTTTACGTGTGTTCCTCGTATATTCCATTTTCAAACACGGGAGAAAAAGAAAAAAACTGTTGTTTATATTTATTATCACCGTAAACAATAAAACGATCAAGGTCTTCGTTTATCGTTTCGTTAGCTTCATACAATTTTACAGAATTATTCTCATTAACCTCCGAATTTTTTACTTATTGTCTTAATTCTAACACTACACTCTGCTTTATTTCTAGTCTCTCTCGTTTGCAATCGACAAAATAATTAAATCGATCGAAACACTACCGTAATAATGCTCGTTGAACGAGTCCACTATTGCCGGGCGTTCGATTTACATGCATAAACTTCGCGATCCGAAACTCCGCAAGGAAAAGAACACGGAATAAAGAGTCTCCTAACTGAAGAATTTACGTACATAGTCTAATACAAGAACTTTGAGCCTTTTCCAAGCTGCAGTGGATAAAGTACGGATTGCCATAACAGTCATTTGGAAAGTATAAAGCCCCATAAGAAGAAGATAAAAAGGAAAGTTACAATCAAGCCAAATGCTGGTGATCCATAGGCATGTAAAGCTGTAACTGTGTTCGTCGTGAAGCAGTAGTTCGAATTATGCAAGCAGTTGAAAAGACGCGAGCGATTCATGCTATGGAAGTGATTTCACTTACGTTTTCCCCATACAGGGCTGCCAACTTTCAAAAATGGTAGATTCGGTAATTGGAAAAAGTCACTAATTATTTTTCAGATAAACTTTAAAATATTATATAAACTAAGTATTTTTGTTGAAATTATTTATTTAACTCAAACTCTTATACAATATTTGGGACAAATTCATCAGTCCTGTTGGATCAAGACTGATGAATTGACTAAAAACTCTTGAGAATTAGAATCAGTCAAAAATTCGTATTGAAATAGTCTCAGTAATCAGTTTACTGATTAAAATATCATTCAAGTTAACTGTTACTGCTACTGCAACTAAAACCAACTTGATTTTTGAAATAATATTTAGTTTTTTGCGATTCTATTTGTAATTTTTCTCGCTATTTTTAGTGTTCCGTACGGAACACTTATAAGATCACTTCGGTGTCTGTCTGTCTGTCTGTCACACCCGATTTTCTCCGAGACTATTTGACATACAAAGGTGAAATTTGGTAGTAATATAGGAATTGATGGCCTCATCAGAGCTATGTTGTTTTGAGAGTTAAATTTTGACTTAAGGTGTTAGTTTTTGGGGGGTGAAGTCGAAAGTGAAAAAAAAAAATTTTTTACTAGGTCATCGAGTGTGGTGTCAAATGAAAGCTTGTGAAAACACGAGTAAAATATATATATATATATATATATATATATATATATATATATATATATATATATATATATATATATATAATGTTATACTTGCGCGCACTTTTCTTTGTATTATTTTTAAAAATTCGCGAAAAATCGCTGTCCCGCGCCTTATCTCGAAAAGTACTTATCAAAAAATTTCGAAAAAATTCTGCAATATTCTCCACGGGGTGTAGATTAAACGAAAATTATCACGAGTGCATTACCTTTAATAATTTATCTGGTATATAAAAAAACAAAAATTTCTAGGTCATCAGATTTCAGTAAAGATTGGAAACGAACTTTGTTGAAAACTCATTTGGGGTGTATTTTGTGAAGTCACTGATCATTTTACACCTCTGTAACAAAATTTTTTATTCTAAAAGCAATCAACGTACGGAACACTAATTGCGCAAGTTCAACTTGCACTTGACCGATTATTTGTCAATAACTTCAGAACTTCTTGACTGGTCATATTATAATTTATCTTTAATACTAACTCCGACTTCAACATGCAACCTCGTAAACAATTTCATTCATCCGTCCATAAATTCCCCATTAGGGAAAAACACATTTTACAAAACTTTTTGATAGATCTTGTCCATCGACTCTCGAAGATTTAATATTTATCATACTTTGGCTTTCAGTATTTTCTTTCACATTGTTCATAAGTAGTGCAATTCATCAAACGTCACTGTTTTTTTTTTCCAGCAACATTGCTTCCGTGAGTATATTCATACTCGTATAATGATGTATAAAAAAATAAATAACATTCCTGTAATCTTCATAGATAAATTTCCTTCGTTATTGAAATTGCACTAATTTACGAAATCCCATATAACTTTATGATATGTAGCTTCACTGCGGCTTTTAACATACATTAATACAGAAAAACAGGACAATTTCAATCGATGGATGGCGTTATCCAAACTTATTTACTGTCGAAATCTTTTCGGTATTCAATTTGGAATTCTTCGAAACATTTTTGCAATTCTTTAGGGCTGTTCCAAAATCATCAGTGTTTATGTATAAAATTGTCAATGTTTTTAAAAACGTTTCATTCCGCCCTCTAACAGATCCATTAATTTATTCTAAATACCTTCCCTTGGTCAAAATATCTAATGACAAAAGGATACAGTTTTTGGGAACCTTTATTTGAAGCCTCAGTATCTAAGGAAGAGTTGAGGAAGAGTATTAATTTTGAGCTCTTGTTGAATTGACTCTGTCGAGCTGTAAAATATCCAAATCAGTAGTTTCGGTTTTAATTCTGCTATAGTGGGGAGTCGAGATAGTGGAGAATATAGAGATTTATTTACTGCCGTGATCAATACTGAAATAGCTGTGGTGATAAATAATTGCATGATAAATCGACACTATTTGTTTTATAGTCATGATTCTTTGAAATTAAATTCATAATTCTTTTTCTTCCTTAATTGGGTTGGTTTTTCGTCTTCCGTTATATTAACATGTGGAAATATATATTTACGAGTACACAACAAAATACGTAACATATTGCACAATTATTACAAGCTTTTCCTTATTTTCCCCCACTCTGCTTTCTCTAAGCCATACATAAAACATGGCGCAGGCAGACACGCACCTATACGCAGTTATTTGTTACTTTGTTGAGCGAGTGGAGAGCTGTTACTGACAGAATTTATACGTTATGTTCGGGACCACTCGGAGATATACAATGTTAACCTATAGCCCGGGCATGCACAAACATACGACGGTGCTGCCGTAAATGGCTAGACAACATAATGGTGTCCAGGCCAAAATATCGAGATATGCTATTTGAGTGCACTGTTATGCTCACAAATTAAACCTAGTTTTCTCTCTCTGTTGGACATATAAAAGGATATAAAATATTTTTTCGAACTATGAGAGGATTTTTTTCATTTTTTTCTAAATCTTCTAAAAGATCTCACGCCTTAGACCTAGAAGTCAAAAAACGTTTTCCTACAGCCACACCTATTAGATGAAATTATAATAACGGGATTGTGATTTGCGTTATCGAGTATAAAAAGAATTAAAACTTTTTTTGTTGAATATGGTTGAAAGTCCAGAACAATGGGATTCTGATACTACAACTGCTCCAAGAGGATTATACCATTATTTAACAGTTTTTGTTTTCCACTTTTCATTACTAGTTTTTTATCAAATATTTGCGCAGTCAGATATCCTATTTGATATATTACAAAAAAAGAATTTTAATATAGCATATTGTATTACTAGAATAAATCAGTTTATTAACTTTTTACGACAGAAATGATTTGGATTTGATTTGGAACGCTTTGGAAAAAGATGAGCATTTTTTGAGAAATTCAACTAAAAAACGAATCAGACTGATATTGGGCCTAAAAAGGAGTCATATAAACGTCTGTTTTATGAAATAGTGGATACATTGGTACAAAATTGTATTGACAGATTGTCAGACATAAAATCTTTAGAATTTTTATCACTTTTAGTTGTTTTACAGTTTTAATCCAATAAGTAAATTTTCTGGAGAATTTTTTGATTTATCTAAATTACTTAGTGAATCGCAATATTTGTATTCATATCCAGACTATATGAGCAAGTTATTCTTAGACATAAAATATATTATAATTCATGACGATCTGAACAAAGATGTACTAAAAGAATTATATGATTTAATATCATTAATTTTTTCGGTACCATCTACGTCTGTTGAGCGCACTTTTTCAACTATGAAGCGAATTCACAGATTCGTAAGGAACACTCAGGTCAGAGCAAAGATTGTCGTCACTAGCGTTGCTTTCAATAGAAGAAAGCTTTTAAATACTTTGAAGGAATCAACGACAAGCGATTTTTATGATAAATTAACGACTTTGCGGAAAAAAATCGCCGAATAGAATTAGTTTATAAAAAAATAATAAAAACAAGTTCTTATCTCTTTGTTTTATGTCAACGTATCTTTTTTAGAATTAAAATAAATAAACTGTTTATTTTTGTCATTTCCAGTATTTGTTTATAATTTTTATGAAAATTCAGCTTCCTTATCATCAAATGTCACCGCACGGCACTGCGCAATACATTCTCTAAATCGCTTGTACGCCGCGCCGCTAAGTCCAGATCCCTTCTATGTGGAACTTCTTCTTCTTTAGTAGCCATTTTCTATCCATAGTATATAGGCCTCTCTCATATTTGACCATTTTTCCCCTGTACTGGGCGATCTGGTACCCATTCAAGCCAGCAGATCTCTTTAGTTCGTCGTACCATCTCTGTTAGGGTCTACCTGCGCTTCTCTTCTCGCCCCACGGCCTCCCTCTGGTGATGTTTCCACTCCAGTTTTAGGTATGTCTAGCTACATGTCCTGACCAATACCTACGTGGAATCCCTCCATATAAATATGTTTTTTTGATTCTGTCGCTCATTCCGCGCAGTATGACGCCTATTTAGGAAACAGTATAAGTCTTTGTTTTTTAAACTAGCGAATCTTAAATGCGGGTACGGCTTATTTTTAGTATTCCGTACGGAACACGTATAAGATGACTTCGGTGTCTGTCCGTCTGTCTGTCTGTCACACCCGATTTTCTCCGAAACTATTTGTCATAGAAAGTTGAAATTTGGTAATAATATAGGAATTGGTAGCCTCATCAGAGCCATGTAGTTTTGAAAGTTAAATTTTGACTTAAGTGAAAAGAAAATTTTTTTACTAGGTAATCGAGTGTGGTGTCAAATTAAAGCTTGTGAAAACACGAGTAAAATATGTATATATATATATATATATATATATATATATATATTGGGTAGCGGGTAGGTACTCTCTTCATGATCCCAGTGGGAGACAGACCTACTTCAGCCTTGATTCTCCTTCCCGCCTTTCTTGGAGGGGAATCATGTCCCAACCTTATCTCCATATTATCAGTTCCCTTCCCAAATCCTATTTTTTTTCCACTCACCAAGACGTCTGGCCCACGTGGTGTTTTATGGCCAAAACCTCTCATAAATCTATGGAACGAAAACTTTATAGAAGGCCCCCAGTCCCCAGCAGTTTGAGTAACCCCGACCAAGGCAGCGGTCAGAACAGGGCTCGAACAGGGGGTGCTAAGAATCTCTGGGTTGGACCAGGCTGCCGACTATACATAGCGACCTATAATGCGAGAACAATTGGAAGTGAGGAAAGATTGGAAGAACTGGACCATGAGCTTAAAAATATTAAATGGGACATACTGGGAATTTCAGAAACAAGAAGAAGAGGAGAATACTGCCTGAAGTTACCTACGGGACACTTGCTCTTCAACAAAGGCTACGAAGACAACAGTAATGGAGGAACTGGATTATTGATACACAGAAGGCTAATACCATATACTGAGAAATTCCAAGCGATATCTAATAGAGTTATATACATAACAATAAGATTGAACAACACCTTAACAGTAAAAGTAATACAGGTCTATGCTCCTACGACAAGCCATGAAGATCAAGAAGCAGAAGAATTTTATGAGGAAATATCTGAGGCGCTTCACGAACACAGAACGAAGTATACATTGGTAATAGGAGACTTTAACACCAAGATAGGAAAGAAAGCAGAAGATACAGAGAGTTATATAGGAAATTTTGGCCTTGGAGAGAGGAACAAACAGAGGACATATGCTGATGACATTCCTGGAAAGGGAGAAACTCTATAACATGAACACCTTCTTTCAGAAAAAGGAGAAGAGAAAATGGACATGGATTAGTCCTGACGGTGAGACAAGAAATGAAATTGATTATGCACTAACAACACATAAGAACATAGTAACAGACGTGAAGGTCCTAAACAGATTTGCAACGGGTAGTGATCATAGGCTGGTCAGAGCAAAGGTGTTTTTTAACAAAAGACTCGAACGAAAACGTTTACACAACAAGAAAACAAATAAAACAGACAGACAAACACTAAAAGAAAACGTAGAACAATACCAAAAACAGATTACAGCCAACCTTAATAACAACACATTAACTACAGGAGCAAGTTTAGATGAAAGAAACAGAAAATAATTGAAACACTCAAGACCACAGCAGAAAAAAATATCTCCCCAACCTACTAGGCAAAAGAATAACAAGCTTAGTGAAGAAACAAAAAGAATGTTGGAACAACGAAGACAACTGATACACGAAGGAAAGAGATTAACTGTCGAATATGCAGAACTGAATAAGACAGTACGAAAAGCGGTTAAACAAGACATAAAAAAATACAAGGAAAACATGGTTAAAGATCTTATAGAGAAAAACAAAGGATTAAAAGTTTTTAGAAGAGCAAACGCCTGTAAAAGTGAGATAATTAAATTGAAGGACCAAGAAGGAAACAATCAATGACAAGAAAAATATCCGAAACAGAATTACAACTTTCTATCAAGACCTCTACAGTTCAAAAGTCCAAAATGTAGTAGTTGAAAAGGACAACTCATCAACAGACAAAAGAGTAATTAATGTCAACTCAGAAGAAATTCCTGACATAGAAATGGATGAAGTTAGGAAAGCCTTACAACAGATGAAAAGGGGAAAGAGCGGCTGGAGAGGATGATATTATACCTGAAATGCTAAAATGCGGAGGTGAAGCCCTAATGAATGAATTAAAAGATCTTTTTAATGAATGCCTCAAATGTGGAAATATACCAGAAGACTGGGAAAACGCTATAGTCATCTTAATATACAAAAAAGGTGACCCCGAAAACCTAGAAAACTACCGGCCAATTAGTTTACTTTCCCAAGTTTACAAGCTGTTCTCACGAATCATAACAAACAGACTGGAACACAAAATGGAATTATACCAACCGATAGAACAGGCTGGATTCAGATCAGGCTTCAGTACGATTGAACACTTGCACACATTGAGAATACTAATCGAGAAGGCCACCGAATATAATATACCAATGTGGCTCACATTTGTAGATTTTCGCAAGGCTTTTGACACAGTGGAAAAATGGGCGCTTATAAGAGCTCTTAGAAATGCTCGTATAGACCACAGATACAGCGAACTGATAGCCAGAATATATGAACGAGCAACACTCAAAGTTATGGTAAACCAAGAACTGACAAACAAGGTCCCAGTGAACAGAGGAGTAAGGCAGGGCGATGTAATATCGCCTAAGTTATTTACAATGATCTTAGAAGATGTATTCAAAGAACTGAATTGGGACGAAAATGGCCTTCTGATAGCTGGGGATCGGCTAAACAACCTGAGATTCGCAGATGACATTGTAATTATAGCAAACAATAAGAATGAAATGATCCAGATGATCACTGATCTCCACCACCAAGCAAGAAAAGTGGGACTTGACATAAATTTCTCCAAGACAAAGTACATGAGTAACGAATACACCAATGATGAAAATATAGTGATTGAACATTCAACAATAGAAAAAGTAAACACATACATCTATCTGGGCCAAATAATAACGATAGGAAAGGAAAACCAGCAGCTTGAAATAGAAAGAAGGATACGTATGGGATGGGCAGCATATGGAAAATTGAAATATGTACTGAATATGAACATTCCTCAAAGATCAAAAACCCAAATTTATAATCAATGTATCTTACCAGCTACAACGTATGGAGCCGAGACATGGGTTTTAACTAAAAGAACAATAGAAAAACTACAAGTCCACCAACGAGCAATGGAAAGGAAGATGTTGAGTGTTACTTTGAAGGACAAGAAAACTAATAAATGGATTAGACAACAAACAAAGGTGGATGATATCACCAAACGGATAACATCTCTGAAATGGAGCTGGGCCGGCCATGTAGCGAGAGCGACGTATAAGTGGAGTGGCAAGATCACTAGGTGGAGACCATGGGGTGAAAAGCGAAGCATAGGAAGGCCCCAACAGAGATGGAGCGACGATCTGAAGAGAGTCGGAGGACTTAACTGGTATCAACAAGCACAACATAGAGAAAAATGGAAAGATTTGAGAGAGGCCTATACCCGACAGTGGGTAGAGAACGGCTGAAGGAAGAAGGAAGATATATATATATATATATATATATATATATATATATATATATATATATATATATATATATATATATATATATATATTGTAATACTTGCGCGCACTTTTCTTTGTATTATTTTTAAAAAATCGCGAAAAATCGCTGTCCACCCGCCTTATCTCCAAAAGTACTTATCAAAAAATTTTGAAAAAATTCTGGAATATTCTCCACGGGGTGTAGATTGAATGAAAATTATCACGAGTGCATTACCTTTAATAATTTATCTGGTATATAAAAAAAAAAAATTCAAGGTCATCAGTTTTCAGTAAAGATTGGAAACAAACTTTGTTGAAAACTCATTTGGGGTGTGTTTTGTGAAGTCACTGATCATTTTATACCTCCGTAACAAAATTTTTTATTTTAAAAGCAATCAACGTACAGAGCACTAATTGCGAAGTTCAACTTGCACTTGACCGGTTTTTTCATGTCAAGAAGCAAATTCTAAAGCAATGTGCGTGTGTTAATTTACTAATGCCACCGCGTGGCTCCAGCATTACTTCAAAATCGCTGTCAAATTATCCCTGGTTTATTATATTAATTATGCATGACGTGCTAAAACTGCTTTCCTCGAAGTGCTCTCAAACATATTGTTGTATTTACAGAATAGAGCTTGGCAATATGAGTAAGTTAGAGGTAAACGATAGATAAAGATGATGGCATACCAAAGTTTCTTCCAGTATTACAAAGCAATTTAGTTCAGGGGCTCAGTATAAAGAGAATGTCGAGTCGTTTACATTAGAAGCTTCGCGTTCTTTCCTTACACAAAGGTTTTCCTACTTTGTTGCGGCGCGTCGGTGCGCTCAACTTGTTTCACATATAAACTTTATAGAATTTGAAATTTCAAAGAGAGCCTCGTCTCGTCCTTCATCCATCAAATAAACCACCTGTCTGTAGGCAACTTATAAAACTAAAATTCTGAGTTCTTTTTCGTGGAAATTCCACAATTTTCAGACATTTATGGAGAAACTTCTTAATTAAATAAACTCTTTTTATTACTTACATTTGACGACAGGTCATATAAAAAAACTTTTTAACGAACGACTTGGAAGTTTTTATTGTTTTTTACTTCCCTTGCGAAAACGAGATATTGTATTCGTAAAAAAATCATGCTTCGAAGTTTTTGCATTTCTGCACGTTTTAGGGTCGCTAGAGGATGAAAAATATATTCCTCCATTTCCATCGATCTATCCGTCGGTTTGTTGATCTATCTATTTGTCGATAATAAAAAGTCTTAATCATATTTATTTATAGCCAAACAAAGATGGGAGAGGGTGTTCAAGGGGTTGCTTCGTATATGTCGTATTATACGTCTACTCCACAGTCACTTTTCTGTATAAAGCTAAAATTTTATCTATGATGAAACACTGCTCTCATGTTTGGGGCTCTGCTCCCATGTTTGGGGCTCTGCTCCCATATTTGGGGCTCTGCTCCCAAACATGCACTGCATTCGTTGAATTTTACTCAGAAGAGAGTTGTTCGTCTAATTAATAAGAACGGTTGACGCCTTCAGTCTATTCTACAAGTACTTTCATGGAAAGTGTTCTATGGTTGTAGCCTGCTTGGTTAGACGTTTGTTTTCGATCTGACGACCCATCTGACTGCGCCAGGGAGGTTTTCGATGTTATTTTGGCTGGTATGGAAGCTTGCATCCCTTTTTCGAAGAAATGCCCTTCCAACGGCAAGCCTTGGTTTGACCGAAAATGCAAAGAAGCTGTTGCTTCTGAACACCTTGCCTACCGATAATGGCGTGAAAATTCTAACGCCATAAATCGTAATACCTTTGTTCGTGCCCGGAACAGACGCAAAGAAATTATGGACGAAGCCAACGAGACACACAATCAACGAATTAGAAACAAACTTCTCGCGTGTTTCAACAATTCCAGATCCATTTGGTCAGTTGCTAAGGTAGTTAGTCAAAATTTCACCAAATCCACCATACCACCACTCACACGGCCAGATAATTCTATTGCAACAACACCTGTTGAAAAAGCGAACTTGTTTGCTGAACTCTTTACTCTTTGCTTTACATTCTACTGTCGATTTTTAAGGAAAAACACCACCTACTATTCCCATAGTGCAGTCAAGGATGACCGATATTGTCTTCAGACAGCGTATCATAAAATGTATTTTAATGAAGCTAGACACCAAAAAGGCTTCTGGCGCTGACGAAATACCTGCCATAGTTCTCAAAAACTATGCTAGGGAACTAACACCAGTTTTCTGTAGACTTTTCAACCAATCCTACAGAAAAGAAATATTTCCTCCCTGCTGGAAATGTGTCACAGTTCAGCCAATACCTAAAAAAGGCAAGAAGATCTTGCCAAAAAGCTATTAACCAGTCGCACTGCTTTCAATAAATATCGAAAGTCATGGAAAATGCTATCAATCAGCATCTTCTAAAATATCTTGAAGGATTCAACAATATAAGTGACCACCAATAGGGCTTTGGAACAACGCAATTGAACACTTTGGAGAATCTCGAGCGGTTGCTCTTGATATATTTAAGGCATTCGACCGTGGTTAGCACGTTGGCTAAGCTACGCTTTTCTGGTATGTCTGAAAAGTTCTGTTTGTGGCTTTCATGTTTCCTCAGAGAGCGTTTTTTATGAGTGGCAGTCGACGAATTTATTTCTAACACCTTCACTATCAACGCCGATGTGCCCCAAAGCTCCATGCCTGTCTCCTACTCTCTTTCTCATTTACATTAACGATCTGCTGGAAAAGACCGGGAATCCAATCTACAGCTTTGCCGATGACAGTACGCTATCTCTTCATTCACTTTGAATGCTCGGACATCGGCTACTCAGACGAATATCCGCAGACAGCAGCAAATCATTCAACTTAACAAAGACCTGGATCTAGGGGTGGCAGTAACCAAGTGGAATTTAACGCTACAAAAACCCAGGCGGCAGTTTTTTCTAAAAAAAGGTAACGTTGCTAAACCCGATATAGTTATATCGGGGCACTCCATTCCTCTAGCATCGTCACCCAATTTGTTGGGCATTAATTTTGGGAGCAAATATGTCCTGGCATGAACATGTTGCAAGCATAGCAAGGAGAGCTTCTCAAAAGTTGGAAATATTATTTCGAACCAGAAACCTTTACACTCTACAACAATTCTTTACAAATCTCAAATTCGACCAACTATGGAATACCGCTCCTATATTTGGGGCTCCGCTCCCAAACATACACTGCATTTGTTGAATTCTATTCAGAGAAGAGCTGTTCGTCTGATTGGAGACCCAGAACTGACCGGCGGCCTTGATTCGTTGGAGCATCGAAGAATGGTTGGCGACTTGAGTCTATTCTATTTTCATGGAAAGTGTTCGGAGGATGTAGCCCGCTTAATTCCTCCGAGAGCGGTGCATGTTAGAAATACACGTCGCGCTAATGCTTCACATCCGTATGAGATTCAGCTTGTTACTCCTCGTACAACGCTTTTCAAGCAGTCTTTTATGTGGAGAACATCATCCCTTTGGAATAATTTGCCCAGGACTGTGTTTCCCACCGAGTACAATTTACAGCGATTCAAAAACAACGTGAATCGTTTTTTTTGCCGGACACATCTCGCTCGTGTAGCACTTTAGGGATTTCCCTGCAGCACGTGTGCTAGACCCATAAAAAAAATGTAGCCCGCTTAATTCCTCCCAGAGCCGTGCATGCTAGGAATACTTTTCGCGCTAATACATCACATCCGTATGAAGTTAAGCTTGTACAAACCTTTTCAAGTAGTCTTATATGGAGAACTTCATCGCTTTGGAATGATTTGCCCAGAACCGTTTCTCACCGAGTACAATTTACACTAATTCAAGACCAACATGAATCGCTTTTTCTGCACACGCATAGTTCCTGTAGAGCTTGAGGGATGTCCCTGCTGCAAGTGTAGTATGTCCATAAAAAACATCGTTTTCAGAGTTCTTCAAGTCGAGTAGCATGAAAATTGTCTTTCATTGTTTTTAATTATTTATGATCAAATAACATATATCAAAAGTTAATAAAATGACAGAGGGCTTCGTATATATCATGTTATACGTCCTTTTCAGGGTACTTCGAGGCTAAAAATCTGAAAATTGTGATAATTTTTCATTATTTTTAATTATGTGTAAACAGTAACAAGGTGGGGGATTTAGAGTTGTTACTTCCTAAATATCGTGTTATATGCCCTATTCTGAGTTTTTGGAGTCGAAGAAACTTAAAATTTTGTTATACTTTCATTATTTATTTCTAATTTTAGCAAACATAATATGTAGGGGAACATGTTAGGTTTTAGTTGTAAATATCTTTGAATTTTTGCCTTTGCTGAACTTTTTTGTGAGTTATGAATTTAGTTAGAGTTTAGTTTAAATATTTTATCGAATTTATGCCGATAAAAATTCATAACTTACAAAGATTTTAAGCACTTTAATGAGGATAATTTTTATACTGACCTATAGTGCATATCGTGGGATGACATATATTATATTGAATATTGAGGACAAGGTCAGATTTCTTAATTTTCACCTATCAAGCGTGTTTAGGGGCCATTATCCTCTCAGAACTGTAAGAGTAAACAAGCCTCCAGCTCTCTGGCTAACACCTGCTAGAAAGAGACCGAGCACTAGCTCAGTTTAAGAGAAACAAGACTGGGATATCTTGTATATTTAGAGAGACGAAAAAAAATTCAAAATCATTATGGAGGGGACTTCAGCAAACACGAGTTCAAAATATACTCCTCGCCTGCCTACACATTTGGCTAATGTGAATGATATAAATGAATACTTTTTGAGCGTTTTCCGAAAGTTCGACAACTGTGTTGGTAAAATAACCTATTACAGTAAAAATAAGAGGAATTTAGATCTGAACTTTAAATTCATAATGGAAACCCCTCAGTCAATTGGCAGGTGTGTTAATAGTATAAATTCTAATGCTGCTGGAAATGATGGTTTGACACTTTTTATGCTTAAACTTAGTTTACCTTTTATCTTATATCATCTAACCCATTTAATTAATTGATACCTGGAAAGTAGGTGTTTTCCGGAGAGCTGGCCTGTTGCTAAAGTTAAAAATCCTTTGACCACCAGAGATTTACGTCCTATTAGCTTGTTACCAGTTATGTCAAAGGTCTTGGAAAGGACAGCACATACACAGGTTTCAGAATATCTCTTGACTAATGAGTTGCTCCCTTTACATCAATCTGGCTTTCGGAAGGGTCATAGCACATTTTCAGAATATCTCTTGACTAATGAGTTGCTCCCTTTGCATCAATCTGGCTTTCGGAAGGGTCATAGCACATCAACGGCTTTATTGAATTTAACTGATAGGATAATCAGAGCTATTGACAAAAAATATGATTGTTATGTCAGTCTCGCTAGATTATTCGTAGGCCTTTGATTTGCTGGGTCATAACCTACTTTGTGCTAAACTGCACTATCTGGGAGTTTCGTTGATCACTCCGTACAATTTTTCTATAGCTATTTGTCGGGTAGACGGCAGAGGGTGCGAATGAATGATATTTGTTCAACTGTTGGTAAAATTATTTCAGGAGTGCCCCAGGGTTCAATACTGGGGCCTCTTCTGTTTCTCATATATACTTTTGATATATTCCAAATTGCTGCAAATTCTTTGGTTCAGTCGTATGCTGATGACACACAGTTGCTTCGTTTCTTTGAACCATCGATCGGATCTTAAGTCTGCAGCTGAAAGTTTAAAATCAGGATCTCATGGCCTTTTCAACTTACTCGAATGAACATAATTTGAGGCTAAATCTAGACAAGACGCAAGCTTTATTGTTTTGCAAGGAAAATCGGCGACCAACCTTGAGTATGGCTTTGAAACTGAGGCTGGCGGATCAAAATTTACTCTTTTCTGACTATGTCAAGAACTTGGGTCTTTGCATTGATACACATCTCAGATTTAGGGAACAGGTTAGGTTGCTCTTATAAAAAAATTATGCAAAAATGAAGGTTTTATATGCAAATCGTTTTATTTATTCATTTACAGGACATGCTCATTCAACTCATAAAGACAAAATACAAAAGTTTACATTTATAAATTACATTTAAAACTAAAGGCTAAAACCAAGAAATTCAGAAAAGAACCCCGATCTGCCTCTTAAAAAGAGACAAGGACCTGGAGAACAAGTCCAGTGATGGGCAGTTATTTACAATGCCCATAGATCTTGTCATGAAGGTATTAGCTCCATAGGTTGTCTTATGATAAGGTTTGAAGAAGGACAACGTAGATCTAGTATGTCTAGAGGGTGCATACAAATTAATCTGAGATAAAAGTAAGTTCTGGACAATTTACAATGGAATTTAAAATTTTAAAGAACATTACAAGATCTCGTTGAACTCTCCGGTTAGACAAGGTATTCATGTTTAATATATGGTAGATGTCAGTTTTGAATAACTAAAAGAATCATTGTTAAAGAATTTATAATTAATATGACGTAGAAATTTACTCTGAACTCTGAAAAGGTCGGTTCCACACACATGAGCAATATTCGAAGAGAGGCCTAACCTCTGTACAACCAGTACAGCATTTTTATAGAGGTAATGGATGAAAATTCTGATGAGCAACGCCTGATGAACTCAAGCATCCTCAGAGACCTAGACGTTACCTCGGTTATATGAGGAATAAAACTCAGTGTCGAATCAAACTTAACCCCCAGATCCCTAACGCTAACCACGGACTCGAGGGAAGTCCCATTTATGCCGTAATCAAAAAACAATAGATTGCGCGCTCTCGAGAAAGACAGAGAAACATTTAGAAGTATTTAAAAACCATACCGTTTAACTGACACCAGACACTAAGTCTATCCAAATCACCCTGCAATCCCACATAATCCTCAATCGATCCAACCGCCGTATACAACTTCAAATCATCAGCAAAGAGCAAGAACCTGGAAGACCGAAAGCAGTCGGCCACATCATTCAAGAACAGGTTAAACATCAGAGGCCCCATATGAGAGCCTTGAAGCACTCCCGAGGGCACAGTTTTATCCTTAATTTTAAGATGAGAAAAAAAATTGTGCGAGTCTTTGGTCTTGTCTTGATTTTATTGACATGTCTTGTCATGAGATTAGACATGTAGTATTGTGTACTATCCTTGCTTGGATGCGCTTCCAAGGAGAGGATTACAGTAGTACAGAATGTTTGCTGTAGGTTTATATTCCATTTGAGGAAATATGATCATGTATCTTTAAAAATAAATGAGTTAAAATGGTTAAATTTTGCTAATACTGTGCAACTGCATTTCGTAATATTTTTTTTAATGAGGCTCCTCTAGGAACTTCGGTCCCGATTTATTTAAGGGAGAAACTAGTGTCCCGAAATTTGGTGCATGATAGGTATATTAGACGGCTTGATCGCATGACTATGCCTCAGCATCGCACTGCTTTGTTTCAGCGCAGTTTTACATATAATGTAGTAAATATATACAGTACCATGCATCCAGATGTGAAGACTTGTAGTATTGGCTAACTTCGTCGATTATATAGGGAAGAGCTGTTGAATAAGCAGAATTCTAAGATGTAGTTTATTTGCATTTTTAATGTCTCTTCTCGATTATTAATTAAGTTTTACTTTGTTAGTCTATAATTTTTGTTTGTAAGCGTTGTGTGTTGAGGAGGTTAGATGTAAGAGTAACCAATGGTTAAATCTCGCCTCTTCTAATAGACGATGTGTATGGGTAATATGTACTCACAGCACATGTATAAACATCTTAATAAAGACGATATTTATTTTATTTATAAAAAACACTTATTCTCATGTTTGGCCCTTTGGGTGAGTGTAAAGAAATACAGAACTCAAACCCAATACTTCTTGAGATGGTGGAATCGTGTTGGGGCGATGATAATTTGTAAAGTTAATTGTCCTTTTTGTATGGGATTTCTGAAGTGAGGATGCATAGAACTTCATCAAGGAGAATTGTCTATCTAGGTAGAGTGGTGGAGTTGATGATATACACTGAAGACTTGCGATTGGTGATGTTTCTGAATGCTCCTATAGCCAGTCTCAAGGCCTAATGTTAGAACAGGGTTTAGTGATCTCTTTATTCCTTAGGATGCTGAGTCATATAGAAAATCTCCATATCTCATGTGGGTAATATTAGCGATTTGGTGCCACACAAAGTTTCCAATAAATTTAGGTCCTTAGTGGTTCGGATCTTTAGATTCTTAATGTGAGGACTCCAGTTCAATTTACTGTCAAACTTAGTCCAAGAAGTTTGACTGAATTCTTTGTGAGAATAGGAAGGTTGTTAAGTGTGAATGCGTTTATTTTTGGGCAACTTCGTACTTTGCAGAAATGTACGCTAACAGATTTAGGAGGGGAAAAAAGATCGTTGCTTCTAACCCATACATTAACTTTTGCTATTGCAGATTGCAAATCACGGGTTAGATTCTTTGGGGAAGAATCAGATTTTAAATGATGAAGTCATCGGCAAATAGCTGAATATTTATTGCCGGAGATTGGAAAAAAGGCTATTTGATCTTATTTGGAAGATTCTTGGAGATAAATCATTTTGAATGAATTTAGGAAGGTAACCTTTAAATCCGAGATCTTTAATTTGCCTAAGGATTGCGTTATTGCTAATCGAATCAAATGCATTGAGATTAGACATGTGTTTTCTATGCATTGACCTTCTAATGACATTCTCCAGGGAGGCTAAATACTCCATAGCTGATCTGTGCTTTCTAAATCCGTATGTGTATTGAGACAGTATTTTGCTTGTTCAAGGACCCAGACAAATAAATCTTGCTCAAAAACAAACTTTATATTTATACAGATTTTAACCTTTAAATTTTTTCAGCGCTTTTGTATCAAGTTAACCTAGTCCAAACTCCGGCAAACTTGGACAAAAATTTACTCTACTCTGTTATGTGCCTTTGCACATGAATGGCGAATAATTCTAAAATATCTGCGGTTACATACGTCGTTTTTTATAGCCTCTCGTACGTACGTTCGCGTTCGTGCAGTTTTGAAATTCTCTTGTTGAAAACGGCTACATAAATTGCGGTTTGCAACCCTCGGGGAAAGTTCGGCTGATACTGCAACGTAGGTGGAGGTCGGTTTCAAATAAAATTATCTGATGAAAAGGTTTACAAACATCATAAACGTAGAAAATATAACTATATTTTCATATCCAATTTTCCTGTATTCATTACTTTCTTGTATGTTTTTTACTACATCTCATTTGAGTTTTTCATATATTTCATATATGCTTATTGTTCTTTAGTTTCTTCTGTTCAAATTTCACTTTAAGTATCATTTCTTTTTCATTAACCCCCTTCAAGTTTTCCATTTTTTATGATATATCGTCCCTTCCATAGAGCTTATGTGTTTATTTCGATAAGTAATACTTTCACTAAGCTTTCTTTCACTTTCCGGCCACTTTCTGTTCTTTCCATCATGTTGTTGATCGCGTTAACACCTGGAAACATTGTTCCATATTACATTGGCATCGTCATTTGAATTTCTCACTATATCTGTATCACTCAGTTTGCTTCCATCATCCTCTTTCTGCAGTATCCAAACTTTCAAACCATCATGTTCTCATTATAGCCCAGTCGCCAGGGGTTTTAAGCTCCCATTAAATGTTGTATTGTAACACACAGGTAGTTTTTTGGACGTAGAATACGATAAAAAAAAGTTTGCTAAAGTTTGATGTAAGCTAAGCCCACAAAATCCAAAATAAAATAAAAAATTACGTTTTCGGTAATATCTCGAAAAAAACTAATAGCACCACATAAAAGAGGGGGAAATTTTATAAAAAAAATAGTATATAGATTTTTGTTCCAGATTTTTTTTATTAGCTTGAGAATTTATTAAAATTTATAGGATAGGTGATTCAAAAAGTGTAGCGCGCCAAACAGGTTAATTTGAAAACCTACGCTCACCGCTCGAAAGTTAATCGATATTACTTGTTTTCAGAGTGTAAAAAAAAAACATTAAAAGATAGCTTTTTGGAGAGGAGACTTTCAGCATTCCGATGATACTAATAGTTTTTATTTTTGTTGCTTTGTAATTTGTAAAACTTTTTTATTTGCATGATTTTAACGAGCGTACAGTAAATAAATCTAGAATATATATAAAATGCAACGTCTCTCTGTCTGCCTGCCTGTCTGTCCGTTAGTGCGCCTATCACTGGAGAACCACTTATCCGATTTACGTGCTTTTTTTTTAAAACATACATATGTTCTCTGTCCAGGATATGGGCTATATTTTATTACGTTAGGTAACATAAGGAATAAACAGTGACGATAATAGTGAATCAAGTCGGAAAAAAGTTTGCCGCTAGCGCGTTCTTTTGTAATATCACTGCCTAAACCATTAAATATGCAACAATATCACGTAGCAAAGAATATAATATATATATATATATATATATATATATATATATATATATATATATATATATATATATATATATATATATATTACAGAAAATTATATATAACCTGGCCAGAGAACAAATGTATGCATTAAAAAAGAAAAACATGTAAGTCGGATAAGTGGTTCTTAAGTCATGAGCGTACTAACGGACAGACAGACAAACAGCGAGATGTTATTGTGTTCTTTGCTACATAATATTGTTCCATATTTAATGATTTAGGCAGTGTATTGCAAAAGAACGCGCTAGCGGCAAACTTTTTTCCGACTTGATTCCCTATTATCGACACTGCCTATTCCTTATCTTACCTAACGTAATAAAATATATCCTATAACCTGACTAGAGAACATATGTATGTATCCACGTAAATTGGATAAGTGGTTTTCAAGTGATCAGCTCACTAACGGACAGACAGACAGGCAGACAGAGAAACGTTGCATTATATATATATATATATATATATATATATATATATATATATATATATATATATATATTATATTATATTATATTATATTATATTATATTATATTATAGGCAGAAGATTATAGATAACCTGGCCAGAGAAGAGATGTATGAATTAAAAAAAAACACGTAAATCGGATAAATGGTTCTCGAGTGATAAGCGCACCAACGGACAGACAGACAGAGAGATGTTGCATTTTATATATATTATATTCTTTGCTACATGATATTGTTCCATATTTAATGGTTTAGGCAGTGATACTACAAGAGAACGCGCTAGCGGCAAACTTTTTTCCCTACTTGATTCATTATTATCGTCACTACTTATTCCTTATGTTACCTAACGTTATAAAATATAGCCTATAACCTGGCCAGAGAATATATGTATGTTTAAAAAAAAGCGCATAAATCGCATAGGTGGTTCTCCAGGGTTAAGCGCACTAACGGACAGACACACAGGCGGAGAGACGTATATATATATATATATATATATATATATATATATATATATATATATATATATATATATATATATATATATATAATATATATATATATATATATATAATTTTTAATAGTTTTTTTTTAATTCATACATCTGTTCTCTGGCCAGGTTATAGGATATATTTTATTACGTTAGGTAACACAAGGAATCAGCAGGGACGATAATAGTGAATCAAGTCCACGCGAGCGGAGCGGCTAGTATTTAAAAAAATTCTTGTACATATATCATTATTATATCTTAAATTTCAGTATAAGAATAATTAAAACTACCCACATTGTGTGTTATTTAAAAATTGAGTATTTAAATATGAAAATTTGCCTGTTGTAGTGCAGTGTAGTTTATAGTTAAAAGTATACTTGATATTAGAAAAACTGTCTCTTTTTTTATAATTTTGCTCGTTAAAAAGTATTCATGATTAACATATTTTTTTCTTTATACAACTTAAACTTAAAATAAAAAACAATAATTAAAGGTGGGAAATGAAAGTAAAAGTCTAAGCTTTAAGTATAAAGTATTTATATTTTACGTAAACATCCAGGTACAAAGAAAAACAGTTATTGGAAACACACATTTAATGAGATCTTTTCGTAAAAAATGCCTTTGACGACTGGGCTATTAGATAAACGGACAAAATGAGCTTAATGGCGATTTGGTACCAATAGTATATAATTATGAACATTTATGCTATAGTGTAACGTTTACTAAAATAATATTTTTTAAAATTTTTGTTACACCAGAAGTGCAATAAATGACGTCAATTCAAAATTCTTATAATTAAGGCCCAGTTTTAAGTTTAATTCTCTTGCTTTTCTTTCTGAGGCCCTTAAACTTAAGGATATTCTTAATTAAGATCAAATTTTATTTTTCATTCAAAATAACAAATAAAATATTCGTTTTTTAAACCAGGTCACGTGACGAAGAAACTGTATTCAAGGCTTAATCCATATTTTAATGCATCCCGCCGTTAATTTATTTGCGAAATATTGACATAAAAATGCCTTTTTACCTCCCATACTCGAGGAAGTATTGAATTCGTGAAAAAAAATTAGTCTTTGAAATTTTTACAGTTGTTCAGATTTCCAGCTCCCTAGATAACAAGAAATAACCGATCAAGTGTAACTCGGACTTGCGCAATTAGTGTTCCATACGTTGATTGCTTGTGAAATAAAAATTTTTGTTGCGGAGGTATAAAATGATCAATAACTTCACAAAATACACACCAAAAAAACTTTTGAACAAAGTTTTTTTTTAAGATCTTTACTTAAAACTAATGAAATTTTTCTATTTTTTTTTTATATACCAGATAAATTATTAAAGGTAATGCACTCGTGATTATTTTCATTCAGTCTATACCCTGTGGAGAATATTCCAGAATTTTTTCGAAATTTGTTGATAAGTACGTTTCGAGATACTAGGGGACAGCGATTTTTCGCACTTTTTTAAAAATAATGCAAAAAGAAGTGTGCGCAAGTATTAAATTATATATATTTTTGAACTCGTGTTTTTACACCTCACTCGATGACCTGGTATTTTTTTTTCACTTCCGATTCCAACCCCCAAAATTACCCTTAAGTCAAAATTTATCTTTCAAAACTACACGGCTCTGATGAGGCCATCAATTCCTATATTAGTGCCAAATTTTAACTTTCCATGTCAAATAGTTTCGGAGAAAATCGGGTGTGACAGATGGACGGACAGACAGACAGACACCTTATAAGTGTTTCGTACGGAACACTAAAAACAACAGTTTCCAATTTTCGTCAGTCTGTCAATCTATTGGTACGACAATACTCGACCGCACTGAGATATCGATTTTAAAATTTTAGAATATAACACTTGAAGTAAGAAATAAACCTACAGCGGTATTGGGTGACATTGCTTCAGGGGAAGTAGGTCGATAATAGTATCGTGGAAATTTGTCCTGTTTATTTTTACTGCATTAAACAACCAATATTATTACACAACGGTTACTATCATTATTAGTAAAGAAAAAAATAATAAAATTACGTGACGGTCGCCTCTCTTGGGGAGGCAATGGCAAACCACCCGTAGTATCATGCCTAGTAAAGCCCTCTCACTTTGGCCGTTCGGAACTAGCATTACACTGTATGTGTGTATGCAACACTTAAAAAAAGATACGAACCACAGGCAAAGGCGAGAGGGGCGTCTACGCCCGTATCGGATATGGTACTGCGATAAGAAAAAGAAGGTGGTATATATCACCGCTACACCAAACACTTTATTTTTGTACTCGACGCGTGTTTCGCTAACCATGTGAGCGCTATCAGGAGTGTTAATTAACGAAACCTGAGATTAAAACTAAACTATTTATATAAACACTGTGATTCACTTAAACGGAAAGTCCACCAACCCCAGACGGCTGTTTAGTTCAGGTCAAGTAAACAGTACAGAGAACTGTAAGGAAAAGGTCTCGCCCTTATTTAGACTAATTTCAAATATTTCGTATGCATCTAATCATTTTATATCAGATATATATTTAATTGTGCTTAAATTATCTAGTGTTACTATATGATAGTGTTCAAAGGCATCCTCGGTAGTGCTTCATTTTTCTGATCTACTAACTGAAATGATCTACTTAAATGTTCTTTACTACTTAAATGTTATTTAAATCGACCTTTTAGTTTCCTCAACATACTTCTTGCCACAATCGTTACAACTTATCTCATATATTCACACTCGTGGATTTCATCTTCGCTATTTTTATCATATTTTAAAAATATAGCATGTAGGGAGAAATGTCATGTTTCAGTTTGCTTTGCTTAACATTTTGTTCTGTTTGGTATCTCATCGCAACTATCTATCATTTGAAATATTGAGTTTTAACGCAATAGCAGTACTGTAAATTATTTTACCGATTTTTAGTGTTCCGTACGGAACTTCGGTGTCTGTCTGTCCCTCTGTCTGTCACATCCGATTTTCTCCGAAACTATTTGACATAGAAAGTTGAAATTTGGTACTATTATAGGAATTGATGGCCTCATCAGAGCCATGTAGTTTTGGAAGTTAAATTTTGACTTAAAGGGTTAATTTTTGGAGAGTGAAATCAGAAACGAAAAAAAAAAAATTACCAGGTCATCGAGTGGAGTGTTAAATGAAACCTTGTAAAGACACGAGTTCATAAATATATATAATGTAAAATACTGATCAAAAAATTTTGAAAAAATTCTGGAATATCCTCCACAGGGTGTAGGAAATTATCACGAGTACATAACCTTTAATAATGTAGCTATTATATAAAAAAAAATAAAAATTTCAAGGTCATCAGTTTTCAATAAAGATCGAAAAAAACTTTCTTGAAAACTCGTTTGGGGTGTGTTTCGTCTTTGATAATTTTATACCGCCGTAACAAAGATTTTTATTTTAAAACGTACGAAACACTAATTGCGCAAGTCCGAGTTGCACTTGGCCGGTTTTATTTATTTATGAATATTCTCAAACTGATCCTCTCAGAGCACCAACAACAAAAAACTTTGCATGGGTCTGTCAGTATTTTGAGACTTGCTCAAACAACAGAGCATAAACTGCAACTTTCCTCTGCTAATACTATATCAAAAAGTCAACAATAATCATAATATACCTTTCTAGTTGTTATTTATGATTGTTTTTAATATGAAACCTTTTATATGATTAATGATTAAATTAATTAATTACTTTTTGGTCTGTTTGATAAGTTTATTAAGATTATGTCTTCGATCTTACCTTCTGTTTTTAGCAGCACGCCACTTCAAAATGCAATTGCTCTAAATTTGCCCGCATGAGCGGTTTCAAGTTGCAACATTGCGTCGAATTTAAGTTTATTTACATTTGCCAAGTTTACAGTTCGTCGCCATTATCGTTATATAATTTGTATCGCGCCACTTAAACCAGTTTTACACTCGCATTTTTATAATTTCGTCATACTGAAATGGGGAGCTAATCCGGTCATGCTTTTGTATTAATTAGCGTAGAAAAACTGATGAAAAAATATCTTTAAAATAAGGTTTCATGGTGGTGTTACTTCAGGACTTTATATTTCCTACTCTTTATATAGTGGTGAGCAAAAAATCTACTCGATTTTGCTTCATTTCATTTTCAAACAGGGGTATTATTTTCGGTATCATTAGAATGCTGATTTTCTACTCTTTCCAATAATACCAAAAACATTTGGATTTTCAAAAAGTTGGTTTTACTAAATAGAACCGTTTTGGCTCGCTCAGCAACGGTCTTGTTTATTGAATAAGGTTCTAAGCTGTAAATTCAAAAAATTATTTAATCTAAGGATAATTAGTGCAGTAAAAAAAGGATTTGAAATTGCACAGTCTAGATACAGCAATATTATGATTTTATCCTCTTTGGGGTATCACCAGGAGTATTGTCTTGAGTTTTAGACCTCGAAAAACTTGTGCTCTTTTGTTTATAAACAATTGAAGTTTTTAAAACGCGTTTTTTTGAGCTTAAAATATGAATAACTCCGGTTATATAAATAGTTTTAAATCGCTGAAGTGCGTACATAACCTACAAAATTGGCAAAAAACGTTTTTTTTTTCATATCATTGTTCAGGTCAGCTTGAAACTTTCAGAAAATATTCCTTTTGTTATAGCAAAAATACCCTGAAATTTTGGTACAAAAATATTGGCTCCCAGTGAGCACAATTAAATTTGTTATTTAAAATTTGAATTGCCCGCCATTTTATGTCGTTTGGTCCAAAATGGATCTTTTTTTTTTCAAAATTTAGGTCTCGACATCAGCTTTCCGCTGTCATTAAAAAAAAAAAAGTATTTTGGAGTCATTTTACATTTGTTTATTAATCAAATAACAAGTGCGTTTTTTCGGATATTTCTAAAAAAAAAATTGAATTTTTTTTCCACATCTAGTAGAGAGTCGCGAGGCTTTTATTAAAAAAAATTTCTTGTTGTTAACATTTTTTTTTTCAAAATGACTGAAAAAACGCAATTGTTATTGATTAATAAAAAAACTGTTAAAATGACTCCAAAAAGGTTTTTTAATGGCATCGGAAAGCTGGCATCAAGACCTAAATTTTGAAGAAAAAAGGATCCATTTTGGACCAAATGGCATAAAATGGCGGGCAATTCAAATTTGAAATAACAAATTCAATTGTGCCCACTGGGATCGTCTCGATCCGACTTATATAAACCCAATTATTCACATTTTAAGCTCAAATAACCGGTCAAGTGCCAGTTGAACTTGCGCAATTAGTGTTTCGTACGTTGATTGTTTCTGAAATAAAATACTTTCTTATGGTGGTATAAAATGATCAGTGACTTCACAAAACACACACCAAATGAGTTCTCAACAAAGTTTGTTTCCGATCTTTACTGCAAACTGATGACCTTGACATTTTTGTTTTTTATATACCAGATAAACTATTAAAGTAATACACTCGTGATAATTTTCGTTCAATCTACGCCCCATGGAGAATATTCCACAATTTTTTCAAAATTTTTGGATCAGTACTTTTCGAGATAGAGGGGAGGAGGATTTTTCGTAATTTTTTCAAAATAATACAAAGAAAAGTGTGCGCATGTATATATTTTTGAACTTGTGTCTTTACAAGCTTTCATTTGACACCCCACTCGATGACCTAGTAAAAAAATTTTTTTTCACTTCTGATTTCACCCCTCAAAACTAACCCCTTAAGTCAAAATTTGCAACTTTCTACGTCAAGTAGTTTCGGAGAAAATCGGGTATATGACAGACTTACAGACAGACACCGAAGTGATCTTATAAGTGTTCCGTACGGAACACTAAAAACGCGCTTTGAAAACTTCAGTTGTTTATAAACAAAAGAACACAAGTTTTTCGAGGTCCAAAACTCAGGACAATTCTCCTGGTGATACCCCAGAGAGGATACAATCATAATATGACTGTATCTAAACTATGTCTATGTCATCATTATTTTGCCCTTTTTGACTGCACTAATTAGGAAGTTGATTATCTGAATATGACAAGCATTATTATAGATTTAAATATAACTTGGTTCCTCAATTCAATTGTGCCTTTCATATGAAACCTTGTACGATCATTTTCGAGAGCTCTAAAATATACTTTTCTAAAAGCACAAATATTTAATAGATAGTATAGAAACTTGGTTCAAAACATAATTTTAAATACAATAAAATTTATTTTTAACTCTTGGTTAGCTTATTAGATTTTTTGGCGTGAAGCGTTCTTAAACAGGGATTGACTCTCTTTGGGTGGTCAGCAACGTGACGTTATCTATTATCAAGAACGTTAAATCGCCATTTAAATTGACACAATGAGTATAAATCGAAGTGTATAATCTAATTGCGAATGTTTCTTGGATGGAAATCTGTGTCTAATGAAAAAAAGTCACTATTAAACAATAAAGACACATCATTCACATCAGTCTTAGTAATGTATGTATTCATTTACATTCACAAAAAGATTAAATTCTGTTACTCACAGTGAGATCAGATAAAACATACTGTTATATTAAATTATACTAAATTATTTATAAAATATCGACATATTATAACTGCTAAATACGAAATAACAGTAAAGTGTTAAAGCTGATAAAATTTATACGTACCTATAACTAATGGAACGAAGAACTATCGAATATATCCATCAGTAAATTGCATAAACTCACCAGGTACATATGTACATAGAGTAGCAACTCCTGATGCAAATGCATGTCCTCAGGAAAAGATCACTGTCAAACGGTAAGCGGAAAAAGTGACGCACATGCGTGCCGCTTCAACGGCTCTCGATGGTCATCGGGCCCCGAAGCGTTGCAACGTTGCCGTTCATTTTTTCTCAACATTGATGCATGTATGAGTATAACGGAGCCAGTGAGTCATAAAAACTTGTTTTGTCTTTTATTTTTTTATTTTCGTCCAGTGGCGTGTTCTATTACCGTTTGAGATATGAATTGTTAATGCTCATTAATGATGTATTTATATGTCATTCTCAATTTAGAGACAAAGCCCGATTAAAATCGTATTTAACTTTTAAGCTGCTATCACAGTTCAGGGCGCTATGTTTTTGTTTGTTACGATTAAGAAAATTTTTCATTCAATAGAGCAACCGCCTGTATGACTTGAGGATATAAAAATTTTATTTTTTTAAATATTTTTTAAACATGCTTCCATCAATTTGTAGAGCTTGTTGTCTACTAGGTTTAAAACTATAAATCATATTTTTTCGCTAAAAACTATGATTGAAAAATGGATCCAAAGAAAATTAAAAAAATTTCTATAAATTCCTTTCAGTTTTCAACAAAAAATTATGATTTATAGTTTTAACCTTAGTATGCAATAAACCCCACAAATTAATGGAAGCCAAATTTTTAATTTTTCTTTCTCTCTGGAAATATTCGAAAAAATATAATTTTTATACCCTCAGGGTATGCAAATATTACAATCGCCTTAATAAGCATTCTTGTTCTTGGCAAGATTAAAACCGGCCTTGGAACCCAACGTTGAACTTAATATGCAAGGCGACCCATAAAAAAAGTTTGTTTCAAAATATCTACAGGAAAAAACAAATTAATAAATGAAATAAACTTTTATTATGTATCAAACTATAGTCCTTGGAAAATTATTTATTAAGGATAATGTTATCTAAATACAGGGTTTGTCCCGAAAGTAATGCAATTTGTTTTTTCCGCCGCTCCTCTTGGTCGCAGCGCGTTCGGACGGGTTGGGTTAGGTGGGTGGCCTCACAACGCTTCCAAGCTCAGTCTACTCCGGGCTCTGGGAGTGTCAGGATCGATGTTTCCGTAAACTTCCGGTTAGTGCCTGTGTCACAACGTGCAATGGAGAAAACTACCGAACAACGTTACGCGATCAAGTTCTGAGCTAAACTGACAAAAGTCTCGCCGACACCGACCAAATGATTCAGGAAGCTTACGAGGACTCTGCTCTTTCCTATTCTTAACTTTCCAGGTGGTTGAAGTTGTTTAAAAATGGCCGGGAAGAGGTGGAAAATGACCCCCACTCTGGACGTCCGGAAGTTCCTGGTCAAGGACAGCTTGGCAACGTTACCCCAGCTCCCCTACAGTCCTGACCTGGCTCCGGCAGACTTCTTTTTGTTCCCGAGGATCAAGACCCCCTGAAAGTAGCCCATTTTGGAATTGTTGAAGTGATCCAAACCGCCGTGACAAGGGCTCTAAACGAGGTCCCTGTTGACACCTTCTAGATTGTGTACCGCGCATGGAAAAATCGCTGGCAAAAGTGTGTGAATGCCCAAAAGGAGTACTTTGAAAAATATTAAACGTTTGTAACGATATCTTGAATATTTTTTTTTTACGAATTTAATTACATTACTTTCCGGACGCACCCTATATGAGCCTTGAGGCACATTCTTCCAAGCTAGCGGTAAAATTATTGATCACTATTGGGAACGGGGATGGACATTTCAATTAATTGTTTCAGAGTGCGACGATTGTTATTTTAAATTAAATTTTGAGATATCCCTAAAAGAAAATACCAATCGGCGCCAAATCGAGCTATTTGCAAGTTTCTTTTGGAAACCAATATATTCTGGAAAAAACTTCTCTCGAATGACTGGAAACATGTATTTTGTCGCCCCATCCTACTAAAATCTTATAATTATAAAAATCGTATAAAGCGAGTTTAAGAACTTAGTTGTCATTACTCCGAATTAAAAATTGTTCTGCGACTGCTGTCGTAATTACAGAAGAACGATGTCCTGAAACTGCAACCCAAGCCATTACTTTAGGGAGATGTAAAGGCTTTTGATGCTTTAGTTTTGGTGGACTCCGATAACACCAAATTTGTTAACAGATTGAAAATAAATGCAAATTTTTATAAAAATATTTTATTTTTAACACAATCTCTCGAGTATTACTTTATGAGTTTTTGCACGAGATATAATAGTGAATTAATAGTAAATTAGATTCCCCAAAAAATGTCAAAGATTTGAAAAATTTGATACAATTTTAACAATAAATATTTTTTTCGGTTATCAACTAAGTAGATAGTAATATTAAAATTTAAATTTAGATTTCACTTTCTGAAAACAGCTTGTTAATCTTATCTACCTACGCAGTAAGGAACTCTCAGATCTATCAATAACAGTAAAAGATTTAACTATTAATAGTCAATTATTATTTGTTGTTCACATTTTTTTCCTCATTTTAAAGTGATTTTTCATTTGTATATGGTATGCGAATTATTTGATTTATCAGTTATGTAAAGCGAGCATTTCTTCTCAAAAATTGGTTTGATCCACATCACCATCTTTTTAGTTTTCCGTACAGAACACTTATGTCTGCCACACCCGATTTTCTTCGAAACTATTTGACATAGACAGTTGAAATTTGACAAAATTATACGAATTAATGGCCCAATCAGACCCGTGTAGTTTTGAAAGTTAATTTTTTTTTCACTCTCGATTTCATTCCCCAAGCACCCCTTAAGTCAAATTTTATCAGGTTCGAATGGGTGTCAAATGAAAGCTTGTGAAAACACGAGTCCAAATATATATAAGATGTAATACTTGCGCACACTTTTCTTCGTATTATTTTTAAAAATGACATATCTCCAAAAACTCCTGGAATAGTTTAAATAAAGTGTAGATTGAGCCAAAATATAACGAGTGCACTACATCTATGTTGCGTTATAGGAGAGTCAAGGTTTGGAAAGTTGGGAATTCAACCGGGATTAAGAGCTACGAAATATCAATACGAATTCGGTGCAGTCAGTAATGTCAAGATGACTGGTGACCAACGGATAGGTACCGAGGACAAAATAATTTTATTTGCTTATAATTAAACAAATATTTAGGTAGTAAATATTTGTTTTAAACTTTTACTACTAGATTCTAGATTGAGCTTCATTTATTGGCTATAAGGTAGCTATTTTTTATTTTAAAGGTAATCACGGTACGGAACACTAATGGCGCAAGCCCAACTTGCAGTTGACGGGTATTTAATACATATGTAGTAGTTGTTGCAGAAATGCAATAACGCTAGTTTCAGCACTACCGCGTTTTCTAAAAGGTGCCGTAAAATACAAATGTATGTTTCGGTACTTAGACAACAAACGAGGCTAAATCCCTATTCAGGCCGAGATGTGAACACTAAAAGCAATAAATAAAACAGGATCAAAACTATGAATTCCTCGTAGAGCGGTGTAAAATCCGTTTTGGAAGCTTAGCTAATCTCACCCCGTTTTATTGTATTTACATTTGAGCTTTTCGTTCTAAGAATTGTTAAAAATGTAAAAGTTAAATTTCAAAAGTGAAAGCAATCTTTTACGCATTACTTTAACCAGGCAAAATTCCTCTATACCAACACTGCTTTTTTTATATTTTCGTGAAAAGAAGATGAAAACTTTTAAGAAGTAAAATTCTGGACCGAGACATTTTGGTTAGACAGCCTTTTTTGGCAGAACAAATTGGCATATCACACACACATATTATTTGCGCGTGCAGAAAACCTGAATTTTTGAGCAAAGAAAGGTTACTGCACAACCTTTTCACAGTTTTTTTCCCTGTTGATCATCTACAAATGTTTCATATACCCTGCTCTGGTTTTGAGAGCCGCTTAAAAATAACTTTATTAACCAATTTTTCTCAAATATCGGATTGTAATTACACCTACACTGCCGTCAGAAAGTATTTGCCCACCTAGTTATTTCAGTCCCAAGACAACAAAAACTTAAATATTATTTATTTTCACATTATTTACAGTCTAGAAAATCAGAAAAATATTCATGATTTTCCAGGATTTGCGTTAGCAAAATTTCTTGATACTGTTCTTTTCGCATGATTTGTTCTATCCAAAGATCTTTCCAACCCCAAACCATCACTGAACGGGCACCATATTTTACTGTAGGCAACTGACAGGCTTCCAACATCCTGTCTCCAGCTGACCGCCGCACGTAAACTCGTCGATTTGAACCGAAAATTTCGAATTTAGATTCATCGCTCCAAAGGACGGAATTCCTTTGTTCTGATGTCCAATTTTCATGTTCTTGGACCCATTCTAATCGTTTACGTTTATTCACTTGCCTAAGAAGTGGTTTCCTCACTGCAACACCTTTTGCTCCAGGTTTACTTGAGCCGTGATTTCTGGTGCGGTTAGGGGGCGATTACGTCTGCTGGACGTTGTTCTTCTTTGTCTTCGGCGGGACTCGTTTTTCGAGGCCTTCCTGAACGTTTTTGGTTGAAATTCCATGTCTCGCAGAAAATTTTTTTACAACTTGACGTCTGCATCTCACTCGCAATTTGTCGACTTGAGTGATTATTTTCATGTCTCGCAATTATCAGAGCCCAATTTTCAACGGAAACTTCTTTCGCTTTTGGCATTTTCACGCCTAGCCTTTATCAGTGACAAAGTACTGTTTGCGAATGGTTAATTTCCAAAAGGGCAATGGTATTTATAACATAGTTTTTGTGATAAAATGTCACTAGGAATTTCCATGCTCCTTAGAAACTTGAAATGAGTTCTTACTTTAGCTGGAATTCTCAGAAATCGCCTCAAAACGATTATCATGGAAAACTTGGAAATTTATTCTAATTGGTTTTTAATTTGTGATTTCACCAAAAATGCTTATCTAAACAATTTTATGATGGACACTTGTTAAGAACAATTAAATTTACTTAATGTAATAAAAGGGTTTAATTAGGTATTAAATTTTGGCAGTTACATTGAAATTTCTAGGTGGGCAAATACTTTCTGACGGTAACGTACCTGTATGTCTACATAGGCCTCACCATAGATACGCCATAACTTATTATTTACCTTATCTCTTATATGACGTAAGAAGTTGTTTTGCCTGCAGCATCATCGTTCTTCAACGATAAGCCCAACAAAAAAATCATTCAAAACACATGTTTTACGTGAAATGACTGGCATGGTACGCCCATGTAGGTACCCCTCTCCAAGCCGCTGCAATTGGTTACTGCTGCTGTTTGTCCAACCTTTCGCCCAGGGCGTGTATCTTGATTTTTAATGTTCTTTTTGCCTTTTTATTATCTCGAGTATCCTTTTGCCGATATAAGCTGTTGAATTATATGACATTTTACCAGGAATATATTATGTAATGTCGTAAATATTATCATGAAGTGGGCTACATCTTCTGCGTCTGGTTAAAAAAATACAAGGCGTGTTTGTTTACGAAGACCTAATATGCCCGCATCTACTCGTGTGATCTTCAGTTCCTAAAGGATGTAACCTGAATTAACACTATTTATCCCCAGTGTTCCGATCAGAATTTTTGATATGACTCAGTTTAAGTATAATTATTGAAATATTTTTGTAAAGAATTTATGAGAATTTCAGATTAACTGTATTAACCAGTTATAACTGGTTAAAATATTATTTATATAATATTATTAAATAATTAAATAAATTACACGCGTAGATACAATACAATCAACTGCTAAACATGGTTATCTATCTGATTAACTAGTTCGATTAATGCGTATCACAAAATGACGTTTATCATTTAAAGTGGCTATTTTTTTCTGTAGAAAAAACTTAAACAATCAATTTAAAATACGTAAATAAACCAATTTTCCTATGGAATACTTCATACATCCATTTGTAGACTATAGTTTGGAAATAAAATTTCACAAGAAAGATGATAATTTTACTATTAATATTTTTTCTATTTTATTGACCTCACTAAGTTAGCATATTAGCCACGAGCTTGTAGATATGATTTTTGATTTAAAATCTGGATCGTCACAACACTCAGCCGCTAGCGCCGGATTCGAACCAGAGATCTAAGTCACTTGGCAGATTCTCACCCACCTGCGCTACCTATGCCGGCAAAATAATGAAAAAAGGAATTAAAACTATTACTTCCAATGTCTAAGAAATGTCAGTTTATGTTTATACTATCACTTCACATATGATTGAAAGACGCTAGTGATAAGTGAAAAATATTACGAAGTTTGCCAACTACATACAGTGACTCACAGCTTAAATGATGCAGTCGCTATAAGAAAAGACTAACTGGTCTCAGTGCCTCTTTATTTATTTGAAAAAAACAACTTATTGAAATTAAATTAGTAAAGAGTCTTCTAAAAAAGTATGAATTACTTTTTGTCTTAAATATGCCTTACTTAATTAACAATAAATAATTAATTAAATTATATGCGATTTTAACGTCACAGCTTAAATGATGCAAAATTCAATATACCAAAATTATTAGAGAAAACAAACTGTAGAATTTGAAGTAAGCCTGCTAATATTTGGTCGGGCCTCCCTCATTATCAATAACGGCTTGTAATCTTCTGAACATTGATTCAACTAACTTTCTAGTATACTCCGGGGAAAATAGTGTTCCATGCTTCAGTAATTTTTACTTTTAATTCAGTTTTATTTGATATTGGGGCACTATTTACTTTATTTTTTAACGTCAGTCACAAATTTTCAATTACATTTAAGTCTGGTGATTGGGCTGGTGTTTTAATAACATTTGGACAGTTATAAAGCAACTAACTGCGGACTCGAAATGACGTGTGCTTTGGATCATTGTCGTGATAGAACCGATAATTGTTTTCAATATCTAAGTTTTGGGCACTAGCGACGAGATGCTGCCTTAGTATATCCAAGTACACATATTAGTTCATATTCCCTTCGACAAAAAGCATGTTACTTACTCCTGCAGATGACATACATCCCCATAACATCACTCCACCTTCACCGTGCTTTACCGTAGCTTTCATATTTTTCAATTTTAATTCTTCGTTAGGCTTTCTCCACACTGATATTGTTCCATCGGACCCAAATAAGTTTATTTTGGTCTCATCAGCAAATATTACTGAATTCCAGAAGTTCAAGTCTTTATTGATATGCTCTCTGGCAAATTCCAATCTCACTCGTCTATTTCTTTGGCTAATGAAAGGCTTATTTCTAGCAGTTTGACCATGTAAATTATTATTTCGCAAGATCCGTCGAACTGTTTCGGGGTTACACCTTTTTCCAAACTGTCTTTCCACCTCGACGCACAACTTTGGCGCACTTTTTTTTGGATTATTTGATACCTCTCTGAAAATCCATCTTTCTTCACGTTCATTGAAGATCTTATTTGGAGCCAACCTTGACTCATTCTCGACTATGCTGAACAGTTGACGGACATTTATTTACCATTTTGTCTATGTCTCTTTGGCTGTATCCATTCCTGTAATGAGTAATAATTAAATTTCTCTCAGAAATTGTAGTTCGACGACCCATTCTTAAACAATTTCGTTTTATTGAATGAAAAAATGTCAAACTAAACAAAAAACAATTGCACTAAGAAATCAAAGCAACGCCGCCTTGGTAAATTTCAAAATGCGATAAGTTTTGACCCCTGTTGTTATTTTGCTGTGACGTTAAAATTGCATATGATTTGATTAATTATTTATTGTTAATTAAGTAACGCATATTTAAGACAAAAAGTAATTCATACTTTTTTAGAAGACTCTTTACTAATTTAATTCCAATAAGTTGTTTTTTTTTCCAAATAAATAAAGAGGCACTGAGACCAGTTAGTCTTTTCTTATAGCGACTGCATCATTTAAGCTTTGAGTCACTGTATATGTAAAATTTTTACACGTTACATTTAAAGGAAAAGCAAAATTTTCCCTTAGCATTCTTTAGACTATAATCGTCTTATTTTATTGTCAAGAAATGTCATCTAAATAAAAAGAGAAGAAACTCTCCAGCCATTAAATATGTAGTCCTCTTAGCTACTTTATTAATGATGCCAATTTATTAGCAACATAACTTCCTTTAAATTACCACAGACTTAAATAGGAAAGTACTTGTCCATGTGTAAATTAAGTGTTGCCTCGAATGCGATTGCAATGTGATTTATTGAATTTCTTAACAGTAACAGAGTACTGCAAGATTAAGTCGTGATTAAAAATTGCTGAAATCGTATTTACTGAGAAACAGGTGATTGATATCACTCAAAAAGTGATGGTATTTTTCTAATATTGAGTTGATATTTAAATGTTGCTTATAGGCAAACGGTTTTGGCCTGAAATAAAGACCTTAGGTGACCAAACTCAAACCTTATAGATGAAATCTATTGATTCCTATGTATTTTGGCCTTCTAAAAACGATTCGGAAGGTCTCATAGCTTAAAAAATAGTATATGAATTGTTATAAACAAATTATTGTATTATATTGTTATATAATTATTACAAAAAATTATCTTAACACATAGGCTGGAAAGTTTTTAGTCTAGCTACTTAAAACATTTTCCTTTTTTGCAAAATTCGACTTTATTCTTCAATATAGTCTCCTTCAAGAGCGGCACTATCAGTCCAAGGCTTTTCTAACACTTCTATACCTTTCTTGTAGAAGGATTTGTTTTTGCCTTCAAAATAGGCCTCAGTTTCTCCGATAACTTCTTCATTGGAGCCAAATCTCTTTCCCGCGAGCATTTTTTTTTAGGTCTGCGAATAGATAATAGTCGCTGGGGACTAAATCTGGAGAATACGGTTGATGAGGAAGCAATTCGAACTTCAATTCATGTAATTTTGCTATCGTAACCATTAACTTGTGACACGGTTCATTGTCGTGATGAAAGAGCACTTTTCATTTGGGGCCGTTTCTTTGCGATTTCTGCCTTCAAACGCACCTATAACTTTATTTTATATAACTTTATATAATATTCGCTATTGATGGTTTTTCTCTTCTCAGCACAGTCGATGAAAATTATTCCATGCGCATCCCAAAATACAGAGGCCAAAACCTTCCCAGCCGACTGTTGTGTCTTTGGTCACTTCGGGCGGCTTTCACACCGGCTGCTGTCCACTTAGCTGACTGCCGATTTGATTCCGGTGTGAAGTGGTGGATCCATGTTTCATTCATTGTCACTTATCACATGAAAAAATCCTTTTTATTGCGCTTAAACAGGTCCAAACAGGGCTCAGAATCATCAACACGTTGTTGTTTTTGGTCCACTGTTAGCAAACGCGGTACCCATTTCAAACAGAGCTTTCTCATGCACAAAGGTTCATGCAAAATATGACCAACACGTTCTTTTGATATCTTTAGGTTCTGTGTAGGGTAGGCAATTTCACTTTACGGTCATCCAAAACAATTTTTTGGACCACCTCATTTGGGCGTCCAGAGCGTTCAGCATGGTTTGTATTTATACGATCGCGTTTAAATTCAGCGTACCAGTAAATGATGAGTGATTTTCCAAGGGCAGAGTCCCCGTAACACTTATCAATCCATTGCTTAGCTTGAACAGTATTTTTTCCATCAAAAACAGTGTTTAATCAACACACGAAATTAGATTTTTTCCATTTTTTTGAATGTATCACAAGTAGCGTCACTAAAACCACTGTAACTTGTAAACTAATCGTTGAAATGTCGTGATATTTTGACACGGATCGTTTGAAGGTTGGTACTTCCTAAGAACCATATGGATTTTTTTGAAAAGGGCGACATCTATGTGTCAGACCAAAAAAAATTGAGCCTATGTGTTATAGCCTGGGATCCCATCTGGTTCTATTACTCAGTTTCTCTTTAACTTTTTAGGTGCGTTTTGGACCTCTTCTTCTATTATAGGTCAGTCATAAAATTGATAGCATTTGAACCATAAGTGAAGTGTAACTGTTCAGGTACTGAGAACACCGAACCAAAATAAAGAACAAAGTCATCAGCAATATTCTTGTGACCAGAGTAAGAAATATTGTTATATATATATATATATATATATATATATATATATATATATATATATATATATATATATATACACGAGGCTGGTTTGAAAAGTCCGTGCAAAAATAAAAACTACTTATGTGTTTGGGGTAAACCTTTTTTATTTTTCGACATAGTCTCCTTTTAGGCTTATACACTTCGTCCAACGATGTTCTAGTTTGTTGATCCCTTCCGAATAATAGGATTTGTCCAAGTCTGCAAAATCCATTAGTGTCTGCAATCACCTCCTCGTTTGAATAAAATCTTTGTCCCGCCAGCCATTTCTTCAAATTGGGGACAAATAGTAGTCCGAGGGAGCCAAGTCTGGAGAATAGGGGGGATGTGAAACGAGTTGGAATCCTATTTCCATTAATTTTGCTACCACAACTGCTGAGGTGTGTGCTGGTGCGTTGTCGTGATAGAAAAGGACTTTCTTGTGGGCCAATCGCGGGCGTTTTTTCTTGCAGCTCGGTTTTCAAACGGTCCAATAACGATGAATAATATTCACCTGTAATAGTTTTACCCTTTTCCAGATAGTCGATGAGGATAATCCCTTGCGAATCCCAAAAGACAGTCGCCATAACCTTTCCGGCCGAAGAAACGGTCTTCGCCTTTTTTGGTGCAGATGCTCCCTTGGTAACCCATTGTTTAGATTGTTGTTGGGTCTCAGGAGTATAGTAATATATCCATGTTTCATCCACAGTGACGAAACGACGCTTAAAGTCCTCCGGATTCTTCTGGAACAGCTGCAAACCATCCTTGCAACACTTCACACGATTCCGTTTTTGGTCAAGCGTGAGCAATCGCGGCACCCATCTTGCGGATAGCTTTCTCATGTCCAAATGTTTATGCAAAATATTATGTACTCGTTCAGTCGAGATGCCCACAGCACTAGCAATCTCACGCACCTTAACTCTTCTGTCATCCATCACCAAATCATGGATTTGATCAATGATTTCTGGAGTCGTAACCTCCACAGGCCGTCCAGAACGTTCAGCGTCACTTGTGCCCATATGGCCAGTCCGAAAATTTTGAAACCACTTATAAACTGTTCTAATCGAAGGTGCAGAGTCACCATAATGTTTATCAAGCTTCTCTTTAGTCTCCTGAGGCGTTTTGCCTTTCATAAAGTAATGTTTAATCACCACACGAAATTCTTTTTCGTCGATTTCTTGAAAATCACTCGACTTCCTTGATTCACACGAATGCCAAACACAAAGAAATAGACCAATATGGCTGAAACTTGGTGCGCGTTCATTCAAGAGATGCTACTAACTAAACATGACCTCGATACGCGCCGGTGGTGCATTCTCTCGGACTTTGCACGGACTTTTCAAACCAGCCTCGTATATATATGTTGTAATATCAGGACTTTTTTTTTTGAATGTATCAGAAGTAGCGTCACTAAAACCACTGTAACTTGTAAACTAATCGTTGAAATGTCGTGAAATTTTGACACGGATCGTTTGAAGGTTGGTACTTCCTAAAAACCATATGGATTTTTTTTGAAAAGGGCGACATCTATGTGTCAGACCAAAAAAATTTGAGCCTACGTGTTATATACTCGATATAAAGTCCCTATAACCCTCAAATTTTTTACTTTTGGTTTTTCGAGGATGCTCAGTTCATTCCTGGAGTTAGTTTTTTAAGGGATAGACAGTGAAATATTTGCAATATAAGATGCAAAAATGCTAAACAATGACTTATTATTATAAGATTTATTTATAAGTTTTATCAAATGGCAATGAACTTGGGGGTGTGCTATATGATTCTTAAGTTGATTCCAACTTTTAGGGTACACTCTCTACTGTAGGGATTGGAGGGTGAACTTTGCCAAATACAAGATACAAAATTTACGGATAAAAAAATGGTTACTCGGGAGTTTTTGAAGATACTTTGTTTATAAGTTTTATCATATGAAAATAGACTTGAGGGTGTGTTACATGATTCCTAAGTTGATTCCAACTTTTAGGGTACGCACCCTACTGTAGGAGTCGGGGGTGAAACTTTGTCAAATACAAGGTACAAAATTTATGAATAAAAAAATGGTTACTCGGGGGTTTTTGGGGATACTGAATCAATTTCTGAAGTTAATTCGAGATATAAAATTTTTAAGGGTTAAAAATTGGGGTAAAGGGTGAAATATTCAATGTCATTACAATTTTCTGGGTGCTCACCCTTCTATATGGATAGGCGGTAAAATTTTACACCTACTAAATATAACCTTTATGAAGTAAAGAATGAATAATCGGTGATTTTCAGTGCTGCTGATTAGTGTATTAGGCCTGTACTTTGTCGAATTTTAAGCATTTTTTGGCCTAATAAATAACACAAATATACTCATAAAATTAAATTAAATAAATTCAAAATTAACTATATTTTAATTATAATTTAATATTAACTGTAATTTGTGTTAAAAAATACAAAATTTTTTTTTAATAAATAGATTTTTTTTATGGGTCTAGCACTCGCGCTATGGGGAAATCCCTAAAACGCTACGGGAGCGACACGTGTTCGGAAAAAGCGATTCACGTTGGTCTTGAGTCGCTGTAAATTTTACTCGGTCGGTAACACAGTCCTGGGCAAATTATTCTAAAGGGATGAGGTTCTCCTTATAAAAGAGTGCTTGAAAAGAGCTGTACGAAGAGTACCAGGCTGAACCTCATACGGATGTGGAGTATTAGTGCGACGGGTATTTCTAGCATGCACCGCTCTGGGAGGAATTAAGTGGACTACATCCATCGAACACTTTCCCTGGAAATACTTGTAGAATAGACTCAAGTCGCCAACCGTTCTTCAACGTTGCAACGAATCAAGGCCGCCGGCCAGTTCCGGGTCTCCAGTCAGGCGAACAGCTCTTCTCTGAATAGAATCCAACAAATGCAGTGTATGTTTGGGAGCAGAGCCCCAAACATCGGAGCAGTATTTCATAGTTGGTCGAATTTGAGCTTTGTACAGAATTAACAGTTGTGGTTCGAAATAATATTCCCAGCTTTCGAGGAGCTTTCTTAGCTACGCTTGCAACATTTTAATGACATATTTGCTCCCAAATTAACGTCCAACAAATTGAGTGACGATGCTAGACGCATGGAGTGCCCTGTATAACTATATCGGTATCAGCAACGTTAACTTTTTTAGAAAAAACTGCCGCCTGGGTTTTTGTAACGCTAAATTCCACTTGTTCCTATCACCCTAAGATAGAATTTCTTCCAGGTCTTTGTTAAGTTGAACGACTTCCTGCTGTCTGCGGATATTCATCTGAGTAGCCGATGTCCGAGCGTTCAAAGTGAATGAAGAGATAAGCGTACTATCATCTGCAAAGCTGTTGATTTTATTTCTGGTCTTTTCCAGCAGATCGTTTATATAAATGAGAAAGATAGTAGGAGACAGTATGGCGCTCTGGTGCACACCGGCGTTGATAGTGAAGGTGTTAAAAAGAAATCCGTCTACTGCCACTCGTAAAGAACGCTCTCTGAGAAAACATGAGAGCCACGAACAGAACTTTTCAAACTAGAAAAGCGCAGCTTAGCCAGCAATCCATCTTGCCAAACGCGATCGAATGCCTTGAGTATATCAAGAGAGATTCTCCAAAGTGTTCAATTGCGTTGTTCCAAACATTTGTTACATAAGTCAGAAGATCTCCTGTTGATCTATGTTTACGGTCGCTAATAATGTTGAATCCTTCATTTTTCATCAGATTTCATCAGATTATTTTTATTGTTTTAACGTTTTATTATTTTTATGTTAATATGATATACAGAAAATATAGAAATTTATAATTAAATATATATGAAATTTTAATAATTACAAATTAAATTAAAATTTATTTATTAATTAAGAGTAAATTTAATCAGTGGCAAATAAATGAATGGCTGCAAGCAAGATTTTTCAGAAATCAAATCTTTTGATCCTCTTATGGCTATTAGAGAATGATGTAGTGACGGGCTATTTTGAAGATGATGCAGCTATGGATTTATTACAAAAATTTTTGTGCTGTTGTACCGGGAGGTCTTCATGTTCAACAGAAAATTGTTCCTGTTTTACTGCGAAGTTAAAGTGTTCGCTAGTTTGCCCTTGTAATAGGTGTTTCGGTTAATAATGTCGATTTTTTCGCAACATTTAAGTGTTTATTTCCATCACAAAAAGAATTACCGTAATAATCAAAGTATGGGCCATCGTTAGCTATGACTTTTTCCCGTCTTTCTGTCAAAGAATGGATTCCGCCCCAGAAGAACTTTTCACCTTTTGAGGCCAACCATTCATCAAGCCACATTTTCACTTCTTCGTAAGAATGTAAGTATTGTTCTGAAAGTCCGTGCTGCATCGATCGAAATAAGTAGTAGTCTGAAGAGGCTAAGTCCGGTGAATACGGCGGGTGGGGTAGAACGGCCCATTTGATGTTTTCGAAATTGTTTTTAACACCTTTGACAACATGGGGCCGAGCATTGTCATGTTGAAAAATGACTTTATCGTGTCTTTGGGCATATAACTTTACCAATTGTTATCGGTATCGATCGCCAGAAATCGTTTCACACCAGGTTTCTGCAGATCGTTATACACAGCTCCTCTACTATCCCACCAAATACACAGCAAAGCTTTCTTTCCCTGCATATTACGCACTGGTTGTGATGTTGAATGCTGGCCTGGGTTTACTCAAGTTTTTTGGGTTGGAACATGTTCACCTTAAGCTTCAACCAACAATTGATAACTTTCAGCAGCCATTTTCTTCAAATGGAAGAAGTTTAAACTTCCCGCAAAACGTCTTTTCTGGTACGAAACACGACATATTCAAAGCTATACAGAACTATGTTTTTCGCACAATGATAATTAATAACGAACTGGCTTTTGATAGCGTATGTTTACCTTCCAAATCGCCATGAATGTCGCTAGTCTATACCAGCAAGTGTATTAGTAACGCCATCTTTTAGCAAAATCGACATTATTAACCTAAACACCTATTGCAAAAATGTCAACGAAAGGATAATTCAATAAACGAGCAGGATGTTGCTGATAGGTTGACGGAGAAAACTGCTAAAAGTTGTAATTTAGAAATTTAATCATTAAATTTAATAAATATAATTTTATTTTCTTAAAAAGAAATCATTTTGCCTCGCATATACTTTCATTTCGTTATTAAATAAATGCCTCGATTTTTTTTTAACTTTTGTAAATGACTATTATAACATATAAGAATTATCTGCGTCTTTTAATAATTTTTTGTGGCATAAATATTATATTTCGTATCAGTCAAAATTTCACCTAAACCCTATAAAAGGGTGAACACCCACAAAATTATAATCTTAATGAATATTTCATCCTCTACCCGAATTTTCAACCCTTAATTAATGTTATATTAAAATATTAACTTCAGAAATAGATTCAGCATCCCCAAAAACCTCTGAATAACCGTTTTTTTTATTCAGAAATTTTGTATTTGACAAAATTTCACCGTCAACTCCTACAGTAGGGTGCGTACTCTCAAAGTCAGAATCAACTTAAGATTCACGTAGCACACCCTCAAGTGCATTTCCATACGATAAAACTTATAAATAAATCTTAAAAATAAAGCCAGTCATTGTTTAGCATTTTTGCAACTCGTATTGCAAATATTTCAACCTCTACCTCTATTTTCAACCTTTAAAAAATTTTATATTAAAAAACTAACTTCTGGAGTGAATTCAGCACCCCCGAAAAACCCGGAGTAAGAAGATGAAGGGCTTTGAGACCCGATTTTATTTCGAGTACATAAGATATTTTTTTTATAACAATTATACAACAATATAACACAATAATTTGTTTAGAACAATTGATAGACCGTTTGGAGGTGGCATTTCGATAGATATTACACTTGTAGGACCCTATAATACACTACAGCATTGACTGAATAAGCATTATGAACAATCAAAAAAAATTCTTCTAGAAACACTTACAGAAAACGCGCCCGCCGTAAGGTGCAGAGCACGCCGGTGCATCACGCCGCGCTACATTATTTTCATCATAATTTCTGAAATAATTATGGCTCGGAACTTTTCTCGATGGATTTAGAATTTTTAGAGTTTTCATGTAGGTGACATTTTTTTTTCAGATTTTTAAAAGGCCCAGAATACGAAAAAAAATTTTTTTTTTATAAACAATTAGTTAAATAATTATGAAAAGATAAATTTTTGAAAATTTCCGAATGATTAACTGAAGTCCATTTCATCCCCTTTTATATGCCGAGGTTTCATTCAAATCGATTGATTTGTTTAAAAGCAAAAAGGTATTGTTTAAAACATTAACGAAAATTTCATTTTGCAATAACTTTGGTAAAAAAAAAATAAAAATTTCTTATTTGTTCGAGACATTATTATGGCCAGATAGAACCGTATTTTCAACATTTCGATAAAAAATGAGGATAATCATTTTTTTCGTGTAAATTTCACGAATTCTGACCCATATATGAATTTTTTTATAATTATATGATATATACAATTTAACTTGTAATTTTATTGCCATTTACATTGTGATGGAGAAATAGAGACATTTCGTTTTATGTGTCTTATCCAAGTCTTTGTGCTAATGTACGAGGCTGGTTTGAAAAGTCCGTGCAAAGTCCGAGAGTTGGCACCACCGGCGCGTATCGAGGTCATGTTTAGTTAGTAGCATCTCTTGAATGAACGCACACCAAGTTTCAGCCATATTGGTCTATTTCTTTGTGTTTGGCATTCGTGTGAATCAAGGAAGTCGAGTGATTTTCAAGAAATGGACGAAAAAGAATTTCGTGTGGTGATTAAACATTACTTTATGAAAGGCAAAACGCCTCAGGAGACTAAAGAGAAGCTTGATAAACATTATGGTGACTCTGCACCTTCGATTAGAACAGTTTATAAGTGGTTTCAAAATTTTCGGACTGGCCATATGGGCACAAGTGACGCTGAACGTTCTGTGGAGGTTACGACTCCAGAAATCATTGATCAAATCCATGATATGGTGATGGATGACAGAAGAGTTAAGGTGCGTGAGATTGCTAGTGCTGTGGGCATCTCGACTGAACGGGTACATAATATTTTGCATAAACATTTGGACATGAGAAAGCTATCCGCAAGATGGGTGCTGCGATTGCTCACGCTTGACCAAAAACGGAATCGTGTAAAGTGTTGTAAGGATGGTTTGCAGCTGTTCCAGAAGAATCTGGAGGACTTTAAGCGTCTTTTCGTCACTGTGGATGAAACATGGATACATTACTATACTCCTGAGACCAAACAACAATCTAAACAATGGGTTACCAAGGGGGAATCTGCACCAAAAAAGGCGAAGACCGTTCCTTCTGCCGGAAAGGTTATAGCGACTGTCTTTTGGGATTCGCAAGGGATAATCCTCATCGACTATCTGGAAAAGGGTAAAAACTATTACAGGTGAATATTATTCATCGTTATTGGACCGTTTGAAAACCGAGCTGCAAGAAAAACGCCCGCCATTGGCCCACAAGAAAGTCATTTTCCATCACGACAACGCACCAGCACACACCTCAGCAATTGTGGTCGCAAAATTAATGGAAATAGGATTCCAACTCGTTTCACATCCCCCCTATTCTCCAGACTTGGCTCCCTCGGACTACTATTTGTTCCCCAATTTGAAGAAATGGCTGGTGGGTCAAAGATTTTATTTAAACGAGGAGGTGATTGCAGACACTAATGGATATTTTGCAGACTTGGACAAATCCTATTATTCGGAAGGGATCAACAAACTAGAACATCGTTGGACGAAGTGTATAGGGCTAAAAGGAGACTATGTCGAAAAATAAAAAAGGTTTACCCCAAACACATAAGTAGTTCTTATTTTTGCACGGACTTTTCAAACCAGCCTCGTAGATTCGTTACGCCAGACCTCCATAAATATTTGGATAGACCATTTTTTGTTGCAAAGACCGATCGAGATCGCAGTAAGGTGTGATTAAGCCTGGGTATTACACTGACATTTATAAAAGAGCATCTGTGAAAGTGTGTTTGTTTCAGATAAAGAAAACAATCATAGATCCAACTTTTTTCCAAAGTTTTAAAATAAAATCATTATTCTCAGAACAAAACATTATCAAGAATTTTTTTTCTGATGGTTGTTACATGCACTAATAATTTTCCAATATTAAATTCAGTTAACGTAAAATTATCTTAAAAGATATATAGTTTAAAATCTCATAGAAATGGTCATTCTTAATAGTCGGAGAAATCAATGAAGCGATGGATGGGTAAAACAGCAGCTGCACTCTAATGGTTATTTCCGGTAGGTAAACGATGTCTAACAGAAAACGATTATCTCGAAAAATATGAGAGTCATATGTAACTATTTCTAAAAATCATGTCATGTCATAGTTTGTTCATTTTATATAAAAAATCTCTTAGAAAACACCATAAAATTTGGAATCAAACACAAATTATGCCTGTTCATAAATCGGGCGATACAATGTTACTAATTACAGGTGAATACGCATTTTCAGTCATTTTGGTAAAGTTTTTGTGTCATTCATTTTAAATCAATTATTGTACAAGATTACGAGGACCATAGATAGATAGATAATCAGCACAGTTTTCATCGACACTATTCTGTACTGGCTTAGTTCTCTATACAGGGTTACAGGGAAAGTCGTCCTAGATAATTAAGGACGTTATAGTTTAGGTCGTTTCTTACCGATTTGACTCTATGACATGATGTCCTAAACTTAACCGTTTTCGAAATATTGAAGTTTAAAGATTTTCTAAAAAAAAAACATGTTTTTTTTGCTTTTATATCGATTTTTTTTTATTAGAGGTTCCCGAGTGCGATTTTTTGGTTATTTTTAGTTAGTCTGTATGTCAAGTATCAAAAATCATCAAAAAAATTTGAACTAGTTACTAACAGTTTCAAATCGCGGCTTGTTAATGTTTCTAAATTACGAATTTTTACCAAGTGTTTCCTACTTTAAATCAATAAAGAGAAAAAAAAAATTATGGAAGTTATTCTGCAAATTATTTTAAAAACTTTTACGTCTTTTTAGCTATCAAAAAAGGTATAATACTAGGAGTTTAATAGGAAAACTGTACACAGAATGACACCTAAATACGACGTCTCTTTGAGGTGGACCCAACCACATCTACAAATGGTTTGTAATGCATACTGTTGGGCAACACCCTTACCACTATACGCCCGTGCAAGTCATTGAAGAAGGGGATCCGTTACCCATCCACACATAGCTGAATCTTGTTTGTGATCCTTTCGTTCTTTTTTTGTTTGGGTTGCCTTCCTCTTTAGAAACCCAATAGTGGGCATTGTGGTAGTTTGTAAGACCGTCTTTGTCGAATTTCAACTCGTCAGTTCATAGTATTTTCTTAAAAAAAGATGCATCTTCGACATCGGTATTGAGCATAAATCTGCAGAATTCTAATCGTCGCAACGGATCTCCTTCTTCAATGACTTGCACGGGCGTATAGTGGTAAGGGTGTTGCCCAACAGTATGCATTACAAACCATACCTTCCGCTGCGAAATACCAAGCTGTTGTGCGACAACATTTTTAGATGTGGTTGGGTCCCCCTCAAAGAGACATCGTATTTAGATGTCATTCTGTGTACAGTTTTCCTATTAAACTCTTAGTATTATACCTTTTCTGATAGCTAAAAAGACGTAAAAGTTTTTAAAATAATTTGCAGAATAACTTCCATACATTTTTTTTTCTCTTTATTGATTTAAAGTAGGAAACACTTGGTAAAAATTCGTAATTTAGAAACATTAACAAGCCGCCATTTGAAACTGTTAGTAACTAGTTCAAATTTTTTTGATGATTTTTGATACTTGACATACAGACTAACTAAAAATAACCAAAAAATCGCACTCGAGAACCTCTAATAAAAAAAATCGATATAAAAGCAAAAAAAAAACATGTTTTTTTTAGAAAATCTCGAAAACGGTTAAGTTTAGGACATCATGTCATAGAGTCAAATCGATCAGAAACAACCTAAACTATAACGTCTTTAATTATCTAGGACGACTTTCCGTGTGACCCTATATACAGGTTTACTTTAAATAACAACTAATAATGATTTTAAAGGATTTATTTTTCTTTACAGGGTTAGTGATTATAAAGGGACCACCTCTAACTCGCTTATTTGAAGGGTTAGGCAAAAATGTTAAATACAGAAGTTGTAACATTTTTAAAGAATTTTTTTATGGGGTTAACACAGAGCTTCGTATTTTCGACATATGACACGAACTTCTTATGTTTGAAACGAAGTACTCTGTATATTATTTTTGATTTATATAGAACTCTTAATTTCAGAAACGCTAATATATTTGTATGGTGTTTATTACATACAAACAAATTTTTAAACCAAAGAAAATAATAACATAAAGATGTGAAAACTGCCAGAAACTGAGAATAGAATAAAGAAGGAGTTTATGCATTTGACCCTAAATAAGGTATTACTACTTCTGCAAATAATCCAAAATTAATTATATTAAATGATGAACATGTTCCTCATTCTGTTTAATACATTTCCAATCTGTGTCTCAGTGTGTCTGCCAAAATGATTCCTTGGCTTTGATCATTTCAAATTGTGACTTCTTGTGTAATTTTCTTTAGACGATTTACTTCAAGTTCCGTTTGTCTTTTGATTTATCTTTTAAATAACCCAATAAAAAGATGTCTGGTAAGTTAAATATTGGCTATTTGGTAATTATTTTAACCTAGCAAATCTGGCAATCTATAAAATCGTTACTACAAAAATATTGTATGCCTACGCGACATCTTACTGTCAGATTATTTCCCTATTATTATGTAGTACCAGATTTTAAAAAATATATATATTGGTACTATTACTCTATTGTTCAATTTACCGCACCAAAACCCGAACAGATTAAGGTCAGAGTGTTTTATTTCTCTTATCGCCCAAGGATTCTCGTCAGCCCAAAAGTGAATATTTCTTTTATTAAAAACATTAGAGAGATTTTGCAACGCTTATTTTGGTAGGTCACTCTCTTATTTTTATTTGAAGCATGCGCTCACCGTTTGGAGCTTGCGCAGTAGTAAAGGGAGAAATTAAATATAAAGACTCAGCTGTTCTCGTTATTTGAAGCATGCGCCCACTATTCGGAGCTTGCGCAGTATTGAAACACAATAAGGGAATCCTTTATTAAGGATAACGATTTAGGAACTTATAAGAGAGGTTATTTGAAGTTCGTTATTCTTTTTGCTATTATGACAGGCCCTGTTTTTTCCTACTTAGGTTTACAAACTACTATGAAAATACAGTAAAATTGAAATGATAATCTTTTATTGCAAATAACACTGACAACAGTTAATTAGTGTTCAGATTATGTTGGGATTTTGCAATCTTTGCCACACCAGCATTACAGTGCGTGTAGTGCTAATTTCAAATGACGTTTTATTTATCGCACATTCGTATTACCTTGGAAATATTGAAGAAAGTGATAGAAATCTGCTAGACATAATTTTAATTTAGAAACTTGTGTTGACCCATCAAATACTAATAACTGGTGTGCTTACCCATGAAATAAATGCAAAAAATCCCCTAAGTTTATATAAGATGAATACTAACCTAACCTTGCAATTCCTTCTCGTTAATACTGTGCATGCTTGAGATTACGATAAGAACAAAGTAATGTGAAAAATAAGCGTTGCAATCTCTCTATTGACTTGTTAAAAAAACTAACTCGTCGGTCCTAACAATTTTAGTAAATTGTATTGTATTCTATACGTTACATTATCACCTGATAGAAATCTAAGCGTAGTTCTTTATTTTCTTGGGTTAAATCCAGCACTTGGAAAACTTTATATGGCTGATCACTAGAGATAGGCTATAATGTATTTTAACTATCAACTACCTATTGATAACTCGAACTTATCGATAACCATTGATTTACCGATAACTATGTATTGATATAATGTATTGATAATTATTACTTAAAAATTGATCTTATAAAAAAACCTATTCTAAGAAAGGGTGGAAATAAATGATTTCCATCGACATATCGATGACTGTCGGCGTATCGATAATTATCGAGATATCGATATCTATCGTTATATCGATTGTTATTGATATAACAATAATTTTTGGAGTCATCTACTGTTATTTAGTCGCTAATTATCGCTATATCGAAGAAAATTCCCATCCCTAATGATAACTATATTTCTGTAAAGTATTGTAAATCCTGTAATATGTTTTACTTTCTTCAATAGCATTTGTTTAGGTTTCATGATAGTAAAGTACCTTAAAAATGTAAAACAATTTCGAATTATTCATTTTCGTAGGCTTTTCTTCTTTGTACCGCCATTTTCCTTCATTTAAACGTCATTTAAGGGAAAATGTATTTAAGCTAGGAATTCTTCTTTGCCTTTCATAGTCTTGTATATTCCCGTAGTGCTTGCTTTCTGTTTATAACCATTTTTAATAAATATTTCGTATATTTTTCACTCTTCAAAAAAAAAACATTTTTATGTTAATATTTAGTTTTAACGTGTGACTATCAAAATTCTTAACATAAAAATACTATTGTCAATTTACGTTATTTCCAAGTCTGCATGGCTTCTTATTTCTTATTTTTAGTGTTCCGTACGGAACACTTATAAGATGACTTCGGTGTCTGTCTGTCTGTCTACATCCGATTTTCTCCGAAACTATTTATCATAGAAAGTTGAAATTTGGTAATAATATAGGAATTGATGGCCTCATCAGAGCCATGTAGTTTTGAAAGTCAAATTTTGACTTAAGGGGTTAATTTTGAGGGGTGAAATCGAAAGTGAAAAAAAAAATTTTTAGTTGGTCATCGAATGTGGTGTCAAATGAAAGCTTATGAAAACACGAGTAAAATATATATATATATATATATATATATATATATATATATATATATATATATATATATATATATATAATGTAATACTTGCGCACACGTTTCTTGGTATTATTTTTAAAAAATCGCGAAAAATCGCTGTCCCTCCACCTTATCTCGAAAAGTACTGAAAATTCTGGAATATTCTCCACGGGGTGTAGATTGAACGAAAATTATCACGAGTGCATTACCTTTAATAATTTATCTGGTATATAAAAAAAAACAAAAATTTCAAGGTCATGAGTTTTCAGTAGAGATTGGGAACAAACTTTGTTAAAAACTCATTGGAGTGTGTTTTGTGAAGTCAGTGATTATTTTATACCACCGTAACAACATTTTTTATTTTAAACACTAATTGTACAAGTTCAACTTGCCCTTGACCGGTTATTTATTATCCATCTTATTCCAACACCATAAAAATATGTATTTACGTTTCAAAAATTAAGCGTTTTATAAAACTGTAGAATTATACAGGATGTTCCGTTGAGAAAATAAGTTTCATATATCAAAAATTCGAGGCGCGATTGTTTCTATTATAACACCGTATAAAAATTCTGTAAAACCGCTGCAACTTCTGTATTGATCATTTTTATATAACTCTTCAAATAAGCAAGCTTGGGGGTGGTTCATTTATAAGCAGTAATCTTCTAGATACATCATATCATTGAGATCAGACAAGTCAATTTTAAATGTAAATAAAAATCTAAGAGATAAAATAATAAAATATATTATATTTTATTGTATATATATATATATATATATATATATATATATATATATATATATATATATATATATATATATATATAGGGGTAATTGTCAGTATTTTATTGTTCTAGATGTCTCTCCAGATGATTCAAATTGTCTCAAACCAAACATTATTCTGATTATACTTTTCTGGGATATAAACATTCTGTTACATTTGTTTTGGCCCCAAATCATGATGTAGACGAGATATTGATAAGTAAGAACATAGTAGACTCTCAGAAGTATGAATCTCTCGGATCTTAGCATCTTAAATTTATCTCTCGATGATATTTCCAGTTGAACAGAATGAGTTGTATTATTCGAACATCGAAAGAGATAACGGAAATGAGGCGTAAAAATCACTTCTCAGTGATCGGAATATCCTAAATCTGATCATTAATCCTACAGGTGCGGTCGGTAAACCGAGAAAATAGACTGTGATCAAACTACACCTTCTGTTTTTTTATTCCAAGTTTGGAACCTCATGGAACGCTCGTTTACATTTATGCTGTGCACAAGCAATTTTATCACCTCGTTTTAAGCGTTTTGTTAAGAATTAAAGCGCTTAAAAAATTATAAAAATGTTTGCCTGGTTATGCCAGATTGCGACCTCCAAGTTTTTATTTGTTTCCATGACCCACAATAGAAGTTGTGCCCCTTGAAAGGACATTAAATGATATTTGCTTCGTTTTTTTTTACACAAGCTGAATAGACAAGGCGCTTCATACGAGCTAATAAATATATGCTATTAAACAAAAAATTTTTACAATTTTGAAAGATCCCTGCGGTGATCGTTAAAAAGACACCCTTAATAGTGGGTATTGGACAAGCTGCAAAATGCAGGTTTCCATTTAAAAAAAGATTTATTTTAATCTCATATATCCCTCTGTTTTTGAGATAAAAGTTAATGCTCAGCAGGTAATCATCAAAACCTTAATGATTTAAATCATCAGCTCGCTTAAGTATTTGATGTGGAATTATGATACCTGGAAGTCATTAAGCGAACATTAAAAATTTGATGTGACGTCAATATGGGTAAAGCTTGTTTTGAGTGTTTTAAAATAAGTATTCTTTTGAATAAAATAGTGTATAATAGATGAATGTAATACTTGTAAATAATACTTTTATATTGGGTTTTCGATTGTGTATTTTTATCTATATTGGATCGCATAAATTAATCACTGACATTATAAATCAATCTTTTTTTTTATTTATCAAGATCACGGCTAAGATATTAGGTTGCTACGGATAACATTTTTTTTTTAATTTTTACAAAGCATTGATAGTCTTCGAAAGACTAGCAATTTTGTTATTAAATAATTATTGATGGATATATGTGTTTTTATCTACATTAGTACCAGAAACCAGGACAATTCCTATTAATCGGAACTACAAATTGATTGAATGTCAAGCAGAGATGTTAAGTCGACAATGTGCCTCTTTCTATCAAATATTGTCGATCGACAATAATGACCGCAACTCGTGACATACCAAGTGCAGTGAACATCTTGGTTTCATATATCTATGATACTCCGTAATGACTCGGTAGTACCTTACGCTACTGATCAAAAACATCTGTAAACATGTTACATTAAAAAAAACTTAAGTGTTGTTGACCCCTAGACGATTTTAATTTTGAGCAAAATATTTCGATTCATGAATGAAATTTCCTTTTCAGAATAGGATGTTGGGTATGTGCATGTAACCATATTATTTCGAATAAAAAGGACAGTATTTGAAATCTTGGTACGTTATGTTTAGATTATATCACTATAACTTGTTTTTCTTATAATGTCTTTTTTAGCTCGTGTTAATTTTTCTGTACATACGGCATCTTATAAAATACTGCTTCCTTGAGCGTTTAAGCTGACGATCCTACGCTACTGACTATGCTGCAATTCAAGGAAATACCTACGTGCCCCCCGGTACCGTGTGCACGATTTTAATTTTGAACCAAATATCCGAAATAATGATGCCGGTAGCAAACACAAATCCGCCATTGACACAGATTAAGTCCATGAATGAAAAGTTTTTTCTCTGAATCACGTGTTGGTGGGTTCCCGTGGAGCTTTCTCGTAAAAGTAAAGAACATTATTTACCTGTGACCATGTCTCGAATAAAACGAACAAAGCAAGAACCTGATTTGCAGGTGAGTCGACGACGTTTATCTCGAAGAAATGACTGGTTGTTATTGTTCCAGGTAGACCGGAGGTTATTGTGTAACTTGTATCAGTGGCGTGCAATACACGATGCTGGTCTAATTGAATTTGGATTACTTGTTGCAGCATATATATATATATGGTTCGATAAAAATCGACATCGGATCAACAAACAAGAGAACAGAACTTCGAGTAGTTATTCCCTTACTAGTGTAACATTGTGGTAAGATCGAATAAATTGTGCCTATAATTAAAAAGCACACCTTATCTCAGTCGGAGGCCGTCTACGACCACAGGCCATCAGAGAAATGATCAACAAGTTGCTAACATTCAACGCAGACAGCGCTATTCAAAAAGGGCTCCACCCCATGCATATGTGGTTCAATGTAAAACCACGGAAAATGGACAAAGTCCATATTTCAGCAGTCTACCCGTAGTTCTCTGATTTTTCAATCCATTGGGTCGACAAATAAGAGAACAGAACTTATTCCCGTACTGGCGGAACATCGTGGTAAAAATCAATAAATTGTACCTAAAGTTGAAAAGTGTGTATATACAGTCCCTGGCCAAATTATTAGACGCACTGCAAGATTTCATGTAAAATATTAATTACCGAGTGATATTGTACCGTTTTATTATTTTAAATTGATTTGTTTTTTATTTTTATATTATCCAATCAATTACCTATTTATTTGACATAAATAAAACAGCATTAATTTAGAAACGCATAAGTTTATTAAGTTTTAAAGAAAAGTGAAATTAATGTTAGTAAAAGTCAATATTTAGTTGAGCCACCTTTAGCCGCTATCAAAGCTTTAATTCTGCGCGGCATGCTATCAATGCAAGATTGTACTGTCTCCTGCGTTTGAGGATGATGATTCCACACATGAATAATCTTTTCTAGGAGCTGGGTTTTGTTGGTAATCACATCTTTAGCCACTTCTCTTTTCATCAGCTCCCACACATTTTCAATGGGGTTCATATCAGGGCCAATCCAACAGAGGGATATTTTTTTCTGCCAAAAAAGCTTTAACAGAGCAGTGTGGCAGGGAGCTCCATCTTGCATGAAAGTGAATGGTTCCCCATTTGGAAACCATTCTCTGAGCTGCGGAATCAACCGATTTTGTAATACTTCTTTGTACTGATCTTGCCTCATTATTCCTTTGACGACGTACAGACGTCCAGTGCCCTTGCCGCTGATGACTGACCAAAGCATCACTTTGGTGGGATGTTTAACCGTCGGGACGACACAATCAGGATGAAACTTTTCTCCATGACGACGACGCACATACTGAGCTTTATTCTGCAAAATTTCGAATGTGCTTTCGTCACTGAAGCAGACCTGTCAAAAATAGGAAAAATATATAAACTTCCATGTTTATTTGCTTTATTTAACTGAAAATGATAATAATGTATCAATTATTGATTAAATTGCTGTATCTTACCGACCTCCAGAAGTCCACATCTTTGTCTTGCCATTGTTTGGCCCACTTCAGGCGCTTTGCTTTCATTACAGCTGTTAACTTGGGCTTCCTGGCGGGGCGACAGGCCTTAAAATCTAATTCTTTCAATTTTCTTCGAACAGTGCGCTCAGAAGCATTTACGCTAGCATCCTGGAGTTGTGATTTTATTACCTTTGTGGTAGCAAATCTGTTTTCTACACAAATTTTCTTCAAACATCTCTCTGACCGTGGAGTGAAAATTGGTTTTCTACCGCATCTTTTCTTTCTTTTCGGGCTTAATTCCTTCCTTGACTCAATTTTCTTTTTTATGCGTCGTACACTAGCTTCAGAAACCTCCAATCTTCGTGATATTTCTCGGTTTGTAAATGTTTTCGCAATCACAAGGGCCTTCACTTCAGCTTTTTTACGTGGTGAAAGATCGCCTTTTCTACCCATAATGAAAATAGTTCAATTACTTTTTTAAAACACTGCATACAAAATAAACTAATAACTGAGTAGTATAAAACTGTTAAACAAACAATCACAGTCCATAAAGCCACAGAAACACGTCCGTACCTGACTCGATTCCGATCGCGACTGATACAGGTTTGTACTTATTTATGTTCATGTAACACTTTGTCAACACAGTGTTGCCATATGTTAAAAATAAATACAAATATGTAGTCTACAACAATTCTTTTAAATAAAAATCAATAATATTGTAGTTTAAATATACCATTATTGCATAAAAACTCTTAAGAAACATAAAATTACTAAAAAAATACAGTGCGTCTAATAATTTGGCCAGGGACTATATATATATATATATATATATATATATATATATATATATATATATATATATATATATATATATATATATATATATATATATATATATATATATATATATATATATATATATATATATATATATATATATATATATATATATATATATATATATATATATATATATATATATATATATATATATATATATATATATATATATATATATATATATATATATATATATATATATATATATATATATATATATATATATATATATATATATATATATATATATATATATATATATATATATATATATATATATATATATATATATATATATATATATATATATATATATATATATATATATATATATATATATATATATATATATATATATATATATATATATATATATATATATATATATATATATATATATATATATATATATATATATATATATATATATATATATATATATATATATATATATATATATATATATATATATATATATATATATATATATAAACACTAGTAATAATGGAACCAATGGAATTATCGACAAATATTATAAAAAGAAGTCTGAAACTTTTAATCCATAATCATCTCCGTCACTGTCTAACTTGGTTAATAATTATGTATACTTTTTTTGGGCAATCCAATTATTATTAGTATGAATCAAAATAACAACCAAGGAATATATCGCCTGATCAGTTTAAGAATCTTCTAGTTAAAAATGTATTAAACACATCCAATATAACTTAACAATTAGATGTAACACACAACATACAAATTGCACTAAGTTTTTTTAGTTAAGCACTGTGTTAAAAGCTAATCGTCACAAGACTATCGAAAAAATCAGTAAAACGCTGAAGGACTCGTTGTGCATTGCAATATTTCAAGAAAAAACATTTGTGCTACAGTATTCAGTTTAAACATAAATAAAAAATATCATTATTGACAGCTGGCAATGACTGATCTCTTCATCTCGTCTTAAAAACTTCTCCTTCTCGTTCATATATTACAATGTTGATTCAGATTGATTCAAATCTGGGTGATAGGATGGATGGGGAATTTTAAAGCCCACCTCGGCCACTTTTGCCATTGCAATGACCGATCTGTGAGCAGGTGCATTGTCCTGGTGAAGAAGCACTTTTTTGCGCGCTAATCTTGGTCGCTTTGACTTCAAATCGTTATGCAAATGGTCCGATAACGTTAATAATAAGAGCCTTTCCAAAGAGTCAATCATGATGATACGCTGTTAGTCCCAAAAAACCGTTTCCATCACTTTTCCCGCCATAAAAACTATTTCGCTTTTTTTGGTGCAGTTTCACCTACGCCAACTCACTATTTTGACGTCCGTTTTATCTCCAGGGTGTAATGGTGGGTCCATGTTTCGGCTATAGTCACAAAATGATGTCAAAAGACTTTCGGATTACTCTGCAACTTTTCCAAACACGATTTTAAAATGTTCTTCCTCGTGCGTTTTTAATGTGAAGTCAACAAACGCGGCACACATTGCGCACTAAACTTTCTCATTTTTAGCACTTCATGCCGAATATTATACCCGTTCATATGAAATGCAAACCATCTCATCAACCTCACAAAGCTTAATGCGACGTCTTCCATCACGATACCATGAATTTCTTCTCTCTCTCTCTCTTCCTCTTCGTTGGCTGGAAAGTTTCTTACTGGGCCGTCAACAAAGTGTAAGAATAAATAATTATATCTCTAACCTAATTATAGTGCCCTCGGGTGTTCCCCAGGGCTCTCACTGCGGCCCCTTTTTGTTTCTCTTATTTGTAAATGACTTGAGGGATTTTCTGACCAATACTTCCTTTCTCATGTTTGCCGATGATCCGAAATTATTCAAAATTATTTCAAGTCCTGTGGACAGTCTTATTTTGCAAGCAGATATTGACATATTTTTCCAATGGGCAACTTTAAACGGCTTAAATCTGAATACTGATAGATGCTCCTATATATCATTTTCCAGGTTAAAAAAGTCCCATGCAGTTTGATTATAATTTAAATACAACCATTTTAAAACGGGTACATGATATTAGAGATCTTGGTGTGATGCTTAATTGTTCTTTATCCTTTATCGGTCATCAAAGAAGTGTGGTGCAGCGAGCCAGTAGGTGTTTGGGTTTTATTGATAGATTTAGTACCGATTTTTCTTGTAATGTGCTTAAATTATTGTATTGCTCGTACGTTCGACCGATTTTGGAGTATGCAAGCCAGGTGTGGTTTCCTTTATATAATGTCCATATTAATCAGTTGGAGAGTGTCCAAAAAAATTCTTACGTATCTGTTCTTTTAAACTGAAAATTCCTTTAATTGAGGGTCATACCAACTAGTACAAAGATTATTAAATATGTGCAGTCTTCAGGACAGACGAATGCAAGCTGATCTGCATTTCTTATTTAAGCTGCTAAATGGTTATATTGACTGTGAGTACTTACTTACTTATCTTTTCATGCCATACCCGCGCAAGGTCGTTATTTTACCCAGCTAATGTCACCAGAAACCATACCTTGCATAGTCCAATCTTCAGAATGCAGAGTAATTTTGATAAATATAATTTGCCATTTGATGGCCCAGTTCACCGATTCAAAAATATGATCAAGCAACTGACCTCGCTGTAGAGTCTCTCTGTCAGGTACTGTTTGTTTTTATAAATAATTAAATTAAATTAAATTGTAATATCTGCATTCTGATCTGTTAGTTTTAGATTTAGCTTTAATCACATTGTGCAATCACATTGTTTTTTTTTCTTTTGCATATTGTCGATGTTTTTGTAGAAATGGTGTTACCGTTGACAAATAAATAAATAAATTTCATCAACCATTTCTTCAAAAGAAAGTCTAGTCGCGCGTGGAGCATCTCCACTGCTCATACGGTCACGTTTAAATTCATTTATCTAGTAATAAATGGTTTTGATTGCTTGTGAAGAGTCGCTGTGAACTTCCTTCATTTCAGTTTCTTTCTGGTCCGCCGTCCACTTTTTTAAATAAAAACGTTTTATCACTGCACGACTCGACTTTATTCACGAGACATGTAAGACTGATCACTCACGATAGCTACCAACAAACAATTGCGCGTTGCATCTGTTTGAAATTTTCAACATAACCGTTACAAGAATCACGCTTACCAACGGTCATGCTGCTTAACAAAATTCCCGCCATTTGATAGAAATTTACCAGACTTACCAATTTGCTATGATTACCGGTTATCCCTAAATAACTCATAAAAACATTTCCCTTTTAAAACAAAATCTCATTGTCTTTTTTTGATAAATGTCGTCTTTTATGTTTATTTTTCTTTCTTTTGCATATGTTTAGGGAGTCAAGTTAATTACGAATAAAATAATCAAGCAAACAGTTTAGTTCACAAAAATGTATTTTCAGCTAGTTTTAACGCAAAGTTTAGTATTTGGCAATTTCGTATTTCTAAATCATATTTGGTCTAGCTACACAGAAATAGGTTTTTGCTAAACTAAGCATATTAAGGATAGATTAACTTAGGTTAATATACTTTATAGCTCGATTCAGTATTGAACTGTCAGTTGACTAGGATTGTGTTTCTTCAGATTCTTCTGGATATTAAGGATAGGTTAGCTTAGACAATTTTTTATATATATTAGCTTATAGGTAAATTAAATGTGATAACATAAAACATAAATGGTTTTGCTTTATAACCATATAGGCTATAAACTACATTTAAATATGTTAGTCTTTACAAATATATATACGAGGATGGATTGAAAGGTTCGCAGCCTAGTCAAGAAAACAAAATACGTACAAAAATATTTTTATTTTTTGACGTAATCTCCACTTAGCTCTATGCACTTCTTCCACCTGCTTTCCAACGGTTCCACACTTGTTTGAAAAAAGATTCCTCGAGGTCTTCAAAATACTGGTTAACTGCAGCTTCGTCTTCTTCATTTGATGAAAATTTCTGGCCACCGAGGTGTTTTTTTAGGTTTGGAAACAGATGAAGGTCCGAAAGTACCAAATCAGGAGAATAAGCCGGCTGGGGCAGCAATTCGAAACCACAATCACGAATTTGAGCCATAGACTCAACAGACGCGTGAACGCGAGCGTTGCCCTGATGGAACAAAACTTTCTTTCTCAGTAATCCTGGGCGTTTCTTTTTAATTTCTTGACGTAAACGACGCAAAAGGGTGCAATAGTAAGTCGAGTTTATTGTTTCACCTTTCGGAAGGTACTCCACCATATTAATACCTTTAGCATCCCAAAAAAACTGACACCATCACTTTTCCAGCCGACAGAACTGCCTGCGCTTTCTTTGGGGTCGGGTTACCAGATTTTTTCCACTGCTTGGATTGTTGTTTTGACTCTGGAGTATATTGGGGAATCCAAGTTTCGTCCATTGTCACAAACCTGTTAAGAGCGTCGAATATCTCCAAACAGTCGCGAGAAATCGTGAGTCGAATTCGTTTTTGTTCAACTTAAAGTAATCTGGGGACCCACCTAGCGGAAACCTTAGAATATCCGAGTTCCTTGGCAATGATGTTTCATGTCCATTTATCCGAGATGCCTATAGTGTCTGCAATCTCCCTGATAGTTAATCTACGGTCTTTCAATATAAGATCACACACTTTGCCGATGTTTTCTTCAGTCGTAGATGTCATTGGCCGGCCGGAGCGACGGTCATCTTCGATGCTCTCTCGTCCACGTTTAAATTCTGCAACCCATTTTTTTCTCAGTGGTATATGCCGGAGCAGATTCCCCTAGTGTTGTTTTCATATCATCGTGGATCTTCTTTGGTGTTATTCTTTTTTTTAACAGGTACTTGATGACCTCACGTTGTTAAATTTTTTTTCCATTTTTCCAAAAACGCTACACTTGGTCTCACTAAACTCGTTCTAACCTAAAAACCACAAATTCTACAGCAACAAAATTTTACACTATGACAACTAAACAAAGTATAAACTCATTGACGGTACTATAATAAAAATATAAATATTTTTTGGTGAGGTCGCGAACACATTATATATATATATATATATATATATATATATATATATATATATATATATATATATATATATATATATATATATATATATAATATACACCTTTTTTGTAGAAGGATTTGTCTTTACCTTCAAAATAGGCCTCAGTTCCGGCGATAACTTCTTTATTGGAGCCAAATCTCTTTCCACGAGCCTTTTTTGAGGTCTGCGAATAGATAATAGTCGCTGGGGGCCAAATCTGGAGAATACGAATTGACTTGTGAGACGGTGCATTGTCTTGATGAAAGAGCACTTTTTTCTTGTTCGTTTGGGGCCGTTTCTTTGCGATTTCTGCCTTCAAACGCACCAATAACTTCATATAACATTCGCTATTGATAGTTTTTTCCTTCTCAAGATAGTCGATAAAAATTATTCCATGCGCATCCCAAAATACAAAGGCCAAAACCTTCCGAGCCGACTATTGTGTCTTTGGTCGCTTCGGGCGGCTTTCACCGGCTGCTGGCCACTCAGCTGACTGTGGATTTGATTCCGGCGTGTAGTGATGGATCCATGTTTCATCCATTGTGGCATATCGCATGAAAAATCATTTTTATTGCGCTTAAACAGGTCCAAACAGCGCTCAGAATCATCAACACATTGTTGTTTTTGGTCCACTTTGAGCAAACGCGATACCCATTTCGAACAGAGCTTTGTCATGCCCAAATGTTCATGCAAAATGTGACCAAAACATTTTTTCGATATCTTTAAGGTGTCACCTATCTCACGCAATTTCACTTTACGGTCATCCAAAACAATTTTGTGGATTTTTTTTTATGTTTTCCGGTGGAACCACCTCATTTGGGCCTCCAGAGCGTTCAGCATCATTTGTATCTGTATGATCGCGTTTAAATTCAGCATACCAGTAAGTGATGAGTATTTTCCCAGGGGCAGAGTCCCTGTAACTCTTATCAAGCCATTGATTTGGTTGAACGGTATTTTTTCTCATCAAAAAACAATGTTTAATCAACACACGAAAACTTGTAAAATAATCCTCGAAATGTCATGATATTTTGACACGTATCGTTTGAAGGTTGGTATTTCCTAAAAATCATATGGATTTTTTGAAAAGGACGACATCTATGTGTCAGACCAAAAGCTTTTCAGCCTACTTGTTATTTTACGTTTCCACCATATTCTCCAAATTATGTACACTGAAACTTATCAAAAACACACATACAATCTACAAAAATAAACGAAATAATTATTCCTATCCGACTATCCGACTAACTCCCTATGTAAACTCTTTGTAACAACAGAGGCGACACGGACACAAGGTGGGGCCCCGTACTTCAATAGTATGTAGAATTTGCGACGTGGTGGGCTAATAAAATGAACTCGACTGGAGTTCTTAGGCCTTCTACAGATTTTCATTTCCCTTGAACAAAGGAGTTTCAAGTCTATATTAGTTCATTTGTCTATATTCTCACTAAAGAATAATTAAGAGTCAGAGTATCGTCAATAATAGCAATGAAACAACAAACACTAGGTTTCTTTAAAAAAAAGACACTGAATATTCAGTATAAATTATTTAACTATTTCAGACATTTTTTCACAAAATAAAATGAGTTATTTATTAAAATGTTTTAAGCGCCTTTGCAAATTTAATTGGAGACATACTGGTTTTCATTAATAACGACAACAAATTAAAAATTTTACCCCCTGAGTCCATTTTATAAAGTTATATTTAGCGAAATATCTCTTTTATTTCTAATGTCAGAGTTGGAATAAGAACGGTTAATTTTGCTTTTGTTATTTTTGTTAAAATATGCTAATAATTTAAGCAAATAAATCCTTACTTTACGTACATTTAAAAAATAAAAATTATGTTTCAAGTAGAGAAAATTGAAGGGCTTATCGTGACCCAACAATCAGACTTTCGTCCAAAATGTGTTACACCTATTGTTGCGTTGTATAATAGTGTGTATTGTATAATTGGATCAAACAAAGCGTTTTGTCTACATTTGTGGTATTTTGACACAAAAAGACATTAATTTCTTTTTCAAAAGAATTACCCCAAATTCATCTTTATTTTCACTCAGGTATGAAAATATATTTCACCCTAATAAAAAAAAAAATATTAGAGTTTAGATTTTGTTGTTTTAACACTTTAAATCCTCGTTTCTTAAAATTTTGCTATTCGTACGTATTTTTCTGTCACAATTTAGCATATCTTTCAACAAATATATAAGAATTATTTGGTTATCATATCGAATTATTTGGAGCTCACAAGTTGATGTCCAAGATGATTAATATTTTCGTGTTAAATACGAACCATGTCAGTATTACGTTAGACGTCTACATTTCGGAGCTTCAGAAAAGTAACACAATGTAACATATGTTACATTGTGTTACTTTTATTGGCATCACTATTTTTTGTATATGGCATTATTTTAATGTTTGCAGTAGTTTTAAATGAGTCGAGCCGTTGTAATTGGTGAAGAAAGATATTTGGCTTCAATTTACAATAACGAGATAGTTACAACAATGCATAGGGCATATTTTTTTACGACATGAGAACATGTTTCTTGAACGATGAAGGTTTAACAATTCGCAAAAATTCTTTTACCTATTATAATTTATTATATATTTTGTATTCTTGTTTCAGGTAAGAAAGTATACAACTCTTAAGAGGATACGAGCATTGTCTTATGCATTTAAATAGTAAGTACTTATACCATTACCGCGTTAGTATATCATATATATCTAGAGACCGGATTATATACAACATAAAAATCTTGAAATATGCATGCAAATATGCATGAAAAATGTTTAAAATATGCATGAAAAGGGTCAAAATATGCATTATTAAATAATAATAAAAGTAGTAATTTTTAGTTTTTTATTTCAAAATCAGCGTAAAATTAACGATGTTTAAATTTAATTAACAATTATTTAACATTTTTTAAAATTATTTAACATTTGTATTCTTGTACACGTAAACAATAAGGTATTGTTCCAAATGTTGGGTAGTAAGATTGTGTCTTCGATCACTTAAAATATTTTTATAAGTGGAAAAAGACCGTTCCACATCCACTGAGGTAACTGGGCAGTATTTGAATTTGGGTGCTATGTTAGCACTTATTGTTTCTGGCAAAAGTTCACCCGTCCCATTAATAAAACTATCAATTTGACACAAAGGTTTAAAGTCTGGGTTATTGCACAAAATGTTTTCAAAATTTTCTTTAACTCTACGCGGGAATACATCTGGCAATGTGGAGTTTATTTGATGGATTTTATTCATTAACTAAATTGATTCGGTCAACGCCAAACCTCGAGTTTCAAGCTTTTTAATACCCGCAGGTATGTGGGAAAAATGAGTGCTAATCAAAGCTATGTTTTTTTTAATATCAGAATCGTTAAATACTTCCTTGGATTGACGAACTTCCATAGCATCTGCACTATCGAAGTCATTTACTACACCTTTGATGTCAACAATAATGTTAAAACTGATATCTTGTTTTAAAATAAAAATTCGTCTTCGAGAAAATTGTTTATTTGATCCACGCTCAAACAAATATTCTTAGAAACTAACTACTTATCACTTAATATCCCGACCAAGAAACAAAGGAATAAAATACCGTCGTAATTTTGGGTATTCCCTTGGCACTATGACCTAATCGATGTTTAGACTATTGCAGGTTCCGGCGATAAGATCGGTTCCAGACGGCGACATTAACAATACCCTGAGCAATTCAATTGCCTAGTAATACCGAGAAATATTGTAAATATAGGGAAAATATGCATCATTACTAGATTTTGGGTAAAATATGCAATAATCGGTGAGAATGGTCTAAATATGCAAATGCATATGAAATATGCCAATGCATATGAAATATGCAAATGCATATGAAATATGCAAATGCATATAATCCGGTCTCTATATATATCTTTTTAGTGTTCCATACGGAACACTTATGGGATTCAGTGTCCGTCTTTCTGTCTATTTGTCACACCCAATTTTTCGCATTTCGACGGATTTTCTAACACTTTTACTATCAACGCCAGTGTGCCCCAAGGCTTCATACTGTCTCCTACTCTTTTTCTCATTTACATTAGCTATCTGCTAGAAAGGACCAGGAATTCAGCTTTGCAGATTACAGTACGCTTATTTCTTTATTCACTTTGAACGCTCGAATATCGGCTACTCATACAAATATTCGCAGACACCAAGAAGTCGTTCAACTTAACAAAGACCACTCTATGGTGTGGTGACAGTAACTCTAACTTCTAAAAAAATTAACGTTGCTGAACCCGACATAGTTATGTCGGAGCACTCCATTCATCTAGCATCGTCACTCAACTTGCTTGCTGGGCGTTAATTTTAGAGCAAATATATCTGGGTATAAACATGTAACAAAGAGAGCTTCTCCAAAGCTGGGAATATTCTTTCGAACTAGAGAGAACAACTGTTGATTCTGAACAAAGCACAGATTCGACCAGTGATGGAATACTGCTCCCATGTCTGGGGCTCTCCTCTCAAACTTACACTGCATTTGTTGGATTCTGTTCATAAGAGAGCTGTTCGCCTGACTGGAGATCTTGAACTGACCAGCAACCTTGATTTACAAGTATTTTCATGGAAGGAGTTCGATCAATGTAACCCGGTTGATTCCCCCCTAAAGCGGTGCATGCTAGGAATACACGTCGCGCTAATGCTTCACATCCATATGAAGCTTAGCTCATCACTCCTGGTACATCCATTCCCAAGCATATATATATATATATATATATATATATATATATATATATATATATATATATATATATATATATATATATATATATATATATATGTGTGAAAAAAGAAACAAACAGATTTTTAAAAAGTGATCAAGTATGGTAATTAACCACAGAAATCTTCGCTGTTACTTACACACAAAAACATAAGAAATGTAAGCAAGATGTAATACGTAAACTCACAAAATTAAGTAAAATTTTTAAGTCGAGCAAATCACTTAAAAAGAAACTTAATAAATAAAATTTAGTATTAAAAATCAATTAGGATTCACAGACTTATTGGCTAACCGATCTCAAAATTGTGGTTAATTTTATGTGCTTACATATTATATTTTGTGTATTAAGTATTAATTAAATATTGCTTACATTTCTTGGTTTATAGTTTAGAGATGAGACTAATAAAGATTTATTTAACTAATTATATTGTCTTTTATAAGCAAGTGGGCACTTGGCGAAGATTAAGAAGGTATTCTGTACTTTTTATCAGTTTCTAGAAGTCGTTTTTTTTTTTTTAATTCTAGTTTTATTTAGTATTAGCTTGTTTTACTAATAATTCCGTTATCTGCCAAATCGTCTGAGTTTTTAAAAAAAAGCAAATAAATATTTTTAATATATTTACTACTCAGTATATATCACCGCTACACCAAACACTTTATTTTTGCACTCGACGCGCGTTTCGCTAACTGTGTTAGCTTCATCAGGAACGATGATTGACTAGTCAAGCTAACATGGTTAGCGAAATGCGGGTCGAGTGTAAAAATAAAGTGTTCGGTGTAGTAGTGTTATATACTGAGTATTGTCATTGTGCCAAACATTCCAAATTCCCAACATAGTTTAATACGAGTGTCGCCTTTTAAGTTTTGACAAACGACGACTAGATGGCGCCATTGAGATATGACATTACCATTATTGTAAAATTTGACATTTGTTATTGTGAAAATAGTGGCAGCTCAGAAATTGGCCGAGTAGTTTATTTACAGTGAGCATTTAAAAAAAAACAGTTTTGTGAACAAATGGAAATTTCACGTGAAGGTTTCCGTTGGATGATTTTTTACGATTTTTAGTAAAGGCCTAACTTAACGACAATGTCTCGAATCGCTTCGTTCAACTTTTGGTAATGAATCACCATCGGAAAAATGATGATTTCATGAAGGTCGACCAAAATCGGTTGTTGTCCAAAAAACATCGATGCTGTACGTAACATGATTGAAGAGGATTGGTATGTGGCTTACCGTGAGGTAGAGGCGTCCTTAAGCATATCGAAGACTGCAGTACATTCGATTTTACGTGAGCATTTAGCTGTGAAATAGATTCGTTCCTGATGGATTTCGCATAATTTGACCGAAACTCTAAAACGAGCTTGTGTCAATTGGTGTAAGGAATTGCTAAAAAAATTCGACCGAGGACATGCATAATCCGTATACAACATGATAACAAGAGACGAAACGGATATATTCCTACGAGTCGGAAACTAAGCAACAATCAGCTGTTTGGGTGTTCCGAGACGAACCGAATCCAACAAAAGTGGTTCGTTTGCGAAACACTTACAAAAAAATGATCGCTTATTTCTTTGGTTATGCCGGAACCATTGCTTTAGAGGATCGAAGAACAGTTAATGCTGAATGGTGTACAATAATTTTTTTGCCAAAAGTCATCGATGAAATCAGGAAAAACAACCAAAAACGTCGCATCATTCTTCACCATGACAACGCTATTTCTCACACAGCACGTCAAACAGTTGATTATTTGACGGAGAAAAACATCGAATTCATGTCTCATTGCCCGTATTCACCTGATTTATCGCCTAACGACTTATTTTTGTTCCCGAATGTCAAAAAAGAAAATTCGTTGACAGCGATTTTTATCACCTAAACAAGCTGTTGAATCCTTCCAAAACCATGTTTTTGAGGTACAAACTTGTAAAAAAAAAATGTTTCGAGAATTGGTTCAAACGCATGCAACAGTATATAAATCTTAAATGCGAATACGATTTGTACCAAAATTTTTTTCTTTCATTGTTTTTGTAAAAACTTAAAAGGTAGCCCCCGTATATTTGTTAGAATTGTAATTTTTTTCAGTCATTCCCATTTTTCTTTAAACGACTAGTTCTTGCAACCATCTTAAATTCAAGGATTTGATTAAACGATTCCAGTATTCAAATTCTAATTGAACAAAGCAATATTAGACAGATTATGCAAGAAACTTACGCTAATGACATAACAGTGATAATGCATTACTAGTTATATGTTAGGACAGGAAACTGATTAAATTTGGAACAGTTCTGAACAATCGAGATGTCTAGTTACCTTATTCTTTCAACGAATAATTATGCTTTATGGTATTTTGGAGTCAACAAGCTTACCTATAATTTAAATATAATAAAAGGTTACCTACCCTTTCGAAATGTCTAAAAGTTCTTATAAAACTGTCAAGAAAAGCTACGTAACGTTATGATAAACGAGTGTAGGCTTAAGCTTTTGACGAAAAACTGTTCCTAAATGCCGGAACACGTGCGCCGTCCGATTGTTAACATGATGCTGTGCATTTAATAAACTGTAGTTAACATACAATGGATAACCGCCCAAGCGCTAATTTATAAGCCAAAGTTAAGCTCGAATTAAAATAGAGACATGTAGTAGCAGTTCGAAATAACGGTAACGCTACAACTACTCAGAAAGAATCATTAGGTTATAACGATCAAAAGTAGAATGAGCTCAAAACGTACGTTTTATTCTTACCAATACGTCATTGTTATATTCGTTACTGTAACAATGATATTGGTATAGAGAGTATATCAAATCAGTTGCCAAAACTGTAATATTATTTAATAGTACATTTTAATCTACGTATATCTGCAATGTCAATAATACAGTGAGAGGAAGAATCATACAAAATGGTCAAAGTTTACACGAGGTTGATGGCACTGAATACTATATATGAAACTAATTCAATTGATTTACTTCTTTGGAACTCCGGTCCCAATTTAATTTTCTTACATAGCACAACGATGATATCTTGTTATTTACATGGATAATCCTAGATCTATTTTTAATAATCAATTATTCATGTCGTTATACACAATTTATGTAACCGACCAGGCATTGTTGTAATTGTTCATAAAATTTTGTAAGCAATATTATATAGGCACAATTTTGTAAGCAATATTATATAGGCACAAAAATAGGCAATTCAATCCCTATATATATATATATATGTAAAATTAGATTATTCAAAGTATATTATACCTTTAAAATGCGTAATTTACGTTCTACCAGGCAATACTCCACAAAGCCCAGCTAATAATTTTAATCAAATAATAATTAGTATGAAACAAAACTTACCTTCTTAAAGTGTAAATGTGCGTGTGTTTAAATATTTTGAGACACTGCCGTCCTTCAATTCCTAACAGCATCAGCAAGACTGAAGAATCGTCGCCAGTCTTTAATAACATCATTAAATTGATGACGCCGTGTAGTCATGAATACGAGGTATAATGGATTACCGATTGATTTGAACATTTGAAATGTAAATATTACAGACTACTATGGAAAGTTACACAAAAAACATTGAAGTATTATGAGTTTAATCAACTTTAAATAATAAAACATGGAGATATGTAAGTTTACCGCGTTCATCCAGATTTTTTAAAAAATTTTCATATAAACAATTTTTTCATTTATGTAAGTCTACACGAAAAATTAAACTTATTTTTCTAAGTAGTTATACAATATTTTTTACAGTGTAGAGGTTCAAAACTAGGTTTTAAATAACTGTACACTTTAATTATAGAAAACTATGGTTTTAAAGTCATTCGGTAATACATATTTACGGTATAACTGTGGTCATTTATGAAGTTATGACGAAAATGATATAAATAGGTGTAGGTGATTATAGTTATATAAGGTGTATGAGTTTCACAAAAAAGAAATTATCGTTGTAGCATAATAGTTCCCTATTGAGGATACAACAATACAAACACGGTACAGGACGTACTTACGAATAATAAACCATACAGGTCTGTTGTGTTTCGTTTTATCACTTCGATGTACCGCCCACGGCACCTTTCGTTATTATTTAATGCCTGAACTACCTATTTTTAAAATTAGGCTTCAAAAATCAAAACAAAAACATCTAATGATATCAATATATTCACTATTTCAAATAATTTTCTTTTAATTGGTAAAAAAGTCAAAAATTAAAAACAAAAAAAAACAAAAGTGTATATTTATACTCATTACTTTTAACTCTCCAAATAAATATTTTCCCTTTTTCCTCAATCAATTGAAGATAAAAAGTAAGTTTTTTAGAATTCAGACCAATGCATAAATACACAATTCACTGAAAATGTGTTAAAATGAATGAAAATTTTATGTTTGCGACATTAAGCTTTTGGAACTTGGTTTTTTCGAATTCATTTCGTTACATAAATTAAATGTGTGGAATTTTTTTTGTTAAAATCTATTAATTAACTCTGAATAAATTTTATTTCGTTTTAATTTTGCCTTAAATGAAATATTTCTAATCTATAAAAATTAATGATATCTGTTGAAAGTGTAAGGTGTTCGTAACAATAAAATAACTTCAAAAAGGTGGTATCACGGAATATTTTTTGCTACATGAAAATTTACTTTTTTCATGAGCGTAAAAAATGAAATGAGCTGAACAATTGGGATATGAAATAACAAATACTTAATATTTTATATGTTTCGTTAGTATTTAGCTGCAGGTAGGTCACCAAGTATCCAACAATAGTCTGCCAACAGCTATTTCCCTTGGTGCCGCGATTCCATGCTGAGAGTATCTTGGTGAAATCTCTCCTCGTGTTCGTCGCTAACGGCGGTACGTTTTCGAGAAGGAAATTACAGATGCGAATCCACAAAATATATTTTCAACAACACGTTCCATTCCAAAGTTTTGTGAGATGTTAAGAATTAATTAACATTTTATGGTTTTTTGCCTTGTGGTTGCCAAAAATGTAACAACATTTTTGAAACAATTCCAGACAGATTTCTCAAGAAGATTTAGATTTTGCTCAAAGATGCTATCCTTTAAAAGTTCCGATATTTGAGAACCCACAAATAACCATTCTTTAATTTTTGGCGTTACTAAGTTTTTGTAATTTTAAAGTTCATTTCCGTATCTGCCCATTGCTTTTACAAAATGCTTTAGAAGTCCCAATTTTATAAGCAAAAGCGGTAAAAGTACTTCATCAATATTCACTAAAGGTGAATTTAACACATTTTTTGGATCTTCAATGGAGTGTTTCGACTTATTAGTTATGCCCTTTATAATTGAGCAAAGGTAACAATTACACAGCAAGAACAGATGCATCCAGACCCCTTAGCCCACACATTATACAGCCGATATGTCTAGTCCAAGATTATCCTAATGTCGAACAGGAAAATCGAAGTGAGACAAGCTCGTATCTATTAATTAAAAGTGAAAAATTTCGCCATTGATTTTGAAAAGTTAGTGCTCCACATACGTAATAAGAAGTATCCGAATGATTCAAACACTTTTTCAATTATATATATATATATATATATATATATATATATATATATATATATATATATATATACATACCAGTTGTACAAGTATGAAATGCGGACTTTTTTTCTAAAAAAAACATTTTAAATTCGGAAGAATGATAAAAAGTGTTTTATTCAAAGTATGCTCAATCGCTTGTTATACACTTTTTCCCATCTTTCGGGCAATTTGTGAATACCACGCCAGTAAAAATCTTCCCCTTTTGCTGCGAACCATTCATCGAGCCACTTTTTTACATCTTCGTACGAACGAAAGCGCTGCTCAGCAAGGGCGTGACCCATCGATGCAAACAAGTGGTAATCGGAAGGAGCCAAGTCTGGTGAGTAAGCCGCATGGGGTAGAACTTCCCAGCTGAGTGCTTCCAACGTGTCGCGAACTGGTCTTGCCGTATGTGATGGAGCATTGTCATGAAGAAAAATGACTTTGTGTTGCCTCTTTCGGTATTCTGGCCTTTTTTCAAGCAGCGAACGGTTCAAATTGGTCAATTGTTGTTGGTAACGTTTAGTATTAACCATTTCTCCAGGTTTTAACAGCTCTTAATAGACCACACCCCTCTGGTCCCACCAAACACAGAGCATCGTCTTTCTGCCAAAGCGATTCGGTCTCGCGGTCGAGGTGGATGGTGCGCCTGAGTCTACACATGATTTTTTGCGCTTGGGATTATCAAAATAAGTCCACTTTTCATCCCCTGTAACTATACGATGCAAAAACGACTTCCTTTTGTACCGAGCGAGCAAAATGTCACACGTGTTTTTGCGCTTTTCCATTTGCCTGTCCTTCAACTCATGTGGTACCATCTACCGGCTTCTGAATCTTTCCCATCTCTCGTAGCCGATTGGAAACAGCTTGTTGACTAACGCCCAATTGCTCGGCAAGTTGTTGTGTTGTGTTTGCGAATCATCTTCGTCCAACAATGCTTGTAATTCCACATCTTCGTATTTTTTTGGTGGTTTTCCACGTGCTTTGTCTGCAATATCGAAGTCACCACTTTTGAAATGCCGAAACAATCGTTCACACGTATCTTGCGATGGAACATGTTCACCATAAGCTTCTCGAAGTAATCGGTATGATTCAACAGCAGTTTTCTTCAAATGAAAACAAAAAATTAATGCTGTCCGCGAATGCTCTTTGTTCGGTATAATATTAAATGCAACACTATGCACACACTTTTCCAATTTATCACTTGTGCGCGTCTGACACTTGTTGATGATACAAGAAAATGGCGCAGTGTCAAATCTTTATAGCATAAACTGCATCTGTTGTCTGAAATCCACATTTCATACTTGTACACCTGGTATATATATATATATATATATATATATATATATATATATATATATATATATATATATATATATATATATATATATATATATAATTCCATCAATGGAGAAAAAAATTGTATTTTTAAAGAATATATCTATAAAAGATAACTGAATTAAAATTCGTTTATTAGTACAGCTTTAATTTTCTTGGAATAACCGTAAGTTTACCCACCACTTCCTTTAAAAATTATTCGTAATATTTAGAGATGAATGTTCTCTGGACGCTCATCATAGCAATCCCCGTCAGGCGAGCCCCTCCCGTCACTCTTCGCAGCCAAGTCTTTCATCTGAGGCTGCTGATCAATTTATTAGTGTTATCATACTTAAATATATTTCTTTAATTTTAATTTTCTTTTTTGTAAACAGGGGATTTTTTATCAAACAAACGCAAAAGGTTTGAATATTCCATTAACAGTGCAAAAGTACATAAATACCTGCAGTGAAGAACTTCTTGTTGTCTATTTTAACAGTAAAAAGTAAGAAAATGTAATGGCATAAAATGATAAAACACACTTACACAGTCACTTCACTTGTCACTTTAACGATCGTGAATGATGAACTGACACGCCGCGCGTCCTTATTTACATGGACATGGAATATTCTAGACTAGAGTCGAACCTCAAACCATATCAACCCTCCCATTCCCGCCAGAATTTGAACGTCGATTGATGAATGGAGTAAATTAACGATTTGACATTCCTGATTCCAAGAATAAGGAAAATTATAATTTATATTTTTTTTTTCAATATTTTAGGCCCTCAAGGAACTAGGAGGAGCAGTTGCCCTCCCTTGCCCCTCTCCTTTCTACAACCGTGCTGTAACGTAAGCACTTGCGTTTTTGTGATACTGAATATTCCATTTTAACAAAAAAAATGAGGGGACCATGTTTTAATATCGACCTAAAATTGGGATTCGTTACCTTCAGCTGGATTTATTTTAGATCTCTGGCTACTTCTTGCCTAATTTGGAGCAATCTTACTTGTGAAATAAGATTCTGATATTTTGATCTGCTAGACGCTGGGGGGTCTGGATATCTTTCAAGGAAGATACGGTGCCGTCTTGATCTATATGCTCCTACATCTACTTCATTTCTGGTAATAAGGTAATAACAGTGCATGATGTATTCATTTAATTCTGTTGTCCCCTTCATACGGGTCTTCCAGTCAATGTGGTTCCCAGATTAGCTGGGAAAACACGATTCTCGACTGGAGTCCGTTCTTCAATAGCCGGTTCGTGGTCGGACTGTATGTCAGGGTTGCGTTCCTGACCTTCACGCCGCCCTTTCGAGGCTTTATTTCTAGTAGTAGGTGCAATTGTATCACGTCCTAAGGGGCAGCAAACCTCAAAGGATGGTGTTTTCTCCCTTTTGCGTCTGCCCTGCTTCCTCTCCATACACCGGGGTTGGTTACCTGATTTCTGGAGCAAGCACAGGTTTCCGAGGCCCACTCGGTGCGAATAGGAATTGGGTAAGAGAGGCTATTTGAGACGCATATTCACCCCTTAGAGCCCCTCATTATTATCATTATTATTATCATTGTTAGTTAAATCCATTACCATAGTCACTAGTGGTTGTTAAGCGCTATAGGATATAATAAAGACCTGTCATTATATGCTATCAGACGTTGTAATTCAATGTAAATTTTAGACAACCAAATAGTGGGCAGCAGAATCATCTCTGGTTAAACAGTAACATCAGAGGTGGCACTGACGCCATATAATATACAGTATTTAAAATTTGACGTAAATGTGCTAATAAAATACGTGCATTTGAAGTTTTTACGCCTTCGAGGGGTTTTTATTTCCTGTTAGGTAGTCGCCATTCCAATGAACATGTAACACAATGGTTTGGTTTATGGTTATAGGTAAATAAAGTTATATTAAAAAAAAAATCTGTTGGTCTTAAAATCTTCATATAATCGGAAGATCTGGAAATAATATTCTCACTTTATTAAAATTGTATTAACTTTTATAATGAAAGAATAAAATGTTTAATACTAATTACAATATACGCAAATTATGGAAATATCACGTATAAAGGTAAAGCGTTTGAATTATTTGCGGTTGGGGTTTTCCCATCGGACCCAAACCGACATTGTATTTGGCAGTATAATAAAGATAACCAAAATGTCTCGATGTTGCCAGCAGCAAAGTTCTAAATTTCGGCAAAATATATTTTTTCGGTATACAAGGTGGATGCACATAAATCTATGAACGATTGTATTAATTTATATGCAATTATTATAATTAGTGTTTAATTTTTAAAACATCAATTACAGATGATTCTACCAATAATAAAACATAACCCGTAGGCTGATAAGTTTTTGGGCTAGTTACTTAAAACACATTTTTTTGCAAAATTCGACTTTATTCATAAATATAGTGTCCTTCAAGAGCGATACAATCAGTCCAACGCTTTTCTAATATTTCTGTACATTTCTTGTAGAAGGATTTGTGTTTGCCTTCAAAATAGGCCTTAGTTTCGGCGATAACTTCTTCATTGGAGCCAAATCTCTTTCCCGCGAGCATTTTTTTGAGGCGAATAGATAATAGTCGGTGGGGGCCAAATCTGGAGAATACGGTGGATGAGGAAGCAATTCGAACTTCAATTCATGCAATTTTGCCATCGTAACCATTGACTTGTGACACGGTGCATTGTCTAGATCAAAGAGCACTTTTCGCTATTGATGGTTTTTCCCTTCTCAGCATAGTCGATATTCCATGCGCATCCCAAAATACAAAGGCAAAAACCTGTCTTTGGTCGCTTCGGGCGGCTTTCACCGGCTACTGGCCACTCAGCTGACTTTCGATTTGATTCCGATGTGTAGTGATCGATCCATGTTTTATCCATTGTCACATATCGCATGAAAAAATCCTTTTTATTGCGCTTAAACAGGTCCAAACAGCCCTCAGAATCATCAACACGTTGTTGTTTTTGGTCCACTGTGAGCAAACGCGGTACCCATTTCGAACAGAGCTTTCGCATGCCCAAATGTTCATGCAAAATATGATCAAAACGTTCTTTCGATATCTTTAAGGTGTCACCTATCTCACGCAATTTCACTTTACGGTCATACAAAACAATTTTGTGGATTTTTTTTTATGTTTTCCGGTGGAACCACCTCATTTGGGCCTCCAGAGCGTTCAGCATCATTTGTATCTGTATGATCGCGTTTAAATTCAGCATATCAGTAAATGATGAGTATTTTTCCAGGGGCAGAGTCCCCGTAATTCTTATCAAGCCATTGATTGGGTTGAACGGTATTTTTTCTCATCAAAAAACAGTGTTTAATCAGCGCACGAAAACTTGTAAACTAATCCTCGAAATGTCATGAAATTTTGACAAGTATCATTTGAAGGTTGGTACTTCCTAAAAATCATATGGATTTTTTGAAAAGGGCGACATCTATGTGTCAGACCAAAAACTTTTAAGCCTGTTTGTTATTTTACGTTTCCACCATATTCTCCAAATTATGTACACTGAAACTTATCAAAAACACACATACAATCTAGAAAAATAAACGAAAGAATTATTCTTATCCGACTATCAGACTAACTCCCTATGTAAACTCTTTGTAACAACAGAGGTGACATGGACACAAGATGTGGCCCCGTACTTCAATAAAATGTAGAATTCGCGACGTGATGGGCTAATGAAATGAACGCGATTGGAGTTATTAGGCCTTCTACAGATTTTCATTTCCCGTGAACAAAGGAGTTTCAAGTCTACGAGGCTGGTTTGAAAAGTCCGTGCAAAAATACTTACTTATGTGTTTGGGGTAAACCTTTTTTATTTTTCGACATAGTCTCCTTTTAGGCTTATACACTTCGTCCAACGATGTTCTAGTTTGTTGATCCCTTCCGAATAATAGGATTTGTCCAGGTCTGCAAAATATCCATTAGTGTCTGCAATCACCTCCTCATTTGAATAAAATCTTTGTCCCGCCAGCCATTTCTTCAAATTGGGGAACAAATAGTAGTCCGAGGGAGCCAAGTCTGGAGAATAGGGGGGATGTGAAACGAGTTGGAATCCTATTTCCATTAATTTTGCAACCACAACTGCTGAGGTGTGTGCTGGTGCGTTGTCGTGATGGAAAAGGACTTTCTTGTGGGCCAATCGCGGGCGTTTTTCTTGCAGTTCGGTTTTCAAACGGTCCAATAACGATGAATAATATTCACCTGTAATAGTTTTACCCTTTTCCAGATAGTCGATGAGGATTATCCCTTGCGAATCCCAAAAGAGAGTTGCCATAACCTTTCCGGCCGAAGGAACGATCTTCGCCTTTTTTGGTGCAGATTCCCCCTTGGTAACCCATTGTTTAGATTGTTGTTTGGTCTCAGGAGTATAGTAATGTATCCATGTTTCATCCACAGTGACGAAACGACGCTTAAAGTCCTCCGGATTCTTCTGGAACAGTTGCAAACCATCCTTGCAACACTTCACACGATTCCGTTTTTGGTCAAGCGTGAGCAATCGCGGCACCCATCTTGCGGATAGCTTTTCATGTCCAAATGTTTATGCAAAATATTATGTACCCGTTCAGTCGAGATGCCCACAGCACTAGCAATCTCACGCACCTTAACTCTTCTGTCATCCATCACCATATCATGGATTTGATCAATGATTTCTGGAGTCGTAACCTCCACAGGCCGTCCAGAACGTTCAGCGTCACTTGTGCCCATATGGCCAGTCGGAAAATTTTGAAACCACTTATAAACTGTTCTAATCGAAGGTGCAGAGTCACCATAATGTTTATCAAGCTTCTCTTTAGTCTCCTGAGGCGTTTTGCCTTTCATAAAGTAATGTTTAATCACCACACGAAATTATTTTTCGTCCATTTCTTGAAAATCACTCGACTTCCTTGATTCACACGAATGCCAAACACAAAGAAATAGACCAATATGGCTGAAACTTGGTGTGCGTTCATTCAAGAGATGCTACTAACTAAACATGACCTCGATACGCGCCGGTGGTGCCATCTCTCGGACTTTGCACGGACTTTTCAAACCAGCCTCGTATATTAGTTGATTTGTCTATATTCTCACTAAAGAATAATTAAGAGTCAGAGTATCGTCAATAATAGCAATGAAATAACAAACACTAGGTTTCTTTAAAAAAAAGACACTGAATATTCAGTGTAAATTATTTAACTATTTCAGACATTTTTTCACAAAATAAAATGAGTTATTTATTAAAATGTTTTAAGCTCCTTTGCAAATTTAATTGTAGACGTACTGGTTTTCATTAATAACGACAACAAATTAAAAATTTTACCCCCTGAGTCCATTTTATAAAGTTATGTTTAGCGAAATATCTCTTTTATTTCTAATGTCAGAGTTGGAATAAGAACGGTTAATTTTGCTTTTGTTATTTTTGTTAAAATATGCTAATAATTTAAGCAAATAAATCCTTACTTTAGGTACATTTAAAAAATAAAAATTATGTTTCAAGTAGAGAAAATTGAAGGGCTTATCGTGACCGAACAGCCAGACTTTCGTCCAAAATGTGTTACACCTATTGTTGCGTTGAATAATAGTGTGTATTATATAATTGGCTCAAACAAAGCGTTTTGTCTACTTTTGTGGTATTTTGCCACAAAAAGACATTAATTTCTTTTTCAAAAGAATTACCCCAAATTAATCTTTATTTTCACTCAGGTATGAAAATATGTTTCACTCTAATAAAAAAAAAATATTAGAGTTTAGAATTTGTTGTTTTAACACTTTAAAGCCTCGTTTCTTAAAGTTTTACTATTCGTACGTAGAACTTCCACTTCTGTTTATTCTTATTATGCCATTTTTAATGATGGTATCTAATGTCTAGTGTCATTTATGGACGATTACGTAACTCTAACTAGCTAGAACTATTATACAGTAATTGCCTAAAAAACTTATGGATACATATTTGGTCTTAAGATATACACTACCGTCAGAAAGTATGGTCCTCGCCTACCGATTATTTTTCCTTCAATTATAAGTTGCAGGAGCTCATACTTTCGGCTTCTCATAATACGGCCAAAGTAAGTGCTTTGTCTTTCTTTAACAGCTGGTATCAACTCTCGTTCTTTTCTCATCCGATCAAGTATTTCCACGTTTGTGGTATGCGCTGTCCAAGGAACACGCAGCATTCGGCGATAGCACCACATCTCGAATGATTCCCCACCTAGAAATTTCAATGTAACTCCCAAAATTTAATACCTAATTAAACCCTTTTATTATATTAGATAAATTTAATTGTTCCAAGTATCCATCATAAAATTGTTTAGATAAGCCTTTTTGGTGAAATTACAAATTAAAAACTAACTAGAACAAATTTTCAAGTTTTGCATGATAATCGTTTTGTGGCGATTTCTGAGAATTTCAGTTGAAGTAAGAACTCATTTCAAGCTTCTAGGGATTATGGACAGTCCTAGTAGTGACATTTTATGATAAAAACTATGCTATAAATACCATTGCCCTTTTGGAAATTAACCATTTGCAAACAGTACTTTGTCATTGATACAGGCTCAATTATTTTGTGAAAATGCCAAAAACGAAAGAAGTTTTCGTTGAAAATCGGGCTCTAATAATTACGAGACATCAAAATGGTCACTCGAGTCGACAATTCGCGAGTGATATGCGGATGTCAAGAAGAACGGTGGACTACATCGTACAAAAATTTTCTGCGGGACATGGAATTCCAACCAAAAAACGTTCAGGAAGGCCTCGAAAAACGACTCCCGTTGAAGACGGAGCTATAACAATGTCCAGCAGACGTAATCGCCGCCTAATCGCATCAGAAATCACGGCTCCAGTAAACCTGGAGCGACCTATCCCCATCAGCGTGATAACCGTGAAGAACAGGTTAGCAGAAGGTTGACTACACGGGAGAATTGCAGTGAGGAAACCACTTCTTAGGCAAGTGAATAAACGTAAACGATTAGAATGGGCCCGAGAACATGAAAATTGAATATCAGAACAATGGAATTCCGTCCTTTGGAGCGACGAATCTAAATTCGAAATTTTCGGTTCAAATCGAAGAGTTTACGTGCGACGGTCAGCTGAAGAGAGGATGTTGGAAGCTTGTCAGTTGCCTACAGTAAAACATGGTAGAGGTTCAGGTGTTTTGGCAGCGGTAAAGTTGGAAAAATCTTTAGGATAGAAGGAATCATGCGAAAAGAACAGTATCAAGAAATTTTACTAACTTAAATGCTTCCTTCTGGAAGAGATATTTTTCCGGAGAAATTTATTTTTCGGCGTGACAACGACTCTAAACATTCTGCTAAACAAATTAGAGAAATTTTGGACCAATGGAAATCCGTTGACGTCCTGGAAGTGATGACTTGGTCTCTACAATCACCCGACTTGAACCCCATCGAATTGCTGTGAGATCGTGTGGACAGGTGTGTTTGAAAACTCAGTACAACATCAGAAAATCACTTCTGGGAACTTTTACAAGCAGAATGGCTTAAAATAACGGAAGAAACTCTGAAGAAACTACTGGACAGAATGCCGACACTCTGTAAAGCGGTAATTAAAAACAAAGGAGGTCACATAGATCAGGAAAATCCTGGAAAGTCATGAATATTTTTCTGATTTTCTAGACTGTAAATAAAGTGAAAATAAATAATAATTCATTAAAAAAAATATATTATCTGGCTTTTGTTGTCTTGGGACTGAAATAACTAGGTAGGCAAATACTTTCTGACGTAAGGGAGATATTTCATGAACATAAAACTTTTTTAATTTTTAAGATTAACTTAAAATTAATTAAAGCTAACTTTGGAGGGTTAAATGTAAAGATCATCGAGTGGAGTTTCAAATGAAAACTAGTGAAGACACAAGTTCAAAAATATATATGATATAATACTTGCGTACACTTTTCTTTGTTTTATTTTAAAAAAATTGGCAAAAATCGCTGCCCCCATCCTACCTCGGAAAAGTACTGATCAAAAAATTTTGAAAAAATTCTGGAATAGTTTTCATAAAGTGTAGATTGAGCGAAAATTATCATTAGTGCTTTTGTACTGAAACAACGAAGACAATAATTTTATTATATTTATTTATAATTAAACAAATATTTAGGTAATAAATATTTGTTTTACACTTTTATCACTATATTTTAGATTGTGCTAGATTGATTTATTAGCTATTGGGTAGCTAAGAGGCTATAACTATTATACATTATTGACTAAGAAGCGTGAAAATACATATTAGATCTTAAAATGTCAGAGACCTAATTAACTTGCCCTAGGTAAGAAATTTATTTTAAAAGTATTCATGGTATGGGACACTAATTGCGCTTCACCGGTTTTGTTGAGTTTAGTTTTCTGTTTTATTTTTTAATTTTTATTTGGTTTTAGAGTATCAATCAAAATAAATACATCAGAATTTCTTGGCTAATACACTTAATTTGTAAGGCTGATACAATTAAGCCGCTGTTTTTCGGCCACGAAAGTTTGTTATGTCTTAACTAAGTGAACCGATTTATCTAATTCTCAATAGACATCTTCAAACAGCTTGACGTCTCGGCATAATTTTGAAAACAAAAACCGAATTATTTTGATAAACTTAAGATCCGCTATCCTGAAAAAAAGTATGTAGGGAATGAGGTTTGATCGAAGAAAAAGAAATTAACCTTCGAGTTTCGAAATGGTTAACAAATTTTCGTGTGTCGCTTGACCGTTCCAATCCGGTTCAGCGATGTTCCCAATGTAAGTACATTTCAATCCGTAACGTTAGGAGTCAATTCAGTCAAATAAAGTAATTATGCTAATCTAGATTTTTCTGTTTATTTAATAAATTTAATAGAAAATATAGTTGTCTTGGCAAAAAAAAACCTTTGACTTCTTTAATTCTTACCCCCTTATGGGGTATGATAATGTTCATTTTGTGACGTCCAGCATCTTGCGATAATGCCATTAGTTGTATTGTTATATTGTTTTATTACTATTAATTCTGCACTTTTTGTCAAATGAAAGGATTTTATAATAGTGATTGATTTAATATCTAATCTGCACCAAAGTGTTAAAATTATATTGTGTTGTCTAAAAAAGTTAAGAGGCCTCTGCTCTCTGATCCCTCTAACACGTCATCCCTGGTACTAATAATTTTAATTCAAAGGAACTATCCCGAAATATGGCAACAGAGCGTCGATCGGTTTCCGGAGGCTAAAATCAAACAAAAAGGCCGGCATTCGGCAGGATTGTTTGATATTTAATTGCACAAAAAGCGGCTGCCAAATGTATCGTGGAATCGATGCGAATAACTCGATACTAAATAAATGGAAGGTTCGCAAAACAACAGACCTGGATATAACAATCATCCGTGTAAATGTTTTGAATAGACGAACATCAGGGGCATTGGCAAAAGCAAAGGAAGGTTTTTCCTGGAAAGTGCAGGATGGTTAATTAATCATTATCAGGGCAGTAACTGTTTCAAATGCTGCATCCGAAGTTTTGTCTCTGTTTGTTTAATGTGGCAGTTTTTAAAAGGTGATTTTATAGTTAGACTATACCACACCAATTTGTACAATTTTTGTCAGATATTTATTAGTGTTCCGTACGGAACACATATAAGATCACTTCGGTTCTGTCTGTCCGTCTGGCACACCCGATTTTTTTCGAAACTATTTGACATAGGAAGTGAAAGAAAAAAAATTACCAGGTCATCGAATGGGGTATCAAATGGAAGCTTATAAAAACACAAGTTCAAAAATATATATAATGTAATACTTGCGAACGCTTTTCTTTCTATTATTTTTAAAAAGTTGCGAAAAATTGCTGTCCCTCCCCTTTGTCTCGAAAAGTACCGATCAAAAAATTTTGAAAAAATTCTGAAATATTCTCCACAGGGTGTAGATTGAACGAAAATTATCACGAGTAGATTACCTTTAGTACTGTTTCTGGAATATAAAAAAAAACAAAAATTTCAAAGTCATCAGTTTTCAGTCAAAATCGGAAAAAATTTTGTTGAAAACTCATTTGGGTGTGTTTTATGAAGTCATTGATCATTTTATACCTCCGTAACAAAATTTTTTAGTTTAAACGTACGGAACACTATTTGCGCAAGTCCGACTAGGTTATTTTTATATTTTGGAGAGATATTACAAATCTTCTTCTTCATTTTCGGCTGCCATGTGCTATGCCGTTTATCGGCGGATACTTACCGATTCCATTCTTCATGATTTTTCACAATATAATGTCAATAATAGATCACCAAGTCCATCACCAGTAAACCTTAAAAAAAATTCTACATCACTTATGCTGATATACTTATTTTAGCGTTTCTAGAATTGTTTCATCCCATCTAAAAAAGATTTGTTTACGCCTTAAAAAAAAAATACTCCAGCGGTTTTTAATACATGATTTGACGAAAATCTCGTGCTCCTGAGGTTTTTCTTCATATGTTTAAACAAAATTAAGTTTTCTAACGTTCTAACTCGATAAATCCCCGTAATCGCTTGATCGTTGCTAGTTTTGTGGATCCTACAGCTGTCGTGCAACAACAAAGTTTTGGCTCTCCATCAATCCTTGGATCGTACATTCAGTAAATCTCGCCATTAATTATTGACTCTTTTTCCATATATTCATTCAATAAGCAAAATCTCTTCACAGTTCCAGAAAACTGTCGCCGTTAATTTTCCAGAAGTCGAGGTGTAGAGTCCTTGTGAACCGTTGCATCAATTTCTGCTGCGTGGAAGGAGCCCAAGAAGAACAGCTAGGTCTCGTCGCCTTGACAACTGGCGAAAAACAACTCTTATTGTTCTCTAAAGCAGCTAAATGTTCTGGAGAAATTTCTTTCCTCGCCTGGTTCTTTTTTGATATAAGAAATGATTGATTTCGTGCAGAAACTTTTGTCATCCCTAAATCTTCCTGTTGAATCTTAAGAACTGTTCCACCTTCTGTAGCAAGTACTAGGATCCTTACTCATCGATCTAACAGCAACGAATCCTCAACAAGCCTCATTATTCCTTCAGTTCTCGCCTCGGATGGTGTTTCTGATCCGGAGTCAACATCAATTGATTTTCTTGAAGTTTAAAAAACACCCTCGTATTGATAACAAAGAGGAAGGGTGTTGGGTAAACAGTGACTACATGAAAAAAAAAAACAAACAATAAAGCAGCGGTAATCTAAACTTCAAGAATGTAGTAATTTTTATAAAAATATTTTAGAAACTGAAATTAACTCCCAAATTAGCTTGTCTGACTGCCCGAGGTCTGACCTTTGGAGACCTTCACCAGTTATCTCCATACTTGGTTACCATCAACCTTTTATAACCAATAATTCCTAGATTTGTAAATATTGCGTACTAGTCCACCATACAAAATGGCCGTTTTAATAAATACAACGTTGTGTCACTCTTACGTGTTGTCCTTGCTATTCTTGAGCGCCAACTGATTTGCATTCTACAATACGTTAGGCGACTCTCTGCGTGATATCCTACAGGTTGCCAGTCATTGGCTGCAGGCATTTTCTTGATGTATTGGTAAAGGCAGTTGTAATTATGACAATTACATCATCATGTACAAAACAAAAATCTTGTTCAGAGTTTAATATTTTTTTATAAGTGTATTTTTTCACAATGATCTTATTTAATAACAATTTTTGTTTTTATTTTGTATTGTTAATCAAAGATTATGTAATTGGAAAAAAGATGAATATTTGGCAATCTTGTAAGAATAGGCGTTACTAAAAAAATGGCAAATAGGACCTTTACTAAATTTTAAAATTCAGAAAAAAATGGTTCTTTATTTGACCCAAGGAATCACCCATTGAAATAAAATAAACAATTTTATAACAACCTATATATATGTATATATATATATATATATATATATATATATATATATATATATATATATATATATATATATAATTTGTTAACATTAATGGAAATATAAGTATCAGTTCACTAAAATTATTCAAAATTTGGGCATGAACAACAAATTTGAACACAGAAATATAGTAATATGATAAGCTGCAGAAAAATATATTTGAGCTAATTAAAAGAAAAAAAACGAAAATAATATCATTTTACTAATAACGCAAGTGCTTGGGCTTATTTTTTAATAGCATTTGAAAAAGCAATTACTGCCAAAAGGTTTTAATTCCCCTTTGGTATTTACATTTTTAAGCTGATTACAAACCGTAAATGGGCATAATTAAAAGGCACTTAATCCGCTCCTGTTTAGGGAACTCACTGGCACTGTATTGTTTTGCGGCTGTATTAATTATGGCGGCCGATTGAATTCCGTAGCGTATTCTACCTGGCCGGGGCGTCATTCCGCGCGTATCTCGTTTCCCCACACGCCAAGGGCCGCTTTTCGAATTCAGATTCATCGGTCATCCGATCGGGATTCCAAGAGATTTTTTTAACGTTCCGCCAGGATGACCGCTCCGTTACAGAAGTCGATAAAATTAACTTGATTATATCTGATACGTTTGTGGTTTGAGATGATAATTTTAGAACAATGGCTAATCTTTATTAGATAATTTGTCATTGTATTGATGCAACAATTTTTCCCTTGCGAGAAGTTTTAGAAATAGAGTATAGGCGGAATTTGATGGAAGTGAGGGGGTGATGCTGCTCCTATAATTGTGGTACAATCTCCGCAATGTTTGTATTCTGTTATTATTAAGAGTCCTAATTGATTTTAAAGCGCGGAAATATGAAAACCACAAGGCAAAATAAAGAAAGATATGTAGAACACGTTTTAATTAATTTTAATGAATAGATGCGCGGACGACCTCGTTGCGTCCTTTCAACAACATATTGAGGTTCCTTGTTAACAAGATATTTTACCGCGTGGTTCCTTATTCTGAACAACGCTACAATTACAAGACGGTTTTGGTGCTTATAAAATTACTAACCACAGTGCGCCATTAAACGAACATAGTACTAGAATGTTTATAGATTAACGCAGCTAAGTTACATGTTTTAATATTTGAAATTTTTTGTATCTGAATTATTTCACTATTCTGCTCGCCTCATTCACCACTGCGATCACATTATTACGATTTATCTACGTCTAAAAATTGTATAAATTAAAACGGGATTTAGCATTATACTGTACCTCACTGGTAAGACACGGCAACCCATGTTTTAATAATCTACCTATTCACGGGAATTTTGATAATTGGATCAAAATGCACTCGAATTTAATTGAATAAATTAAATACCATTGAATTGTACGGAATTTTCTTTATTACCGTTCGTTTACATTTCGAACATTTTTTGAAATTCACGTCAAAAGGGCTTCAAAAGGGCTTTGATGCAGCTATTCGAAGGTTATTTTTTTCTTTTCAAGGGCTATTTTTTTTTAAATTAAGCATATTCTATAAATAATATTCAGGTTTTTAGTCGCTAATAATAAAAATACTTTTTAATTAGTATTAGTTGAAGTATCGTTTCACACAGAAACACCATTGGTGTAAAATAACAGTAGAAAACTTCAAGGATTACCAGGAGCTCTCCTAATCAATGTCACACACCTTTCGAGCAACGCTATTAACATTAGAGTATCAAGCGGTTGGGCCCGATATATTCAAAGCCTTTGACCGTGTTTAGCAGTTTGTTGCTTAAGGGTCATGTTTTGATACCTCTGGAAGGTTTATGGATCTCAAGTGTTCTTTTCTTTCTTTTTCCGACTTATAGCTAGGCACTATTGCCTCTTTTCTTTGTTCCCTGCTCTATAGATCGTCACTCCATCTCTTTCTTGGACGTCCCATTGATATTTTTTGATTCGGTGACTTGTCTCTTGCTATCCGTACTATCCTGTTCTTTGCCATTCTTCCTATGTGTTAATCCCATTCCCCTATCCTACTCCTTTCTCTATCCCTCAGTGCCTTGTTTGTAGATGTCCTAAGTATTCTCATTTCAGTTGATTCCAGCATCCTCTGTGTTATACTTGTATCGGGTCTTGTTTTAGATGTGTAAATCATTACTGGTCGTATTACTGTGAAACTAAGGTCAGTTCATCGACCAGTACAGTAAAGTATCTTTATCCTGGGTACGACTTCTATTCCCGATTTAGGCGTAACTTTGGAATCTGTCTTTATGTCAGAAGCGACCTCTCTTGCCAACGAGAAGAGACTCTGGAGTCGCCAAACTTTGATGTTATGTGGTTAAAAATAACGACTCAACCAACCACAAGGTTCATCTGTATCCTCTATCGACCACCAAGTGATACTAACTTTAGAACACTTTTCGCTTCCCTTGCAGACACCATCGATCATTTACAAATTAACTATCCAAATACCGAAATTGCCATCCTGGGCGACTTTAATGTCCACAACATCAACTGGCTTAAATATTCAAATACTACCGATGAACAAGGTCGTAAAGCCGAATCATTTTCAATCAGTTGTGGCTTAACTCAGCTTATTGACGAACCAACACGGATCCCTGATCGAGACGGAGAGTTTGCCAGTCTTCTTGATCTCTTTTTAATCACCAATCCGGAGATTTACACAGTCAGCGTAAATCCGCCGTTAGGTTCTTCCGACCATAAACTACTTTCGACATCGAGTATTCTACCAATCAATGACAGAGAGGCGCCTAAACCGCGCAAGATTTGGCACTACAAATCTGCTAAATGGGAAGATCTCATGGAATATTTTCGAACTTTCCCTTGGTTGGACGTTTGTTTTCGATCCGACGACCCATCTGACTGCGCCAGGGAGGTTTCCGATGTTATTTTGGCCGGTATGGAGGCTTACATCCCTTTTTCGAAGAAATGCTCTTCCAACGGCAAGCCTTGGTTTGACCGAAAATGCAAAGAAGCTGTTGCTTCTAAACATCTTGCATACCGACAATGACGCGAAAATCCTAACACCATAAATCGTAACACATTTGTTCGTGCCAGGAACAGATGCAAAGAAAGTATCGACGAAACCAAGGAGGTACACAATCAACGGATTAGAAACAAACTTCTCGCCTGTCCCGGCAATTCAAGGTCCTTTTGGTCGGTCGCTAAGGCAGTTAGTCAAAATTTCACCAAATCCACCATACCACCACTCACACGGCCAGATAATTCTATTGCAACGACACCTGTTGAGAAAGCGAACTTGTTGGCTGAACTCTATGCTTCACATTCTACTGTCGATTTCCAAGGAAAAACACCACCTACTATTCCCATAGTGCAGTCAAGGATGCCCGATGTTGTCTTCAGACAGCGTATTATAAAGCGTATTCTGATGAAGCCAGACACCAAAAAGGCTTCTGGCGCTGACGGAATACCTGCCATAGTTCTTAAAATCTGTGCGAGGGAACTAACACCAGTTTTCTGTAGACTTTTCAACCTATCCTACAGAAAGGGAATATTTCCTTCCTGCTGGAAATGCGCTACAGTTCAGCCGATACCTAAAAAAGGCAAGAATACCTTGCCAAATAACTACCGACCAATCGCACTGCTTTCAATAATATCGAAAGTCATGGAAAAGGCTATCAATCAGCATCTTCTAAAATATCTTGAAGGATTCAACATTATTAGCGATCACCAATATGGCTTTCGTAAAAATAGATCAACAGGAGATCTTCTGACTTATGTAACACATGTTTGGAACAATGCAATTGAACACTTTGGAGAATCTCGAGCGGTTGCTCTGGACATATCCAAGGCATTCGACCGTGTTTGGCACGATGGGCTGTTGGCTAAGCTACGTTCTTATGGTATGTCTGAAAAGTTCTGTTTGTGGCTCTCATGTTTCCTCAGAGAGCGTTCTTTACGAGTGGCAGTCAATGGATTTCTTTCTAACACCTTCACTATCAACGCCGGTGTACCTCAAGGCTCCATACTGTCTCCTCTCTCTTTTTCTCATTTACATTAACGATCTGCTGGAAAAGACCGAGAATCCAATCTACAGCTTTGCAGATGACAGTACACTTATCTCTTCATTCACTTTGAACGCTCGGACATCGGCTACTCAGACGAATATCCGCAGACAGCAGGAAGTCGTTCAACTTAACAAAGACCTGGAAGAAATTCTATCTTGGGGTGACAGTAACCAAGTGGAATTTAACGCTACAAAAACCCAGGCGGCAGTTTTTTCTAAAAAAGTTAACGTTGCTGAACCCGACATAGTTATGTCGGGGCACTCCATTCCTCTAACATCGTCACTCAATTTGTTGGGCGTTAATTTGGGAGCAAATATGTCCTGGCATGAATATGTTGCAGGCATAGCAAGGAGAGCTTCTCAAAAGTTGGGAATATTATTTCGAACCAGAAAGCTTTACACTCCACAACAACTGTTAATTCTTTACAAAGCTCAAATTCGACCAACTATGGAATACTACTCCCATGTTTGGAGCTCCGCTCCCAAACATACACTGCATTTGTTGGATTCTATTCAGAGAAGAGCTGTTCGTCTGATTGGAGACCCGGAACTGACCGTCGGCCTTGATTCGCTGGAACATCGAAGAACGGTTGGCGACTTGAGCCTATTCTACAAGTACTTTCATGGAAAGTGTTCGAAGGATGTGGCCCGCTTAATTCCTCCCAGAGCGGTGCATGTTAGAAGTACACGTCGCGCTAATTCTTCACATCCGTATGAGGTTCAGCTTGTTACTCCCCGTACAACACTTTTCAAGCAGTCTTTTATATGGAGAACATCATCCCTTTGGAATAATTTGCCCAGGACTGTGTTTCCCACCGAGTACAATCTACAGCGATTCAAGAACAACGTGAATCGCCTTCTCCGCGCACGTCTCGCTCCTGTAGCGCTTTAGGGACTTCCCTATAGCACGTGTGCTAGACCTATAAAAAAAAAATTTCTTGTTTTGGTCTCAACGGAGGGGAACTTATCTAAATGTGGTATCATTGAGGTATCCCGCTTTCCTATTAGCCTATTTCTTCCTCAATTTTTCCGATACTAGATATTTTGATGCCCAGGTAATTGACCTCCATCACCTGTTCTATTGGTTTATCTTCCACCACCAGCTGGCACCTAATTGGCTCTTTTGCTATTACTATTGTCTTGATTTTTTTCAGTTGAGATTGACATATTATATTGTTTTGCTGCTATGCAGAATTCGTATAGCAGCCTTTGCAGATCGTTCTCGGTCTCAGCCATTATTATCGTGTCATCTGCATAATATATAATTTTAAGTTCTTTCTTACTCATTCTATATCCCTTCTTTTTTTTGACATTCTTTGTAATGCCATCCATGACAATATAAAATAGAAGAGAACTTAAAGAGGTCGGCAGAGAACCTGATTCCAGATTCATAGTTGTTTGGTTCTATCATTCCATTTCCTAATCTTGCGACTACTTTATTGTCTTCACATATATTCTTGATAGTTTTAATTAGGTCTAATGGGTTGTTCCTGTTATATAAAAGATGAATAACGTCTTCTATTTACACATTGTCGAAAGCTTTTTTTTAAGTCTATCAGGCACAAGTATGCGGGAATGTTGTATTACGTGGTTTTTTCCTTTACCTGTCTCACTATGAATACGGCATCAGTGCATGAGCGCCTAATTCTGAATCCTTGCTGTTCTTCCAGTTGTATTCTCGCGTTTATTTTTGTAGTAATAATTTTTGTTGTTAATTTCAGTGTACAATTTAGTAGATTTATGCCTCTATAGTTATTTGGATTTTCTCTTTCTCCCTTCTTGCGTATTAGTTAACTGTCGCTGTTCTCCATTCATCTGGGATTCTGTTCGATGTTATAATTCTCTGTATAAGTGTCTGGAATTGCTTTACCAGAGAGTGTCCCCCATATTTTAGAAGTCCATTAGCTATTTGGTCTTCGTCGGGAGATTTACGGTTTTTTAATTTTTTCAATGTTTCTATTACGTCTTCGTTATATATGTTTCTTCGTTTATCGTTATCTCTGGTGTTTGTGGCAATATAATACTTTGTTCCCTTTTATATAATTGTTTAAGATATGTTACCCACGTTCCTTTCTTCACGTATGTATACTCTATCAGTTCTCTGCTGTGTTATGAATCTCCAAATTTGTTTTGTTGACCATAGAAGTCTGATTCTAATTTTTTAGTGTATCTCTCCCAGTATTCCGTTTTTGTTCTTACTAATTCGTGAGTTTCTGTTCGTATTCTTTTATATCTTTGGTAGGCTTCATCTGTCCTGATTGACGTGTACTTTAGATAGCTTTCTTTCTTTTCACGGTATTTCTCTGCACTGAACAATGGTGTTTTTGTTTTCCATTTTTTATTTTTATCGGCAGTTTTAGTCCCTAATATGCAGCTTCTAATACATTCGCTTTTATTTTTAAACAACCGTCATTTATGTATCATGGTTAGTTATTTGATTTATTCTGATTTTTTTCTTTCAGTCTCCTCTGGTACAGGTCTCGTTGATTCTTCTTGTAGATTTTCTATTCTTATCTTTGTTTCCAGTTCCTTATTGTGGTGTTGCTTTGTATTTCTTATGTTCCACCTTAGTTTACACATAACTAAATTATGACTTCCTACGTTTGGTGATGTCAAGCTTCTTACGTCTAATATAGGCGTGGATGTATTTCTCTGTTTGTTAGGACATAATCTGTTATTGATCTGTTACCTCTAGTGTTCTCGAATGTATATTTATATTGCTTCTTATGGTCAAAGTATGTATTATTTATTCTCAACTCGTTTGTAGCGCAGAAATTTATCATTTTCATTTTTTATGTTTTCATTAAATCTCTGTTTAACTCCTGGTATTACCTTATTTCCAACTTTTGCATTATATTCGCCCATTATTATTTTTTCGTTGGTTGGTATCTCATCTATCATGTTCTGGAGTTCTTAATAAAATTGTTCCCTGTCTTTTTCTGGTTTACAATTTTCAGGTGCATACATTTATCTTTTTGTTGTTTATTCTTAGTTTAGCCATTACTATTCTCTCCGATATGTACTGACACTTCATTATGTATTTCTTCTTAATCATCAGACTACTCGTTCCTTTGCCCTCTGGTCTTTTGCCACACCACTGTAAGGTAAGATATATTCTCCTAATATCATTTGTCCTTTCCCCTTCTTTTTTGTTTCTTGTAAGGCGCATGTGTCTATTTTATGCTATCTGATTTCCTTTTCCACTTCCTGGTCTCTCCCATTTATAAATTTTGTATTCCAATTTGCGAGTCTCATTACATCCCGTCCTTTCCAGTTTCTTAACCTTGCCCTTGCATGTGTCCTCATCGTGAAATCCGTTCTATTCCGAGACAGGGCTCTCATCCTGTGAGCGTTCTTGGTTTTTTAGGATAGGTTGCTATCCTGATCTGGGAACCCTCCTCCTTTACCCCGGTTTGGGACCGGCAACAGGCCACTAAGCTACTCAATCCACCCAGCGACCTACAAGCGAAGTTCAAGTTTTCTCAAAGATTGTTATTTGCAAATAATACTTACGTTACCAACACCAATATACCCCAAAGCATACTCCCTTTTTCTTCGCATTAACGATTTCTTATAAGGGACAGGGAGGCGGCCATACCGTAGTGGTTTAAGGTGCCTGACTTCTACGCTCGGGTCGAGTTCGAATCTGAGCTAGAAAAAAAAAGAATAAATTAAAAAACAGAATAATAAAAAAATAATAATAAAAAGTAACAACGTGATGGTCGCCTCTCTCGGGAAGGCAATGGCAAACTATCCGTAGTATCATGCCTAGTAAATCCCTCTCATTTTGGCCGTTCGGAACCGGCATTAAACTGTAAAACACAGACATCAACCACAAGCAAAGGCGAGTAGGTCGACTACGTCCGCATCGGATAAGGCACTTCAAGCAGATAAGAGACAGAGCCAATTTTTAAGAATACTAAATTATGAAAGTAACTATCATTACAAGATCCTATTGTAAAAAATCTTGTTTGTAGTTTTTGTAACACATACATAAATACATTTCTTGTTGCATTTGACCAATACCGATCTAAAAATTCGGATTTGGCTGCCGGTAATCATCAATATACCTTACACTGTAAAATATAATTGCATTGAGAATCCTGGATTCAGGTATATTCATCCGTTATTAATGTAAATATATACAAATTTCTATAAACTTGCCAGATTGTATGCTAATTTCTATAAAATTATGTAAATAAGATTACATAGATATGTGGAATATACTAAACACACACACACACACACACACACACACACATACACACACATATATATATATATATATATATATATATATATATATATATATATATATATATATATATATATATTTATATATATATGAAAAGTCCGTGCAAAGTCCGAGAGATGGCACCACCGGCGCGTATCGAGGTCATGTTTAGTTAGTAGCATCTCTTGAATGAACGCACACCAAGTTTCAGCCATATTGGTCTATTTCTTTGTGTTTGGCATTCGTGTGAATCAAGGAAGTCGAGTGATTTTCAAGAAATGGACGAAAAAAGAATTTCGTGTGGTGATTAAACATTACTTTATGAAAGGCAAAACGCCTCAGGAGACTAAAGAGAAGCTTGATAAACATTATGGTGACTCTGCACCTTCGATTAGAACAGTTTATAAGTGGTTTCAAAATTTTCGGACTGGTCATATGGGCATAAGTGACGCTGAACGTTCTGGACGGCCTGTGGAGGTTACGACTCCAGAAATCATTGATCAAATCCATGATATGGGGATGGATGACAGAAGAGTTAAGGTGCGTGAGATTACTAGTGCTGTGGGCATCTCGACTGGACGGGTACATAATATTTTGTATAAACATTTGGACATGAGAAAGCTATCCGCAAGATGGGTGCCGCGATTGCTCACGCTTGACCAAAAACGGAATCGTGTGAAGTGTTGCAAGGATGGTTTACGGCTGTTCCAGAAGAATCCGGAGGACTTTAAGCGTCGTTTCGTCACTGTGGATGAAACATGGATACATTATTATACTCCTGAGACCAAACAACAATCTAAACAATGGGTTACCAAGGGGGAATCTACACCAAAAAAGGCGAAGACCGTTCCTTCGGCCGGAAAGGTTATGGCGACTGTCTTTTGGGATTCTCAAGGGATAATCCTCATCGACTATCTGGAAAAGGGTAAAACTATTACAGGTGAATATTATTCATCGTTATTGGACCGTTTGAAAACCGAGCTGCAAGAAAAACGCCCGCGATTGGCCCACAAGAAAGGCCTTTTCCATCACGACAACGCACCAGCACACACTTCAGCAGTTGTAGTCGCAAAATTAATGGAAATAGGATTCCAACTCGTTTCACATCCCCCCTATTCTCCAGACTTGGCTCCCTCGGACTACTATTTGTTCCCCAATTTGAAGAAATGGCTGGCGGGACAAAGATTTTATTCAAACGAGGAGATGATTGCAGACACTAATGGATATTTTGCAGACTTGGACAAATCCTATTATTCGGAAGGGATCAACAAACTAGAACATCGTTGGACGAAGTGTATAAACCTAAAAGGAGACTATGTCGAAAAATAAAAAAGGTTTACCCCAAACACATAAGTAGTTTTTATTTTTGCACGGACTTTTCAAACCAGCCTCGTATATGTATATATGTAATAATCTTAATCTGATAAATAACTTTGATAATATTTTCTTTGGTGTACAGTCCTCATTTGTGTGATTGACATACCTACATAAAGCACAGCTAACGATTTAAATCAAATAATAATTACTAAGAAATAAAAACTTACCTTTGTAAGGTGTAAATGCGTGTAGATTATGGAAAGATTCACAAAAAGCATTGAAATATTAGAATTTTATGTAATTTTAATTATTTTAAGTAATAATCTATAGATATGTGTAACTTTACCTCCCTAATCCAGTTTATTTTTTAAATTTGTCTCAGTTAAAACTAAATATTTATGTAAAATTCCGAGGATAATTAAGGTAATTTTCCCCATGATTTTCTAGGTAGTTTTACATATATTTTTTTACAACTTAGATCTATAAATTGATTTTTTTGTTATTAACCTGGATTACTTTAGTCACAACATAATATTTTGTTATCCAAATATTTCACAAAGGATTCTGGTAAGTTTAATACTAAAATAATTAAAATAGAAAATGATTTAATGCATTGACATGATCTATGAGCTAACCGAATTATTAATATCGTTGTACCACGGTATAGCGAGAAAATTAATTAAAATTGTGAAGGGAATACAGCAGGATGCAGCCGAAAATGGGGATAATACGTAACCGAAAATTAATATAACAAGGTATATATTTTCGTAAAACGGACTGTTTAATGCTTTTTAAAGAAACGAAACTCCTTTCAATGATTACTTAACTTTTACACATTTTATTGTCATTTAGTAGCAAAGAGTTTTCTAAAAGTCCCAAATTATTTTACATTTTAAAAGTGTTTAAAAAAAGTTTTATAGTATACGAGAATGGAAAAAGTTTTAATATTTTTTTAGTTAGTTTCTTAACAATTTTCTTATTAAAAAACAAACACTAACTTAATCGTAATTTTTTTTTTGATTCATAAAATATACAGTATAGGGTTAAGTATGGAATAACATATCGGATAAATGGTCTCCACGGCTTGGCTGGCACATACGCACTGTTTTGTCGAAATTTTCTATGGCCGTTTTGCATAAATGTGGCTCAGTTTCGTTGATACAGCGCTTAATTTCCTCCTTCAAGTCGTGGGTAGTCGTGGGCTTATTGGCATAAACCTTAGACTTTAAAAAACCCCAAAGAAAAAAGTCCAACGGCGTTCAATCGCATGATCTGGGCGGCCAATTCTGATTACCAAAACGGAATATTACGCGATCAAGAAATGACTCATGCAGTAATTGAATTGTTTCTCGGGCTGTATGGCATGTGGCACCATCTTGTTGAAACCACATGTCGTCCACATCCATATCTTGCAATTTAGGCACAAAAAACTGGATTATCATATCGCGATAACGATCACTGTTATTGCCTGGCCAACCGCATTTTCGAAGAAGAATGGTCCGATGATCCGCACCAAACAGTGACACGTTGTGGATGCATTTGTTTCGCAACAGTCACGTGTAGATTGTCTGAACCCCAAATGCGACAATTTTGTCGATTAACGAAGCCATCAAGATGGAAATGAGCCTCATCGCTGAAAATGATTTTCTTCGAAAAATCAGTATCCACTTATTGTTCCATAATCCATTCCGAATAACCCTGAACTGTCAGCTGTTACGCTGTGTTTCTGTTTTGTTGGCAACACTTTACTATACAAATGGCGCCAAATTCAAATCTTGCGTGAATTTTGGGACACCCTTTACCAGTCACATAATACAGGAAAAAAATCCTATTACTCTTCACCGATTTTCTGGGAAAAGAGACGCATCTTATTAAAATACATGGTGTCCCATCAATTAATTAATTTTTATCGAATTGATTGACCTAATATTCAAAAATTGCACAGTGAGAATCGAATTAGAAAAATTCTATGTATTAGGAGACTAGTGCTGGAAGACTGAAACAGAAAGGTATCGTTTGGGTTCAAAAGCTATCAAAGTTCTTTGGTAATACTTAATAGTAAACGGGCTAAAAATTAAATAACTGTACATAAACTAAAGCTATAACCGCGAATCAGGCACGTACATTGTGTATACCTTCAAATCAAGCGTTGAATATAACTAGGCCACACTGCTGTGACCCAAGCTGTGGCCGGGCAAAAGTATTTACAATTCCACCAAAATCCACCTAGTACAACCCTTGCATTTCCTTTATTCGGATAGGCCTTAAAGACATGGGTTATTCGCCAAGTAGACCGGCGACCAGTCGACGACGCCTTTAAAATGTGTTGATTTGATGGTGTAGGTTTCCACGCGAACCATGGCATTAGTGAAGTAGAGGCTTAGGGTCTAGATAAGCAACCAGACCCGCAAATAATAATCCAACGCGAAGCAGACAATTGAACAGCAAACAGACTAACTAACAATCCTTGTTAGCATCCCTTCACAGACAACACCCAAATACATCATTCGCTACCCGTCTACACAGAATCAGCAATGTAGAGATGGATGTCAGACATCGAAGATAATACAGCATATGACGGGGACGTTTTCAGAGGAGAAATACACAGTCGAAAATTAATTTTTCGTGCTGGTGCTCTAAAAATTAAACCTAACAATTTTTTAAAATTTTTATACAGTTAAATGAAGTATTGTCTCTCAGTCATCGGTCAATATTTCGCGCTAAAATTTGTATTGAAAATCGGGAGAGGACAGAGCTTTAAAATGACATATTAAATTTGTAGATGACACCACTAGTTTATAATATACAGCACCAAATTAATTATAGCATTGTGTATAATGAGACGATTACCAAATAAGAGGAGGCACAAATAGGAACGCAACCAAACAATTTCCATGATCTTATTGATATTCAATGTTATATCTAAGACTCCCATACAATACTTCCAGCGTACGTACCTATTTGTACGAACTGTCCGCAAATTTTTGAAAAAACGCTCGTCACTGGATCCGACATAGAAACGGCTCACTCAGAGCTCAATCTTTGTGATATTTAAGCTTATCTGGAAATTATAATATTACAGGAGCCTTGTAGCTAAACCAGAATAATAAGTGGCATATTATAACCCTCGAAAGGTTATGGTGTCTCTGTGCATGCTCTGATGCTTCATGCAATGCCTTCCCGGTTAACTGTTTCAACTGATCTACGCAACGGGAAGGTGCCGTTGCAACGCTTGCGTTCAACTTTTCCCTGTATGACCAGTGATTCCAGCTCATGTATTCTGCTGAGGTGGCCGAAATACCTCAAGTATGTCTGGTTTATAAATAAGTTCATGCTTTTAGTAATTTTTAGTTCTTGTAAAATAGACTGGTTAGTTCGATGTTACACCCACGATATCCTGAGAATTCGACGATACACGCACATCTCAAATGCAGCAATTTTATGTCTATCAGGTTTCTTTATCGTCTATGTTTCCGATGTATATTGTATATTGCAATCGGAAATATAAGCGTTCTTTCGAGCTTTAACTTAGTCGATCACAAGATGTCGCGCGGGAGAGTCTTTGACTAATTTTGTGGTTGCAGAGCGAGTCATTGAGCCTCCTACGTATTTCTGAATGACATTGGCTGGTATTGGTAATTAGAGATCCAAGGTATTGATAGGAATCTACGATTTTTATACCCTAGTAGATATTGAGATGATTATGATTCGTTCGACTAATGATCATTATTTTTGTTTTTATGTTTACTTCCAATCCGTAGCTTTGACTGATCCCTGTCGGTCTTTACATAATGACCTCTAATTCACTTTCATTTGCGGTTATAATAAGGTGTCATCTGCATAGCGCGTACAGTATATGTATATATATATACGAGGCATGTTTTTTAAGTAAGTACCGTTTTGGAATTAAAAAAAGACGTGCAAAGATATCGCTATAATTTTATTTTTACATGAAAGCCTGTACCTTAATCTACTTTTCTACATAATTTCCGTGAATATTGAGGCACTTGTCATAACGTGGCACCAGTTTTTGAATACCCTCCTCATAAAATTCTGCCGCCTGACTTGTTAACCACTGTATCACAAATGTTGAGGAAAGCAGTCGCACAATGATGAAATTGTAAAGCGTCTGTTTTCTCTCACCTTTTCGTCCACTTTCTGCACCAAATCTTCATTAACGACCGAAGGACGCCCACTCCGTTCTTCATCATGCACATTTGTGCGGCCATCTTTAAATGCTCTCACCCATTTCCTTACCATTCCATCACTCATAATGTTTTGTCCGTAAACTTCACAGATCTCACGATGAATATCGATCGGTTTTACGCCTTTAGCACTAAGAAATCGTATAACAGCCCGTACTTCACAATCGGCGGGACTCACGATTGTCGGAGGCATCTTAAACACTCAGTAAACAACGTATACAATGAAGAATCAGACTGTAATGGCGTCAGTGCGTAGACATGAGATGTAGGTTACCAGCGCGCATGCGCGGAACGCCGACCGTATCGCTGCGGCGGCGGAATCGCAAAACGGTACTTACTTAAAAAACATGCCTCGTATATATATATAAGTTACAGGGTGTTATACGGCGCACATGCGGCTTTTGTCAAACATTTACGGTCGGGTAACGACTTAACGCGTCAAAAAATAATTTATTGACGAGGACGTTTATTGCTGCATTTTGTGAAACTACAATTTGAGCGTAATATCATAATGGTACATTTAACAGAAACTGAAAGAATCACTTTATTAATGATAGTTGGTTACGGAGACCGGAGGAGAACATAATAGGAGGTATGTAATCTTTTTAACGTAGAATATCCGAATCCATATTACCCAGTCCATAGTTTGCAAAGCATTAAAACGATTTAAACAATCAGATCATGTTAAGGATAGTTCTAAATCTGGACCTCCAAAAGTTAAAACAAGCGATGATAAAAAGTTAGATGTTTTATTGGAAATTACAGAAAATCTCCATACAGAGCTTTGCCTAGACCACAACATAGATACCTTAAGTCGTATACTGAATGTAGAAAAATTGCATCCATACAAACCCATTCTATTGCAAGAATTACCTGAAGATGACTACGATGGACGCGTTCAATTTTGCTAGGTCATGATTGAACGATAATAATCCTAACCTAATTCATAATATTGTTTTTTTCTGATGAGGCCACATTTTGTCTTAACGGTTGAATTTACAGGCATAACTGCCGGTAGTGGTCTACTGAGAATCCCCACTGGATAATCGACAGTCATTCTCAAAGACCACAAAAGATAAACGTGTGGGCAGGAATTTGTGGACATCATATAGTTTCCTTTTTTATCGATGGAAACTTACAGGACAGCGGTATTTACAGTTACTCCAAGAGCAAGTTATTCCAACTTGTGCAGTTCTTTTTCCAGATGAAAATAATTTGGATACCCCTAATAGGAATCTGTGGTATACAGAACGGAACACCTACTCACTATGAAATCAATGTTCGTAGATATTTGGATGCAATGTTTCCTAACCAATGGATATGCAGAAGAGGTGCTGTAGAATGGCCTACAAGGAGTTCCGACCTTGCGCCACTCGATTTTTTTTTATGGGGGTCATTTGAAAACCAAAGTTTACCGAATTCCAACTAAAACTGTAGAAGATTTACAACAAAAAATTCAATATGAAGTAGCACAGATCACTCCGGATAGGTAGACATTTTGAGCAATTGTTACCTTAAAAATAAACCTAGAGTATTTATTAATAGTTTTTTGTCTTTTTTTCTTTTAAATTTCGAATGACAATAATTCCAAAACAGTTTAATGTAGAATATGGTATGTTAGACAAATAATATTTAGAATTTTAAGTAGGAATCAAAAATGAAATAATATACAGGGCAAAAAAATCAAGATAGCGTAATTTCTTCGAACTGTCAGTTCAAAACATTTTATTGTCAACGTCAGCATGTGCGCCGTATAACACCCTATAACTTTTATTTAAACATTTTTTTGATACACTGATTAATAAATGCTGTGGTATCATTATTCCATACATATGGTGCACCCTGTATATAATATATACAGCATTATATGCAAAAAAAAATAATCCGGCTTCTGAACTATGCAAAATGATAAATAAAATTGAACATGTATATTTGATTAATTGTATTACACAAACAACTTGTAAATTGTGTTACCATAAGTTTATTAATTTAATTACTATTCCGCACTTGTATGACTATAAGCTTTGTTTATTATTTCGACTAAGTCACGATTTTAAATGAAGCATGTTTTCAACTTCTATTTTTGTACCCGGTCGTAGTTGAATGAAATGTTAATTTTAAATGTCAAGCGTTTTAAACCACATATATTTTATTTTAATTAAAATGATTTTTAACAAAATATTTGACATTCTTTTGTCGGAGTTCGAGTAAACTTCCTGGAGACGCTTACAAAAATACTAAAGTTACAGTTCCGAAGAAAACTACAACTCTACACTAACTATTTTTTTAAGGAAATAGTCTGGCCAATTTTAAGAATTAGAAGGTTACTTTCAACAACAACGAGTTTTTTAAAATCATGTCAGGGCACTTCCTCAAATTAATGTAAATTCTAATTCGATAAATTATATGTTAACCTTTTTTTTAAAAAACGTTGCAAATGTTTTTTTTATTGTTTACCTCCCCGGCTCAATAGGGATTTATCCTTTTTAGTTTTATCATGTAAATATCATTGAGGATGTCATCATATCCGTCAACATTGGCCAAGTGCCGAAACATAACACCTTTAGTTCACAGCACTTTTCGGACAATGCGGTACTGCTGCCATGCACATTATTACATTTCTTTAATAACTACTCCTTATGTATGTAGCTAGGACGTCAAATGTACCTAAATAATTTAATAAATAAATAGATCAACCTACAGGAAATTGAACCTGAAGCCATGAGTACCGTAGGCAAGAACTATGACCCGGAGCTGGGGCTGCTATAAATAATGGGAGAAAATATGAAATGTACTTGTACGATACACTGTTTATTCTTGACGTAACAAATTGTAGTAACAATTATTTTTTATTCGTCAATTCCATTACCCCTAAAGTCAACACGTTTATTATACGAAGCTGTTTTTTCAGTTATTTACCAAGCTATGAAAAAGAACTCGCAAAGCTTATTTTTTTTTTTACATAACCACTGTCTATTCTAAGACACTTAGTCCAGCGTTTCTCGATGCTATAGCAGCTCATCATCTTAAGAAAATTGTTGTGCCCTGAGATCTTTCTTCAGATGTGGAATCGCAGGGCATAATTAGAGTGAAGAGAATGAATGTTGTCAGCCGATGAATCCACAGCTTTCGGTAATGGCTTGATTTGCGAGCCTTGTGCAGTTGTCAACATTTTCGTTCTCCATGAATTCGGATTACTTCACGTTTTGAAATTTCCTTTCGTAAACTTTTCCACTAATTGCGGACTTTTTTTTCCATATTTCTAATAAGCAATATTTCGGTGCAGTCCCAGAAACGGTCGCTCAATTTTCCAGTTTACGCCTTCTTTGGAGGTGCTTTGATTCTTACTTCATATACGGTTCCCAATAGAACACTCAAATTTCGCTACCTATGACATTTCACAAGAGATAACTTTCATCGTTCTCGTCAGTTTCTGCTCTGATGTAAGGAGTTTGAAGATTCATCATTCAGAAATTTATTTCGTTCCCTAAATCTTCGGATACAATCAAGAAAACTGCAGTAGCAAATTTCTCAACAAGCCTAATAGTTTTCTCAGTTATTGCTTCAACCGGTTCTCTTGACCAGGGTCATCCCGAATCGAAACTGATTAGACGAAAATATTACGTAAAAATGCGATAGATCGTCATTGCCACCTGGGACATTTTTTTATAAATAACTTTTAGTCCAATTTCCTCTTTAGTTAGAATTTTCAGTTAGTTCGGAAGGAAAAAAATCGTAAAGACTGTTGATCAATATCGCTAAATGGTGCTTGTATAACTTTGCGGTATGTCACAACTATTGCGCTACAAAAACTTGTGGTTCAAAAGCATTTACTCTGCATAAATGAAGCTCTAAAAGCTCACCTGATTAAAAAATCGGTGCTGAAGGTTAAATAGTAGTAATGTGGGTATAATATTGATGTCACCCAGACGGGACCTATAGTTTTTTCGTAAGATCCGAATCACATGATCAGCACATGATACTGTCTCAGCCCGCTGTTTTACGGTCTTGTTTTTTAAACTGCCCGCTAGCCATAGATATAGCTGCTTAACCTTTTATTACCTCTATGAACCGTTCTGTGGCATTGTGACGGAATATATTCGCTAGCAACGGCGCTCAAACCTTTTAGCTTGACTTCAGACCTGCTTCTCATTCAATAGAAAGTTATCTACTTCGTCCGCCATTCGGCTCAGATAACCATTGGCTAACAACATGCCGTCAGCAGTAGTCGGAGTAGACTCTCAGTCCTTGAAGGCCGGCTGTAGGTGTAGACAACACCCATACGGAGAGGTGGTGCCTTCATCGTCAGCCTTTCATGGTCTAAGCACTCCTTCAGCAACAGCGTGCTCGGGAGTTTTCTGTCGAGACTGGCACTCAGCCCTCGAAGGCCGTGTTCTGGTATCCGCCACAATCCCGGGAGCAGTATGTTAAACGGCAGCCTTTCATGATCCAAGCGTCTTCCCACCAACGACTAACTGCTTTTTTCTACAACGTGGTGGCTTTAAAAAGTTTGCCAATGTCTGCTAGCAAGCACTGTGACGTGGAATGTCGCGTAGAACTTCCTTCAGTTCAGTTTCTATCTGGGCCACAATCCAATTCTTTATATAAAAATGCTTAACCGTTGCATGATAATTGGCTTTAGGCCTTAGGCCACTGTAGAGGGATGGAAATGAACAAACTTTTAAACATTTTTTCTTTTTTCGAATTGAAAAAAAAATTTATTCAGAAATAACCGGTCAAGTGCAAGTTGAACTTGCGCAATTAGTGTTCCGTACGTTGATTGCTTTTAAAATAAAAAAAAAATTGTTACGGAGGTATAAAATGATCAGTGACTTCACAAAACACACTCCTAATGAGTTTTCAACAAAGTTTGTTTCCAATCTTTATTGAAAACTGATGACCCTGAAATTTTTGTTTTTTTTTATATACCAGATAAATTATTTGTAATAATTTTCGTTCAATGCTAGTCTGCAATCCCGGCACCATATAAGTGGCCTTTTAAATTAATGTTTTCTTCGTCTTTTGCCCTTTTCGTGGATTTGGAGGAATTTGTCGGATGATTTTAATTTTTTCGCAGATGTGCTGACTCCCTCCGACTCTGTCTATTCAGCTCTTTAAAACGTCGCTCCTTCTTGCGGACCACGTACAGCTTTTGGTGCCTTTTTTGCCACGACAAACTCTATTTTCACTTATAATTCACTTGATTATGTTAAAAACAAAACTGAATTCTAAAAAAAAATGGAAAAAATCTCTTTTACAGCGTGTAGTCGTACTTGCAGCATGCGCGTCAAACGTACCGTAAACCGCGTGGTTTCAACGGTTGTACCAACACTATGGTGAAAAACTTGAATATAGGATAATTACAGGGGCCCTCTATTATCACGTTCCAAAAACACATCGTAAATATTGGTCTCATTTTTACTATGATAGTGAAAAATTTGAAGCGAGCGAAATATGTAATTTCATACGTTCCGATACGGCATGAAAAATTATTTTTTTCAAAAAATTACAGCGGCCTAAGGCGACGAAACGTGTAACACCGATTACTTACGATAGCTGCTAAGAAATAATCGTGCGTTGCGTTGCAAACTTTGAGCACAACCGTGACAAAAATCACTAACCGAATACACTTTAAAATAAAAGTAGCCTGGAGTCAAACGAGCCTAAATCATGCTAAACGAGAACTATACCACTGAGCCAAAGCTTAATACCAATTTTAATTTATTCATATTTACTCAGCATAAACGAAGCTCTCAAGGTTCAGCTGACTGAAAATTGGGTGCAGAAGTTGTAGTAACAATCCTCGCCTTTAGCAATTAAAAAAATAATATCTGATAAGGATTGGCAACTTCTTAGCTCGTTTAGAAAAGTGCCCCAAAACTTCACGGTTCACATTTAGATGACATTATTTTTAAGAAATAATTTTTCAAAGGTCGTAATTTGATACACAATAAAAGTTTCTTTTTTTCATTTATCAGTTTGTTTTGTACTACATAAATTACTGTAAAATTAAACTGTTATTATGGGACATCCTGTAGCTCTTCCTGATGTAACTTATTATAACTTATTCTTATGTTGTATATCTATGACATCAGAAAATAACAAAATCGATGCAATTTAACTGCCCAAATAACACTAACTTAACGGTTTCGAAGATGAAGAATTTATGTGCGCCATCTACGAAGTTCCTGAATAACCTTTTTACGTAATTATTTTCCGTTTGTCCAACTTTTCTTTGTTTCTCTCCATTGTACAACATAAATATCAAAAACAGGTCGTTACAAGAGCCAAACAATACGGAAATTATGTGGGATGAAGAGGCTTTGTATAAAATGGCTCTGACAGAGATTTGGGCTCGGAGATAATGGTGAAATTTGCTGAAATGTTATATCGTGAATAATAAATGAAAATAGGAAGGGTTTTGGGTTGTGCCTGAGCGAAATGAAGTGACCAAGGTATTGTCTGTCTCTTGGGGTTTTAATGTTTTAGTTTTAAGTTAAATATACAACCTTTTGAATCGTTATAAATTAATTAGGTTAAATTTGTTTTCTCGTCACTTATAAACCACCTGTAAATATTTTTATATTAATTGATTTACTTTTGCTTTTATTTTTAGAGTTCGAAATATAAATTTTTCAGGGTGTTTTACTTTTAAGTACTTAGGTCATTGTTGCTTGAACATTTTTCGGAGACAGGAAAAAAATACAGGGTGCTAAATTAGGAGAATATGGCAAGTCATCAAACACTTAAACCTGTTTTTTTGTTTTCTGAAAAACTGTCTCACGGTGGTTGAATGATATCCGACTTAGAAAACGTCTCTCTTGAAAACCAGAAGGTCACTGTTTCCATTGTCGCTCTTTTCTGATTTAAGTGGTTCCCCAAACTAGATGCCGTCGGTAGTTTCCATTTGAGTCGGTCCTTAATCCACTCAAGTCTTACTTCATATGTGCGTCCTACTATTTTCATCTACCTCGCTCATCAACCTCGCACCAAAATGCCCGCACAGCAATAGTTGCTGTTGCGCTAGTTTGCCTATTGTGTCTTGCATGGCATCTTGATAGGGCCTAGCCAAATACTCAGACCTGCCGGTGCTACGGCTCCCACTACATTAAAACACCAATATTGATATGTAAAACCTATCATATTTTAAATTGAAATATATTCCATTTCTTTTATACCCCTAATCCAGGTTAAATTGTCCGGTGGAAAAATGTCTAGAGTGTTAATTTTCTCAATAATATGATGTTGGTCCACAATAAAAACTGGTTTCATCAATTGATTTTACTATATGAAAGCTTTAAATTGACTTAATTCCAAAGGGTGGAGGGTATTGCCAGAATAAGTGTGTATCTTATTTGAAAACATAGATATTATTTTGTGAAAAAAGAAGTTACTGTAAAGTCAAAAATTGATCGTAAAGTAAAAAGAGTTGCAACGACGCAAGTAAAATATACTATTATCAACCACTTTTTACGTCTCGTCTGATTAATGATGTTTGTTGATTTTTAGTGTTATGTAAGGAACACTTCGGTGTCCATTTGTCTGTCACACCCGATTTTCTCCGAAACTATTTGACATATAAAGTTGAAATTTGTCATAAATATAGAAATTGATCAGAGCGAGAACTGATCATAAAATACTGGAATATTCTTCATAAAGTGTAGATTGAGCGAAAATTTTCACTATTGCGTTACGTTTGATAATTTATCTGGTATAAAAAAACCTAAATGCTTTGACAATATGGTGGAGGTTTTTTTAATATACTTTTCAGCACATTACTGATACCGAGTCGCGTGTCGCTCCTGTACCAATATATTTGCAGGGAAGTCCCTAAAGCGCTACAGGAGCGATAGGTGTGCGGCCCCCCCCCCCCCGAAAAAAAAAAAGCGATTCACGTTGTTCTTGAATCGCTGTAAATTGTACTCTGTAGGAAACACAGTCCAAAGTATCGTACGAGGAGTAACAAGCTGAACCTCATAAGGATGTGAAGTATTAGCGCGACGTGTATTTCTAACATGCACCGCTCTGGGAGGAATTAAGCGGGCTACATCCTTCGAACACTTTCCATGAAAATACTTGTAGAATAGGCTCAAGTCGCCAACCGTTTTTTCGATGTTCCAGCGAATCAAGACCGCCTGTCAGTTCCGGGTCTCCAATCAGACGAACAGCTCTTCTCTAAATAGAATTCAACAAATGCAATGTATGTTTGGGAACGGAGCCCCAAACATGGGAGCAGTATTCCATAGTTGGTCGAATTTGAGCTTTGTAAAGAATTAACAGTTGTCGTGGAGTGTAAAGCTTTCTGGTTCGAAATAATACTCCCAACTTTTGAGAAGCTCTTCTTGCTGTGCCTGCGACATGTTCATGCCAGGACATATTGGCTCCCAAATTAAACGCCCAACAAATTGAGTGACGATGTTAGAGGAATAGAGTGCCCAGCCATAACTATGTCGGGTTCAGCAACGTTAACTTTTTTAAAAAAAACTACCACCTGGGTTTTTGTAGCGTTAAATTACACTTGGTTACTGTCACCCCAAGATAGAATTTCTTCCAGGTCTTTGTTAAGTTGAACGACTTCCCGCTGTTTGCGGATATTCGTCTGAGTAGCCGAAGTCCGAGCGTTCAAAGTGAATGAAGAGATAAGCGTACTGACATCTGCAAAGCTGTAAATTGGGTTTACGGTCTTTTCCAGCAGATCGTTAATGTAAATGAGAAAGAGAGTAGGAGATAGTATGGAGCCTTGGGGCACACCGGCGTTGATAGTAAAGGTGTTAGAAAGAAATCCGTCGACTGCCACTCGTAAAGAACGCTCTCTGAGGAAACATGAGAGATATAAAACAGAACTTTTCAGACATACCATAAGAGCGTAGCTTAGCCAACAGTCTGTCCTGCCAAACACGGTCGAATGCCTTGGATATGTCAAGAGCAACCGCTCGAGATTCTCCAAAGAGTTCAATTGCGTTGTTCCAAACATGCATTACATCAGTCAGAAAATCTCCTATTGATCTATGTTTACGAAAGCCATATTGGTGATCGCTAATAATGTTGAATCCTTCAAGATATTTTAGAATATGCTGATTGATACAGACTTTAGATATTATTGAAAGCAGTGCGACTAGTCAATAGTTATTTGGCAAGGTCTTCTTGCCTTTTTTAGGTATTATTAGTATATTATTAGGCATAGGTATAGTATATTATTAGGTATAGGTAACGTTATGAAAATTGGACATAGAATATAAAAAAATAACTATAGATAGAATCGAAAAAGTGTTTAAAGTACCATTTCCGTATGTTCCTATTTTTCAATATACTCATATTGTTACTTTCTTAAAAATTGCAATAAAGCGTATTGTTTAATCTGTAGCGTAAAGAATTTTTCTGTTCAATATGATACATTCTGAAAGCTCTATTATAAGGCTGTTGTTAATATGATAAGCGGATTTTTGTTACCGTATTTCATAATGTGCTTTATATATACTTACGAGTGTACATATATCGGGCGTTCCATAAGTTTAAATTTATTTACCGTATTGCGCAAACCCAACTGGCAAGAAGGTCAAAGTGGTGCCTTTTGATATTACTCAAAGACTCAACTTTTTTAATTAAATGTTTGAAAGCTTTTCAACATTTACTATTGGATGGGACATATTTTCACAACCACGTCCATAAACAATTGGAGCCCGACAAGTCCAAAACCAAGCATCAAAATCCTTTACAACGATTTTTGATCCCAATATCAGCACGTCGAATAATCGGTTCGTATTTCCTTGACGACGGCGAGCGTGCAACAACTGTTGATTCGAAACGATGTGTGGAGGTGGTTGAAAACTTGCTCACAAAATTTTGAATGGTTATAACTGAAGGTTTTAGTAACATGGACACACAGATCCAACACATCTTAGCCGGTCATTCACGACATTTTCCGTTATAGATTATATATAAAATATTTTTCCTAGCTTGAAAAGGACTACGATAATTAGATATTTGTATTTTTAACAGGCTTAAAAAAAGGAGGTTTTAATACATACGTAATATTGTTCAAATATCGTAATATTTTTGTATGTTTGTTCCCAAATAGCTACAATCCGACTATACTGATTTAATCGTGTTCAAACAAGTACTTTTGAACAATCGTTCAGATCGGTTTTGTTGTGCCAATAAATAGTTCTGTTCAGAGCTCTAATATTTGCGGAACATTGACCAAATACTCTTCATATGAAGCCAACAAAATGCCTTAAAAACGTTTGAATAGTCAAGCAAGAGATTTTGTGGCGAAATTAATAGTGTATTTTACGTCGGAAAGGGGTAACAAGGATCCTCTTATATCTCTTAATGTTGTACGAGAGGTAAATAAATCACATAGGTATATCTCTTTAATATGTTTACAATGTTCTGGTCCTAGAGAGTCGCTACTGCTTTACAGATTAGTACGAGAACTGTAGCGAACATCAGAATTCGTAGTGATAAAAATAAATTGCTTTCAACACCTGGAAAATCACGACCAGGGAAACAAGCTAAGACCCATGATCTGAGTGAAAGTTCTAAAATGGATGTACATAATACATTATATGATATGTATGCACAAAGTAAGTAGGTATTAATATATATCGGTTTAACTGAAATCGAAAGTAAATCATATTGTACTTTTCGAAAAACACGTTATTATTAACAACTTACGTAAAGAACTGCGACAAAAAGAGATAATTAATGTCAGTTATGGAACTCTTCCAACATTACTTTTGGATTTGGGTTTCGAATTTAAGAAAGATGACAACAGACGAGTATTAATGGAGACACCAAGAATTTGTTCAATAACGGCAGCTTTTTTTAGAAAGTATATTGAAAACAAAAATGCACACATTGCCCGTCAGGTTGTTTTCATAGACAAAACATGGATTTTTTTCAAAAGGCACTTGAAGGAAATCATGGCAAGATGACAACATTAAAAGTGTTTGTAAGCCTGGGAGATTTGATGGTAAAAGGTTTATTGTTTAACATGCTGGACACAGTGGGGGTTTTGTGGAAAATGCCAATCTACTATTTGCTAGCGAGTCAAAATCACTTGATTATCATGGAGAAATGAATAGTGAAATGTTTACGAAATGGGTCAGAAACCAGTTGATTCCTAATTTAGAAGAAACATCTTTAATTTTAATGGATAATGCTTCATACCATTCAGTTGTAGAAAAACAGCCATCTGCAGTATGGAAAACAGAAGAAATTCTCTCGAGTGGTTACAGAAGAATAGTTTACCTCATAACAAACAGATGTTTAAGACAGAGTTGTTAGATATTGCAAAAAAAAATCAAAGGAATATCAAATTGATAAAATTTTTCAAGAGCATGGGCACGAAGTCTTGAGATTACCTCCTTATCACTGCCAATTTAAGGCAATCGGGGTAAATGCAAAAACATTATATAACGAGCACATTGGTGAAAAGGAATATGGAGATAAACAAGTACTTCAGATGTGGAATAAAGCCTTAGAGGTATGGCTTGCCAGCGTACAACATACAGAAAACCTGATTCAACAGTGGTATGATCGTGAGGTGATAATTGAAGACATTCCAGAAATCATTATTCGTGTTGGGAATGATGAAAGCGAGAGTGAAGGATCTACTTCTAGCGATTAATGTCGTTATTCAATTAATAATTTAAATATTACTTAGTGATACGTTCCAAGCCTCTTGGGTAACATTCATTTTAAATTTTGCAGGACAAGAATAGACTTATCTATCTATCTATTAGTTTTATTTGATAAATCATATTAAAATTGGATTATGCAATTTATATCTCCTATTCATACTTTAAACCCTCGACATGAAATTTCTGTTTTTAAAAGTATTATATTTAAGTTCTCTATTTTAAAATTTTATTTAATAAGTTCTACGGTACAACTTTTTACAGTTTTTATAATACCTTATATATAAATTTGATAAAGCTGCATTAAGTGTGTATTGTAATTTCATTACAAACATTACACAAACTTCAAATAACTAACAGATAACAATTGTAAACTTTTCATAAATTAAATTTACTCACGAAATAATCTAATAGTAACCTGAAAAATAAAAATAGGTGATATTAGACGTTGGATTTATGCAGAGAGGTAAATAGCCTCCACAAGTAAAATCTAGGGTGTTTTACACATCATACACATTTAATATATCCGTAGTTTTCACAAACTACCAAACCGGATGAAAAATTTTAAATTCTATTTGACTTTTGAAATTGTCATTTAAAACTCAGACCGCCGACACTGAATTAACAGCCGATTGAATCGTATGAATATTCTTGACGTCACGTTGATCACATGAACGAAAATGTGGCTTGTCATTATCTCACAGTAAGATTTCCAACTATACTCAAAATATCATAGGACGCTAAATATCGAAAAGCTAATTATGCATGTTCATGTATTTAATTTTAACTTGAATAACTAATTCAAAATTGTTTGTTTGCCTTTACTCTATACGCACATTGTTAGCTTTATTTACAAAAAACAACTTGAAATTGCTCTACTAATAACTATACCTTGCTGGAATGTTGCCTTATGTATATAGTTTTCAAGTTAGTGGCTTGCTTGTCTTTGTCCTTAAATTTTATTTAAAACAAGATAATTCTGGGAGAACTTCGCTTTTATAAGAAGCCGTTCAGGTAGAAAATTAAATTCCTGAAACACGTAATAAGTTAATATCAACAGGAGAAGAACGGAGCCGCGCCGCATCGGCGGTAGCAAGCGGTGCTCTCACTTTTCAGGAATAACTTTGTTACCCTTTAATAATAACCACGAGGCAGTTTCGAAAGTAGACTACTTACTAGTTATAAGGCATTTTCATGAAAATGTTTACTTGTTTGAAATATTTTCGTATAAAAAGATTATAGTTACAAACAGATATCTTGATATTTGGTACAACTTATGTATATCAATCTATGTAAAACTCGATGTATATGCAAAAATCTCGGAGGGTGATGTTTCCGTAAATACAATACTTCTCTTTAACAAGAAAAGTAAAAATGGAGAAAACTAAAAGAAAATGGGAGTCTCCGATATCTGCGACTAATGTAATAGATAATTGATTGCTTGTTTTTATTATTTTTAGCTGATTCAGCAACGCATTTGATTTTTTTGTTTTGTGAATAGTTTTATTTTCATTTTTAGGCAGCGTGGTGACTCCAAGCAGCACCATTACCTCACCGTGGACGCCGGTCGCAGGCCCGCCCGCTGAATCGAACGGCGGGCCCGACTCAAAGAATCTGGACGTGGGGGACATTAGCGATGTAAGTGTTAAGTTAAAAAAATAGTATCTAGAATTATGCTATTGTTTACGAAAGGCGTTTTCGTTCGTCCGTTTTCCTATTTTTTTTATGGGATAGTAGATTTTTTAATAAATTGTCTCACACTTAAAAATAATAAAGTCGCTCCATATTCTGAAAATGTCCTTCAAAGACTGTAAAAAGCAAATTGCTCCTGATGCCACTTCACGAAAGTATAGAGTTTTTTTCGTATGAATGGCAAAAAATCTTTCCTTTCTATGTACATAGAATATTCACTTAAATGGCGGCTGCTGTACAGGAAATCAAAATTCTTAGAAGGCATAAAAACTTCAAAGGTTCCAGCCCTTTTATTAGCACATCTTCTGGCAAATTCGACGTACTATATATCATATTGTGTCCCTGCCACCTCTGTGGCTATTTATCCAAAGATAATTCTGCTGCCCCAGCTGTCCGCTATCTGGGTTGCCTAAAATTTACATTAAGTTACATAGTCTTATAGGAAATAATAACATAATTCTTTAGTCCATGGTAATACTTTTCCAACTCATCGTAGTTTTAAATCCTTTCTCCGTCCATGCCTGTATATTTGAAATTTTTTATTCTTTAAAACCAGTTAGCCTATTATCGTCCAGTTTTTTTTTTTGGTTTCAGTAAAAGCCTTTTTTTTGTTTATTTCGACTTTCTGATATAGAATCATTACTCTTTTGGTTTATAAGGTGTTTGGAAGGTAGCCATGAGTTATGGAGTATTTTTTATGCCCTTAAAATTACTTTAGTTGTACATTTTGATTTGCTTCTCAAGACATGTTATCGAGGACGATGGACCAATTATAATCCAGATCACACGAGAGCAAGTTTAGTTGTATATTTCTCAGATACAAACTATTATATTGTGTAACAAGTATTACAAATGACACTCTATGTCTAAAAAGAATCTTCGATAATAGAAGCAAATATGAGGCGTTGCGGATAGTAAGGGCGAACTCAACAAAATGAAGTTTCGAAAAAATTGAATTTATAGAAAAATCTAGATGGCGAACTCAACAAAATATTGGCAAAATTAGGTTTTTATTATTTATTTATAATTTATTAGCTTTTTATTATTTACTTAAGTAGAATAGTGTATTCCGTGAATTTTTAAATGTTTTTTAAATATTTATTTGTGTATTTTTTTTTTTTTCATATTTTACTGTTCGTTTCTGATGCTACACTATCACCTAAAATTGGCAATACCTGGGAAAAAATTAGACCGGTATTAAAAATTTTGAACACATTTTATTTAATTTTAAGGTTATTGTTTTAATTAAAGGTTTTGTTATTACAAAATAGTTACTTGATACAACATACAAAACAGTGGAAATATGGTATTAAAACTAACATAAAAAAAACTCAAGAAAAGAAACAAATAATTAGCCAAGTTCAGTTGTAATCTATTTGGTCATCGTCCATAACATCTTCATTTTCGGTGCTCTTATTCGTTGCTGCGTCTTGAGAGGCTATAATGTTAGTAAAGTACCGACTCCAAGGTAGGGGAACATACGGTAACAAGTCCTGAATGTCCTTTAATTTGGGGGCTGGTATTTTAATGGGAGCACTGTAAAGTCTCGTCAGTGTTTCACTGGCCAAATGAAAATGATCAGGATCATAGTTTTTTCACCTTGCCTTTTTGTAGTTTGACTGCCGTTTTGACATCCAAATTGTAAGCAGAATGAATGTAGAAACCTTGCTTAAAGTTATTTGTAAATTCAAAGATCTTTCCATCTTTAAACTTAGCACCAGTCATCTGCATTTTAGTAATTTTCTTTTGAAAATTAGAGAAATTGAAAATCATGTCCTGTCTAAGTTGGACAACGCAAAACTGGTTTTTTTCGGCGACAGCTTTCAATCATTAACTTATACTTTTGAACTGCATATTAAACGTATCACGATAATAGTGCTGATTTACCAGGCTGTAACCAGGGTAATTTTCCGTAAGCCATTCATTGTAAAGAGAATAGAGCTTTTTAATATTAAGTCCAACAGGTAAGTATTTTCGATGAGGGCTTTTGGCGCGACTGTAATGACTGGTGACAGTAGGTAGTGACATGATGTGTTCTTTTACTTTAGAAAGATCGTCATTTCCTATTTTCTTCGCGGGTTCACACCTCCCCCTTTGATCCGTTGTAACAGTTGCAGTTCTGCTGGTTTTGTCAAGTACGACTCGAACGCGCTTTTCAGAGATGCCATGAATGTTATAAAACGCAGTACGACAAACTTCACGATTAGCGTGATCAACAGTCACATTATATTGAATGCGTCTCAGGGTACAACTTGGACGCCCCTTTACGTAAGATCTTTTTACATCATTGCAGATCAACAATTTTGATAAGTAAGCATTCTGTAGATCATAGTTTCCAATTTACCAAAAAGAGTCAAAAATATTGGTGACCAGTTCAGCGCCTATTTTCTCAAAACATCCACACTTGCAAGGAGGTCCAATTTTGCGGGCAACAACGTGCCTTTTGTTATTTCTTGAAATGTAAGCACTTCCTGAATTTCGTTTCAACTTTCACTCGTTTTTTTGCCAATCATTCATCTTAGCAGGTCTCTTTCGCGAATAACCCGACACAGCACTACCATCTAAATGTTGTACACTTACTTCACTACTAGAAGGTCCAGGTTGCGCCATACTTTTCTTAAAAAAAGAAGCAACAAAACCAAACAAAACATAAACGTATTAACTTCAAAATTAACTTGAACTAACACGCAGAAAGCGTAAAATTTCAAGTAAACCTCATTTAGTGACGCAATACCGGCGGTTGCTCCGCGCGAAATTGTTGAGTTCGCCCTTACTACCCGCCCGGCTATCGCCTGTTCGAAATTTTTCATTTATTTGATACTGAAATTTGAAGGCGAAGCAAGGGCGAACTCAACAATTAGACCGGTATGTGATGTAGGAAAAGTACTATAAAATAGAATTATATATAAAAAAAAATTTGACCCAATGTTGAGTTCGCCCTTACTATCCGCAACGCCTCATATTAACATTACTTTTTTGTTGGGCTTAACAACCTTCATTAGTATTATGCAAGCTTTTTTTTGTAATATTTGTCTCATTGTATACCTAAATGTAATGGAGAGAATGTCAATGTGTTTTGACGAACGATGGCAGTTCATGATACTGATGAGGTCATTTGCATCTGTCCTGTCATCCATCCGATTAGTTTACAACGTGACCAAAAAAAATCCATAACTCCATGCTGTAAATGTAGTTCACTTTTAGAAAAAGCATAGTTTATCAATATCATACATAACTTGGCAGGCACAGTATGTGAAAAATTCGTAAATTTTGATCACGCTCTGGAAAATAAATAATAAGCAAGAGTATTTAGTAGTAGATATAGATAATTTTTAAGAGTATTTAGTAATGCAATACACTATCCATTTTTATTTATATATGTAAATTATTTCCTGTACTTCTAGGATGAAAAAGACCTGGCAGCTGCAGACGCCGAGGGTGTTTGGAGCCCCGATATTGAACAAAGTTTTCAAGAAGCCCTTGCAATTTACCCACCATGTGGACGACGAAAAATTATACTCTCGGACGAAGGAAAAATGTACGGTAAGTGCTAAAAAATTCTTACATCCAGGTATGACATCCGTCGTTAAATAACCGTCTCACTGATTTGTTTCGCTTGGTTTTGTTATCTCTCTCTAGTTCGTGTCATCGTTTACAATATTGTTTGAATCTTCCAGTTAGAGACAAATAGTAGCCCAGTCGTCAGAGGCAAATTTTCACGAAAAGCTCTCATTAAATGTTAACAGGATGCATTTTGGCATTTGGTGTTTTTTGGACGTAGAATATGATAAGAAAAAGTTTGTTGCTCTAAACTGTACGCTAAACCTACAAAATCGAAAATAAAATGAAAAATTCTGCAAATATCTCGAAAAATAAAAAAAGATATCGAAAAACTAATAGCACCACGTGAAAGAACGGAAATTTTATAAAAAGATAGTATATAGATTATATTTTTTTTTAGTTTAACCGTAATTTAAAAAAAAAAAATATTTAAAATAAAATAGCTGGTTTAACCCCTTCAGTCGTAGTTGGAATCATGCTTCCAATCTCATTTATGATCAAATTAACGTTTCTGTATACCGCTAAATATTTTGAAATTGGCTATTAAGGGGTTTCTCGGGGTGCTGATTAAGAGTCCGATGACAGATTTGAAAAATTCATAATGGCTGATCCAAGAAGAAATTATTGGGAAGAAGAAAGAATGGAAAAAATATCTCAAGACCAGAACAATATGAACTATATAAAAGAAAAAAGGAAAAGCGTTTAACATGGAACAATCATGGAAAGAATTCGGAGATAAAATGGAAGAAAATAGTAAAGAAAATCAAAAGCTATTCTACAGAGTCCTTAACCGAATTATATGTGAAAAGGGAGATCATAAGGATTGCAATACTTACAGAGGAATTACTATACTGAACACAATTGTCAAAATTTATGAAAGCAGCATTAATAATAGGAAAAAGAAAATAATAGAACCACAACTATCGGAATAGAAAAGTAGATTTAGACCAGCAAGAAGACCACATATTTACACTGAAACAGATTATCGGAAAAAGATCAAAACAAAATAAAAGTCTACACCTTGCTTTCATAGACTTAGAAAAAGCATTTGACAGTGTGCCGAGAAATAAAGTGTGGCAGAGCCTAGAAAACAAGGAAATAAACAAAAAGACAATAAGAGTATGTGCAGTATGTAATAAAATTTCCAAATTTTTAGATCTAATAGAAGAATATTTGTGCGCTCTTCAACTAACGAGAATGCTTTGGAAGTTTGCACTGTACCATCTATTTAGCAGGGAGGTAGCAATGTTATGGTTTGAGGATGTTTTGATGGCGGTGCCAGGCAATTTGGTGAAAATAGACGGGAAATTAAATAAAGAAGACTTGAAAACTATATAAGAGCATGCCATCTGTGCTAAATATTATTCGTCTCAATTTTTTTTCAACAAGGCTCTTTGACTATTCAGAACTATGTCAAGGGTACTTAATGAGAAGAAGATATGATGTCATTTCCATTCTCTGACCTCTCTGATCGATCTAGAGTGGGATAAGTAAGATCGTAATGTGGAAAATCGTTATTCGTCAAGTTCTGCCAAAACCTAAAAAATGAATAGGAAAAGTTGAACACCAATTGTTTTAATAAATTAATAAATGGGATGCTGAACATTTGTGAGGTAGTAAATGGTGGCTATTTTGACGTGTTTGTATATACATATATCCGTCTTATAGCGTCTTCCACCTGCCTGTTCCCAATCTTCATCTGTGTCTCTCATCCAGTTCGCCCTATCTCATATTCCGTTCGGACATAGTTTTGATTCCTCCTAACCATATTTCTAGTTTTCTTCGTCGCACGTAGTTGTTATTGCTAATTGCATTGTCTATTAATGTGGTTTTTACATTCACTCTTTCTCTATTTCGGAATTCCTAAAGTGTAAGAGCCCCTACTTCCCCACAGGGGCGCCGCATATTCATAATTTTATTTCTAATTTCAACTTAATGTGACGGGACGCGACATCTAGCTGACTTGGGGTAAACCAGTAACTCACTTAGTAATAACTGTTTTAGGAGAAACTGGATTCAGCAAGGGCACCGAAAATCTAAGAACTTTCGTCACTAGAAGTCGATTTCCACAGCATGTTTTTTGTATGCATTTATTTTAGTTGTCATGTTTCACATCTATAGACTACTACTACACTTTTTAAAACATTATGTTGTAGAGACCCTTTTTCTTTTCTTTTTTCAATTCTTGTTGACTTAGGTGGTGAACTCATAGCCCTAACTATTTGCCTGCTGTTCTGTAGTCTTTATTGTATCTACACTACCGTCAGAAAGTATTTGCCCACCTAATTATTTCAGTCCCAAGACAACAAAAAACCCAGATAATATATATTTTTTTAAAATTTTAATGAATTATTGTTTATTTTCACATTATTTACAGTCTAGAAAATAAGAAAAATCTTCATGATTTTCCAGGATTTTTCTCATCTATGTGACCTCCTTTGTTTTTAATTACCGCTTTACAGAGTTTCGGCATTCTGTCCAGTAGTTTCTTCAGGGTTTCTTCGGTTATTTTAACCTATTCTGCTTGTAAAAGTTTCCACAAGTGATTTTCTGATGTTAGATTGAATTTTCGAACACACCTGTCCAAATGGTCCCACAGCAATTCAATGGGATTCAAGTCGGGTGATTGTGGAGCCAAGTCATCATTTCCAGGACGTCGTCGGATTTCCATTGGTCCAAAAGTTCTCTAATTTGTTTAGCAGAATGTGTCATGCTGAAAAATAAATTTCCCCTGAAAAATATCTCTTCCAGAAGGAAGCATTTAAGTTAGCAAAATTTCTTGATACTGTTCTTTTCGCATGATTCCTTCTATCTTAAAGATTTTTTCCAACTTTACAAACAATTGAGCCTGTATCAGTGACAAAGTACTGTTTGCGAATGATTAATTTTCCAAAAAGGCATTGGTATTTATAGCATAATTTGTATCATAAAATGTTACTAGAAATTTTCTATAATCCCTAGAAACTTGAAATGAGTTCTTACTTCAAACTGGATTTCTCAGAAATCGCTATCATGCAAAACTTCGAAATTTGTTCTAATTGGTTTTTAATTTGTCATTTCACCAAAAAGGCTTATCTAAACAATTTTTATGATGGACACTTGTTAAGAACAATTAAATTTACCTAATATAATAAAAAGGTTTAATTAGGTATTAAATTTTGTGTAGTGTTTATGCAACCGTCTTGTGTCATTTTTGGTCCTAGGTCCCTATATTATATGCAGATTAATTTATTTTCCCTTTGTCTAGTTCCATTAGGTGTAAATGTAGATATTAAAAGATTTTGATAGTATTTGGTAACTCGTCGAAACGCAATAAACATTATTAGTTTTTATTCTGGTCCTCCAAGGTGGGATTGAAATATGGGGCAAGCAACTCTGTCTACGTAAAAAATTTCCAAAAGCTCATAAACCCGACGACAAGCCTCGGAAATTGGACAGAGCTAGCGAAAATCGACTAAGGCAACGAAAAAGGTTTATAAGATTTGGTATATGAAATGTGCAAGGGTTAATACAAAGATGCTTGAAATTGAAAGAGAGCTTAAGAATCGAAATATAGATATCGCAGCGATTAATAAAACCAAGAAAAAAGGTCAGGGCAAGAAATCATCGGGAATTACATACACATTTACAGTGGAGTTCCTAAACATGCACATGCAAGGAGATGTATTTTTTGATGGTGTTTAAAAAATTTAGCCAAGAAATATTTAACTGGGAACTGATAAATGACCGTGTAATAAAAATAAACGATGGACACACCTTGACAGCAGTTGGTATTTATGCTCCAAATGAAGATGCGACAGTTCAAGAAAGATACCAACATTATGAGACACTCGGTCATGTATTCGCTGAAATCGGAAGCAACAGAGATATAATAGTTATTAACGTGAGAATTGGAAACAGTGAAATAAAAAAATGTGGTAGGACAGTACGGAGAAGAAGCTAAAAACAATAATGGCGAGAGGTTAATCAATTTCTCTGATCAGTATAATCTAAAAATATGGAATGGTTTTTTTAACCATAGAGACATAAAAACACGTGGGAACAAAAATCTAGACAACAAAAATCGATAATAAACTATTTTATTACAAAACGACAAACTGTTTCCGCGTAAATGATGTTTCAGAAATGACTAAGAAAATGACTGAAACTCGCAATTTTTTGGAATCTCGTGAAGTTCCTGAACATATATGGAGTATTTAATTATATAAACACCATTTCTTTTTCAAGTAAAATTGTACTAACGAAAAATTACTGATTTTATTGTATAAATTACGTATTTTAATCTTTTCGTTTATACTCGTATATGTACAAACATACGTAATAATAACTTTAATGTGACTTGTTTTATTTTTCTTTGAACGTTTTCTTTTAATTTAATAATTATTATTATTCATTGTTCGAAGCATTAGCGCCTAATCTAAATAAAAAAATAGTGAAAAAAATGATATTAGATTTTGTTTACTGTTTGTAACGAACTTCGGATATATAGCGAGCCATTTTTAGTGATTTTTTGGAGTTCGTTATAAACGGACTTCACTGTGTATATATAGTTTTTATTTCATATTTTACGTAAATATGTAACATTTAAATAACCATTTCAAATAAAAAAACTCTCAAAAGGGTGCGCGACGACCGGAAAATTATATTATTTCACTACAAAGGAAAATTGGGTTTGACGCCTTTCGATTCGCAGAAATCTACTTTTATTTGCGAAATTAAAATTGCCACTGCTACTATTTCCAGGAAAAATGATTTCCTTCTGATTTTGCTTTTTATTTAAAACTTTATAACATTTTTAATAAAAGGAAAAATTTGTATAAGTAATTTTTTATTAATTTTCCTACAAGAACTCTGTTTAATTTTACAAATTAAGAAGACTATTAATTTGTTTTGTATTGCAAACTATGCTTTAGCTGGATAATAATAATAATAATGTCTTTATTGTAATTTACAAGGTAATATTACAAAAGGCGAAATTGAAGCCAGGCTTCCTCATTTAACCTATACAGTTGATTCAATAATAATAACTAAATTTATATATATGAACTAAAAACTAATACATAAATATAACTGTGACACAAATGTTGTTTTGAGACATGGTAAAAACACACTAATACTACATTTCGACGCAACGGTGACATAAGAGACCGGATCAAAACAGAAGGCAAATCATGCACGGGACGGCAATGTTATCAACATGTTGCGTGCCCTATGTTTAAACGCGGTGGGTTCTAATTTTCTTAAGTCTGCAGGCAATTTATTGTAAGACATTGATATCTGATAGCTAAATGATCGTTCAAATAAAGCTGTTCTGTGATAAGGAGGAGTGATGGTAAATTTATGCCTCAAATCTAAGGCATGAGCATCATATCTAAATTTAATTTTCTGATACAAATAATTGGGATTTTTTTTGAAAATTACTTTATTAAATAGAACCAAACTATGTAAATGCCCTCTTTCGCTCATAATTAGCCACCCAATCTCCCCCCCCCCCTTTCATTCCAGCACTCTGTCCCCTCTCATACCTTCTTATGCCACCAATTAGACGCACACAACAGTTCTGCATATGCTGTATACGTCTGACATCCCGCTCCACAAGACAGGTTTCATACACAGTGTCGCAGAAAGCAAAGTGCGACAGCACCAATGATTCGCACAAGGATTTTTTCAGAGCGACATTCAAAAGGTGTCGTTGGTTAAAAATAAGTTTTAGATTTGCAAATGCTTTCCTGATACAGCCGCTAATATGTTCTGAGAATTCCAATTTAACGTCCAGCAATAATCCCAAGTTCCTGGCAACATTGGAAAACTGTACTGTGTCATTATTTATACTGACATGTATCAGATCCTCATATTGATCCCTACAGTGCTCTCGTCCAAATAAAAGTATCTGACTTTTTTTAGGATTCAATTCAAAACGATGGTTTAGCGAAACTTTCCGAAGATGCTCAAGCTCATTCGAAAGTTATCATTCGCCTCCAGAATTTGTTCGGGTCGAAATGACATGTAAATCTGCATGTCATCTGCATATAGGTGCGTTGAGACGTTCTTCAGGTTGGCAGTAAGTTGAGAAGTGTACAATGTGAAAAGTAGAGGCCCTAGGATTGACCCCTGAGGCACACCACACTTAGCGACTACCTGACTGGATTACGATTAAGTTTTACACACTGCGTTTTGTTCTCGAGATAGCTTTTAATAAGCCCAAAATCAAGAAAACCAAGAATGGCCAAAAGCAAAGTATGATTTATTCGATCAAAAGCTTTCGAGGAGTCCAAGAGCACCAAGGCAGTGAGCTCACCACGTTCCGCCGCCGACAAAATATCGTTCGTAACTTTGAGAAGTGCTGTAGCACAACTGTGATCCCTGCGAAAACCAGATTGGAAATCTGGTAGGAGCCCGTACCGCTCAATATGCTCCTGCATTTGCTCCCATAGTTGGAGCGAATCTATGATAATATGTTGAATTAAAATGGAAGCTAAAGATAATTTGATTTTAAATTCAAAACAGCGATGTTTGTTCACTTATTATGATAAAACTGGTATATCCCAAGGAATTACGGAAAAATATTGATAATTAGTGTATCTGGATAATAACACGTAAACCTAACTTAAAGAGATCTCAAACTTTTACTCGATAATCATCGCCGCCACTGCCTGACTAGGCAATTACTTACCCATATCAATTTGTGTAATTTGTCATCTGACTGGTATTTTAATATTTTTATGCATTATAATAAGTAACAAACAGTAAGTGTAATAAGTGATTCTCCTCAACAATTAAAATTTTCACATTAAAAAGTATATTAATTACACAGGTTAACAATTAGATATGGCACACGCAAGATATAAAATATCACTACGTTTCTTAAATTAGGCATACTATACCAAAAATTAATCCCTTTCAAGTTACAGCAATATCAATAAAACACTATATTTTATGCATCACCAGTTTGCAATATTTCACGAAAAAAAAACATTTTTCGCAGTATATTTCACTGCGTAAATAAGAGATATTTATCTTCGACACATGACTGACCGGTCTACCATCTCTTCATCTCTGTATCTCGTGGACTTTTGTTCATGCGTTGCAATGTTGATATCAGTGATTTTTCTTCTTCTTTAAGTGCCGTCTCCGCTGCGAAGTTTGGCAATCATCATAGCGATTTTTATCTTGGAGACGGCAGATTTAAATAACTCGCGGCTGCTACAGCCGAACCACTCTCGAAGGTTCTTCAGCCACGAGTTCCGTCTCCTTCCTATGGATCTTCTTCCTACGATCTTTCCCTGCATGATAGTCTGGAGCAACCGATACTTCTCCCGTCTCAAGATGTGACCATATATAACAGTTTTCCTGTCTTAATCGTTAGAATTACTTCCCTTTCTTTTTGTATACGTCTCATCACTTCCACGTTGGTCACTTTCTCCACCCATGAAATCTTTAGCATTCTCCGGTATATCCATAGCTCAAATACCTCCAGTCTCCTCACATCAATCGCCTTCATCGTCCAAGCTTCCATCCCATAATATAGTACAGACATTACATAACATCTCATCATTCGTATTTTTAATTCAAGGTTTAGATCTCGGCAACAGAAACGCCTCTTCAATCTTATAAATGTACTTCTGGCCTGTTCAATTCTGATTTTTATTTCTTTGGAGCTATCGTTGTTTTCATTGATGGTTGTGCCTAGATATTTGTATTCTTTTACTCTTTCGATAGGCTGATTATTTACATATATCCTACGATCTTCCTGAGTTGTTTTTGTTATTAGCATATATTTTGTTTTGCTTATGTTCAGTGATAGTCCTCACTCTTGACTCGCTGTGACAATTTTATGTGATTCTAATAACGCACAATAATTTTTTTAAAATTACGTATCCAAGTGATTTTAAAAAATTGTGAACTGTGTCAAACTATGTTCAAATAATACTAAACAGAGTTAGACCCCATCAGGGATCTAAAGTTAGACCCGCGCTTAACGTGGTATTAACTTTAATCTGTTTTTGGTCTAAATTATTTAATATGGCGACATTCACTAATTAGGTCTAAATTAATTTTAAACCTAAGCCTGTTATATTTAGACCCCAATTTCAGACCTATCCAAGAGGTAGGTTTAAAGAATTTACATTCGAAAAATTATGACAAAAATAAATTAAAAATTATTTCAAGAACATGATACGGGTTTTAAATTAAGCTCTTATCCGGTTTTTTCAGCGTAAATGAAATTTCCCGATACAAAGAATACTTTACGAGCTTGTTCACTGGCACAAAACATAACCTGACATATTTGGTGTGTTTGTTCCAGCATATTTTATAGGAATTTCAGAACGTAACTACTTTATTTTGATTTTCTTGTCAACTGGTCGAAATTCGCTACGCTTATTTAACTAATAAATAGTGTAAAACTAGTTAACACCCTTTAAAAATCATTCTTATCAAGAAAAAAAACGGCCAAGTGCAAGTTTAACTAGCATAATTAGTGTTGCGTTCCGTGATTGCTGAAATATTTCATGAAATTCAGTCATACATTCATGTTCAATATAAGAATTACCAAGAATATAAAAAAAACGAGACATCTTTGTAGTAAAAGTTTAAAACATATATTTACTACCTAAATATTTGTTTGATTATAAACAAATAAAATAAAATTATTTCGTCTTGGTACCTATCAGTTGGTCATCAGTCATTATGATATTACTGATTACACCAAATACGTATTGATATTTCGTAGCTGTTAGTCCCGGTTTAATTCACAACTTTCCACGAAAAATAACTCCACCATATTGCCAAGACAAATAGTTGTTTTTAGTGTTCCGTGCGGAACACTTATAAGATCACTTCGGTGTCTGTCCGTCTGTCACACCCGATTTTCTATGAAACTATTTGTTATAGAAAGTTGGAATTTGGTAGTAATATAGGAATTGATGGCCTCATCAGAGCCATGTAGTTTTGAAAGTTAAATTTTGACTTAAGGGGTTAGTTTTGGGGGGGTGTGAAATCGGAAGTGAAAAAAAAATTTTTTACTAGGTAATCGAGTGTGGTGTCAAATGAAAGCTTGTGAAAACACGAGTAAAAAATATATATATGATGGAATACTTGCACGCACTTTTCTTTGTATTATTTTTAAAAAATCGCGAAAAATCGCTGTCCACCCGCCTTATCTCGGAAAGTACTTATCAAAAAATTTTGAAAAAATTCTGGAATATTCTCCACGAGGTGTAGATTGAACGAAAATTATCACGAGTGCATTATCTGTAATAATTTATCTGGTATATAAAAAAACAGAAATTTCAAGGTCATCAATTTTCAGTAAAGATTGGAAATAAACTTTGTTGAAAACTTATTTGGGGTGTGTTTTTGTGAAGTCACTGATCATTTTATATCACCGTAACATAAATTTTGACTTAAGGGATTCGTTTTTTGAGGGGTGAAATCGGAAGTGAAAAAAAATTTTTTTACTAGGTCATCGAGTGTGGTGTCAAATGAAAGCTTGTGAAAACACGAGTCAAAAATATATATATAAATGTAATACTTGCGCACACGTTTCTTCGTATTACTTTTAAAAAATTGTGAAAAATCGCTGTCCCCTACCTTATCTCGAAAAGTACTGATCAACAAATTTTGAAAAAACCCTGGAATATTCTCCACGGGGTATAGATTGAACGAAAATTATCATTACCTTTAATAATTTATCTGGTATAGAAAAAAAAACAAAATTTCAAGATCACCAGTTTTCAGTAAAGTTTTGGAAGCAAACTTTATTGAAAACTCATTTGGGGTGTTTTGTGAAGTCACTGATCATTTTATACCACCCTAACAAAATTTTCTATTTTAAAAACAATCGGAACACTAATTGTGCAAGTTCAACTTGCACTTGACCGGTTTTTTATATATCAGATAAATTATCAATCGTAATGACCTCTTAATCATTTTTGCGGAATTTTTATGGAGAATATTATTTTCAAAATTTTTCGATCAGTACTTTTCGAGATAGGGAGGGCCAGCGATTTTTAGCCATTTTTTTAAAAATAATATAGAGAAAAGTTTACACGATTATTACATCTATACATATATTTTTGAACCCCACTCGATGACCTTAGAAAAAAAATTTCCGCTTTCCCCTACAAGCTAACCCCTTAAGTTAGAATTTAACTTTTAAAACTAGACCGCTGATTGATTGGTCCATCAATTCCTATATTTGTGCCAAATTTGAACTTTCTGTGTCAAATAGTTTCGTAGAAAATCGGGTGAGACAAAGAGACATCGAAGTGATCCTATAAGTGTTCCATACGAAACACTAAAAAGCAGTGTTATTCATATATGTATTTTCCAAACTAATATGTTCCTTTATTCAGAGTATTAAAAGTAGTGTTTCTGCTTTTACTGGATATGACGGTAATACTATTCAACTTTGAAGCATCCTTATATTATTTTTTGCATTTTAGTTTTTTTTTTCGAGCAGTTTACAGTATGATTTTCAAGGGTAGACAGTAGCAGTATTTTGTGAGTGGAGTTAAGTTACATATAACGGTAAACAATTCTCTTACAATTCTTTAAGTACTAAGATTTTATAATTCTTTTTATTACTTTACCTTTAACATTATTCAATATTTTCGCAAAATGTTTAGAAAGTAAGTAAAAATAACTGGATTAGGTTCACATTTCATTTATTGACAACTACTAGTTTATAACTATAACTATTATTACAATGATAAGATAGAACATGATTAACAGTTTAGATCTCAGGGACCTAATTAACTTAGCCTAGATAAGGAATTTATATAAGCGCATTGAGAGAACTTAAGATATTTCATGAACATAAACTTAAAATTAAACTTAATATTAATTAAGATTAACTTAAGCTAATTCGGCAGAGGGCGGCGGGCTTGGCGTGGAGGGGAGCGGTAGGCGGTCCTGACTGTGAGGCTGGGGTGGTTGGCTCTGGCGAGGAATTTTGTCTGGGCGTTGCTTCTTAATTCACGGATTGTGGGCATCTGGAGGTCTCGGTGGAGTTGGGTGTTTGCGGACGTACCATGGGGCTTTGACGATGATGCGGAGGTCCTTGTTTTGGTGGATCTGCGGGTGCGTGACATCTGGCACCATGCTGGGTTGGAGTAGATCAGTCCGGCTCAGATCTTGTAGATTGTCAACTTGTTGCGAGTTGACAATTTGCTTAAGTCGCGGGTAGAGTTAACTTAAAACCAATGGAGCAAAGTGTAAATTAGCATAAACCTACAATTGATTTAAGAATGGAAGTTTTGAATTTATATTTAGTTTATGTTAGTGAATCTGCAATGTTAGCCAATATACTTGTTGATATTCTATGTTAACTTTTTATATTACAGAAATTTGAAGTCACAGTTTAAAATCTCTTAATTTTGTCCAGCAGTTCCTATTGCATTTCATTATATGAAACCAAATCTCTGTTTGGTTGAAAAACAGTAAAATTCACTTAGACTTTTTTTAATATTTACGTTTCTCTTGAAAAGTGTAAAAAAATTATAATCTTTGTTATAATCTTACACTAGTAAAACTCTTTCCCAATAAACTGTTCCAGAAAGCAACCGAAAGCCGGAATGTCAGTAAACGTCCAAAAAGGCCAATATACGAAAGTCAAATGTAAAAAATGACGGCAGAGGGTGAGGGTAGCCGCTTTTCATGCCTCGTCTTCTCGAAATTGCCTTCGGGCAAAGCGCAGGTTGTGACGATATTGACCGTTGTGCTGTCCGGCAAGTGTCCGATGTCCACTACTCGCTATTTCTCGAAATGCGAGACTCGAATTGTCTGCACCAATATTTGATTTGCAGGCTGTGGTAAGATATGAATACTGGTAACTGGTATGGGTCGAACTGCTATTGCCACTGTAGAGTATTCCCAAGAAAGCTTAGAAGCAGTAAAGCATGATGTAAGATTTCAACCAATTTCACTTGAGATTAGCCAAGTTTATACATGTGAGGGTTGTTTTATTCTTAAAAATGAATGTACTTTGTAATCGCATTACACGGACTTACCGTAGAAGCAGTCAAAATGACGTTCTTCCTGGGACAAAAATGACAGCAATTAAACAAAGTCACATTTCCAGCAGTGCCTAAAATTATTAAGAAAATCATAGTATTCCAACAAATTTAACATAGTATGTCTGATATGACTTAAAGATTCAACAGTAAAATTATACTAAAAAAAATAGCAAAACATCTCGCGGACTAACCAGTGATATTTATGGTTAAAAAATTACTGGAGAACTCTAATAAACAGGAGCGCTGCACAAGAAAAACCTGCTAAAGAGGCCTTTCCCTTTTAAACGAGTTTTTCATTAAACACTCAAAATAACCCACCTAAATCACGCTTGTTATTATCAGTAATTTTGAACGGTAGTAATTTTACACCTAAAAATTTTTGAGCAAATTCTCGAATTTACATCGACCGTACAATATAATAATAACTTTTAATGGAGACACCACATTTAAAACAAATTAGACTCTTATGATTCATTATCTAAAGTAAACCACAAAATTTTAACCGAATTTAAAAATTAATTCATTTGTCATACCACAAACAATGGAATAATAATATTTGCATACGTTATATCACACAATTCCTGCTGTCTATTTATTTGTTTACGGAATAATATTTATATCAACGTATTGGTTGTTCTATAAATAAACATTTTAAAAGAATTATTCATTTATTGATATATGTATGTTTTGTTAGAGAGATTTTGCAACGCTTATTTTGGTATCTTTATTTGAAGCATGCGCCCACCGTTTGAAGCGGGCGCAGTAATAAAGGGAAGAAATTAAATACAAGGACTCAGCTGTTATCGTTATTTAAAGCTTGCGTCCACCATTCGAAGCTTGCGCCGTATTAAAACAAAATAAGAGAATCTTTTATTAAGGATAATTTATTTAGAAATTTTTAAGTTATTTGAAGTTCGCTATTTTTATCGCTATAATGGTAGGGCCTGTTTTTTTTTCTACTTAGGTATACAAACCACTAAGAAAATACAGTAAAATTGAAATGATATAATCTTTCATTGCAAATAACACTGACAATAGTTTAATTAGTGTTCAGATTAGGTTGAGATTTTGCAATCTTTGACACAATAGCATTACAGTGTGTGTAGTGCTAATTTTAAATGAAATTTTATTTATCGCACATTCGTATTACCTTGGAAATATTGAAGGAAGTGATAGAAACCTGTTAGATGCAATTTTAATTTAGAAACTTGTATTGACCCATCAGATACTAATAACCAGTATGCTTAACCATAAAATGAATGAAAAAAAATCTCCTAAGTTTATAGGAGATTAATACTAACCTAAGCTTGCGATTCCTTCACGTTAATACCGCGCATACTTGAGATAACGATAAGGACAAAGGAATGTGAAAAATAAGCGTTGCAAAATCTCTCTATTATTTCTTTTTACATTTTGTTGTATAGTAAATCCCAAGATATAAGATTCTGACTTTTTGCTTTTTCAATGAGGCAATAAAAGACCCTATTAAGGTTTTATGCATAGTTGCCAGGTATTACGATAAACGTCTTTTTATTTTACTTGCTTTGTATACCGCCCTCACTTGCACCTGAAATCATATGGGATCTATTTTTACCTATATATTTACTACCTGGCAACCCGGTTTGGAGCCCTTTAAGTATTTGATAATATAAGCCTAATGACCACAGATCCGTATTAAGATGGAAAATTACTTTTTATTATTTTTATTTTTTAATTTTACTTACAACTTACAAGGTAACGGTTCTATTTTAATTATGTGGCGTCCGTGGAAAATTGCAATAGTGGCTATCGCAAGAGAAAACATTTATCACTTGACGCTAAACACACAGTGAAAAATGTTTACGACAGTTTGGTAAAAAGAAATTTGAATAAACAGAGTGCTTTGCAAGAAACCAGTGAACTAACAAAAACCCCAATTTCTACAATTAAGTGTATTGTAGGAAAACCATCACTCAGGAAAACGGAAAGATTTTCAAATGCATCATGTAGACGATTGTGAAAAAGACGTCATCAGAGAAAAAATATATTCTATGTGTGAAGAGCAGTTGGTGCCGATACTAGACAAAATAAAATTAAGACTGGTGCAGGGCGAGACCAATATACATTGTGGACTGATCAACCCTTCACAGAATTCTCTTAAGAATAGGCTTCACGTTCCGACAAATCAACAATAGGCAAGTAGTGATGAAGTCACAAAGATTACGAATCTTGCGACATACATATTTACAAGAAATTAAAAAGTATCGATCAGAGAATTGGCCAATAATTGCTGGAAGAATTCCATTCAGCACACGTTGTTAAAGTTGAAGATTCATATATTTATGTAAATAATATAACAACCACTGATAATTAACCTCAGCTGATGACAGTGATAGTGAAACCAAATTAAGCTTAAGTTAAAATATATTTTTATTTATACAATATGTCCCCTCTTGTAAACCCCATTAATTCAAACTGAATATTTGTACTTCTTATCCATTTGTTTTTACATGCATCTATAAATAAACATCTCCAAAAACACTTATAATTTTATTTATTTGCATTAATGAATAAAATTCTTAAGTCCATCTCTGCAACCTATCAATCATAAACAAAAGGTCAGAATTTTTATATTGCCCACTTTAAAACGGCAAAAATCAGGTTCTTATATTTTGGGACAGGCTATAATATACGTTTTCAAAGCGAATATTGCTTAAGTATAGATTCCAATTCTTCTTCAAGTAGTATATGTTTACTAAATTTTAAATCGATATTTCATTTTATTGGAGAATTTATCGTGCCAATACAATGACAGGTCGACAGGCTGGCAAGCAGACAGACCGACGGATATGGGAAACTAGGTTTGCAAGTGATTTGACATGAAGAAATGCAACATCTCGGAGGGTACATTTAAGGTTTATTTCATGTTTCCTGTTACTTATTAAAAAAGCACTTGCTGAGATCCAGTGAAATGGATTAAGTTTGTACGAGCAAAAATATCGAAGTCTAAAAGATTAGTCAGTCTTTAGGCCCTTTTTAAAGCATAAAATCTTCATTAAAATATATAGCAAACAACTTACTTTATGTCAAGGCCAAGGCAGAGATAAGGAAAAAATTTGAGATAAAGAAGTACAGTGGTACAAAATAATTCCTTGTTAATCAGGCAACCTCATCCCATAGTGTTCATGCATTGTCATATATCTTTCAATTACACTTAAATTACCACGAAAAAAATAACAGATTTATAAAAAATTGGTAAAATTTCTGGTAATGTAGGGGTAAGTTAAATTTTTTTTTTCTGTTTCTGTAATACTATAAACCCTAGTGCCTCGTTTATAAGCTCAGTGAGAAGTAACCCTAAAAGAATGCTAAAAGTCACATAATATTAGATATACATATAAACAGTGTTATTATATAAAGGTAATCTAACTAAAAATTATATTGCCATAAGAGCAATATCCTGTCACCCTGCTATTTGTGCGGATTGTCCTATTTACCCTCTTCGCTTAAGAGGGTGGTTTTCCTTCGTGACGGCTGAACACTTCTACTGTTCGGTTCAGTTCATTCGGAATTACGTTTTGTGTCACTGCAATTATATTGTTTCCGTTTTTATACTTTTTTGCCTTTTCTTTAATTTTTCTGGTATTAAGTTTTAAAGTCTTACATTAAGTGTGTATATACAGGATCAGTTAAAATGAAAGAGTTGTATTTCTTCGATCACTTAAGCGTATATAAATAACTGCCTATTTCGAAATAATGCAAGGGTGTGAAGTTTAAAATTACAGGCGTAACAAGGACCAAAATAATCAAAACTCGCTCGAATCGCCGCAAACTTACTATCCATGTTCTCACGAGTGAGAACCTAAGTTTGATAATTTTAAACGAGCCGGGGCGGAGATACTGTATTGTT
>CM032454.1:55684421-55999136 GCA_019049505.1 Pachyrhynchus sulphureomaculatus | reverse complement strand
CCACCTCTAAAGAAAGTCGTCTGAAAAGTTGATGATACCTATTTTTAGTGTTCCGTACGGAACACTTATAAGATCACTTAGGTATCTGTCTGTCTGTCCGTCTGTCTGTCTGTCACACCCGATTTTCTCCGAAACTATTTGTCATAGAAAGTTGAAATTTGGTAATAATATAGGAATTGATGGCCTCATCAAAAGCGTATAGTTTTGAAAGTCAAATTTTGACTTTTAAAACTTTGAGTTTTGGGGGGTGAAATCGGAAGTGAAAAAAAAAATTTTTTAGTAGGTCATCGAGTGTGGTGTCAAATGTAAGCTGGTGAAAACACGAGTAAAATATATATATATATATATATATATATATATATATATATATAATATGTAAAACTTGCGCACACTTTTCTTTGTATTATTTTTAAAAAATCGCGAAAAATCGCTGTCCCCCCACCTTATCTCGAAAAGTACTGATCAAAAAATTTTGAAAAAATTCTGGAATATTCTCCAGGGAGTGTAGATTGAACGAAAATTATCACGAGTGCATTACCTTTAATAATTTATCTGGTATATAAAAAAATCAGAAATTTCAAGGTCATCAATTTTCAGTAAAGATTGGAAACAAACTTTGTTGAAAACTCATTTGGGGTGTGTTTTGTCAAGTCACTGATCATTTTATACCACCGTAACAACATTTTTTATTTTAAAAGCAATCAACGTACGGAACACTAATTGTGCAAGTTCAACTTGCACTTGACCGGTGATTTTAAACAATTTTACTTATTAAACATATGGAAAAGGAGTCTAAATTTATCGAGAGGTTTGCCGGAGGAAAATTCAAAACCTGAAACAGGCCATTAGAGAAAAACGTCCGAATTCGTGGAGGATCAGGATTTCGCTGTTGCACGATAACTGCAAGGTCGACAAGTGTCGCACAGATTAGCCATTGCTGTGTGAATTCATAACACCCACCCTACAGCCTTGCTTTAGCGTCATGCGACTTCTTTTTGTTTAAACATCTGAAGAAAGATCTTAACGGCCGAAAATTTTTCTCAAATGATGAGTTGAAAATCGCTGTAGCGTCATTTTTTGAGGCCTAAACAAAAGATTTTTTGGATGGAAGAAAGCAGCTTGAGAAACGATAGACGAAATGTATTAATGTAGACAGTAGTTAAGTAAAATTTCAAGTACTATATGTGTAACAGATTTCAAGTCGATATCTCCTTCGTTGGCAGTTAGTGCAGTAGCAGAACGACAGAAATTGAAAATTATGTTCTTGTGGACGGCGACACGTGAAAAAATGCAAATATCTCCGAGAGTGACGTATCCAATACTTCGCTTAATGTCAAATTTTAACATAAAAATTCTCAAATACCTTAAAACAGCCCTTTAACTTCTATTTTCATTTCCCCCATCTTACGTTTAATATTCGTTTAGAGTTTAGACCAAATATTTGATTGTGGTAAAGAGTAAACTTCTCCAGATTAGTGCAAAGTTGTAAAGCGTTCCCTCAAGACCGTCAATATACGGTGCCTGGTACGGTGGGCTAATATTTTCTTTCAGAATCCATAGGCGGCACTGGCCTTTCAATTTAACACCAATTTTATATTTTTGTAGAACAATATTAAACGCAGTATAAAACTATAAGCAAATTATTTGTGAACAGACGAAAATTTATTTTAAAGATCCATTATAATTATAATTACATCATTTCATTTAACGATCAACTCAACATTATGTAAAAGGATTGAAAAATGCTATTTAATGGTGTGCTTATATGTAGCGATTGCCATTTAAAAAATTCTAGCTAGCTTTGAACAGGGTGAGTCAACGATAGTAACGGAGTAAAGTTCATTATCTCATTTGTTTAGGGAATGACGAAAAAATGTTAAATACAATAGTTTTAGGGAATGTTAAGGTGCACAGTTTAAAATTATTTTTGAGTATACAGGGTACTTCAAAAAAGTGTAGCCGATATAACATATCTTTTTTAAATGGAACATCCTATTTTCTAATTTACTTTTTTATTAATAATGTTATATACCTAAACCTAGTAGTTTTTTCTAATATTTCAATTTTTTTTTAAAAAATACTAGTTTTCAGTTTTGTAAAAAATTGCCAATAGCGCAATTGTTTCTAAAGGTGAAATACTCATAATTGGTATGAGCATTCTATAGAGATGAAAAAAAAGATATATGTAAAGAAATTTGAGTTAGATGCTACAGGGTGTTCAAAATAAAGTTATACATTTCGACTATTTTAAATTGAAAAATCTCAAATTTTTTTAATGGCACACCCTGTATATTATTATTTTTTTGATAGATTTTACAAAACCCTCCAACTTTTATTAAGTATGTCATATACCTATTTCTAATAGTTTTCGATTTATTTTGAATTTTTCAATTTTTACCCTTCTTTTTAATACACTTACGCTATTATGAAAATATAAACAAATAGTTAATAGTAACTTTAATATAGTTTAACTTGATATGATTTATATACTGGGCGAGGCGAGAAAAAATTATCTTTTGGCAGTAAGGCTTTACGGAGCGAAGTACCCTAATAGACGTATACCATCTAGAAAATCTTTTCAGTTCTTAATGGAATGGTTTAATGTTAGTGGTAGCGTTGAGTATACGAAACGGAAGTAGTAAACCAAAATGCTATCAATGATAAAAAAGAAATGGAGATTTTACTTCATGTTGAAGATAATCCCCAGGTCAGCAGCCGTCAACTAGCATCCCTTTCGTATAGAACTACAGCAAGATCTTCAAAACCGTGATTTTGAACGAGAAGTAAACTTTTGTACCACCATGAATGGAGCAATAGAGGCCGATCCAAATTTTTTATCCAAAATAATGTTTTCTGATGAAGCTACTTTTCGCAGTAATGGAGCAGTTAAAAGCCATAACATGCATTATTATTCAACAGTTAATCCATTTTGGGTCCGGTAAGTTCAAAACCAAAACAATTGGTCGCTTAATGGTGTGGAATATTAAATTTTCGAATTATTGATCCATATTTTTTCCGCGAACCGCTTAACGGGCCCAGATATCTAAATTTTTTGCAAAACGAATTACCCCAGCTTCTTGAAGAAGTTGATAACTTTGAAAGGGAACAAATGTGGATTCAACAAGGCGGAGCTCCTGCTCATAACCACCGGGAAGTTCGGGAATTTTTAAAGGATCATTACCCACAAAAATGGATCGGTAGGGATGGATTCATTCAGTAGCCCCCTCGATCATGTGACTTAACACCTTAAGACTTATTTTTGTGGGACTACATTAAAGATCGTGTTTATGTGAATCCCCCTATAACACCAGTAGATATGGAAAATAGGATACGGAATGCGTGCAGGGCAATAACGCCCTTTATACTAAGGAAAGTGAAGGAAAATATAGTAAAACGACTAAACATGTGTATTCAAGTAGACGGGCATATCAGAAAAAATAATAAAATACAGGCTGTGCCATTTAAAAAATTTGAGATTTTTCAATTTAAAATAGTCGAAATGTACAAATTTATTTTGAACACCCTGTAGCATCTAACTCAAATTTCTTTACATATATCTTTTTTTCCATCTCTATAGAACGCTCGTACCAATTATGAGCATTCCACCTTGAGAAATAATGGCGCTACTGGCAATTTTTTACAAAACTGAAAACTAGTATTTTTTTTTTTAATTGAAATATGTATTAGTAAAACTACTAGGTTTAGGTATATAACATTATTAATAAAAAAGTTATAAAATTTTACACAGAATTTAAAAATAAATTAGAAAATAGGATGTTCCATTTAAAAAAACATATGTTATATCGGCCACACTTTTTTGAAGTACCATGTATACTCGAAAATAATTTTAAACTGTGCAAACATTCCCTAAAACTATTGTATCTAACGTTTTTTCGTCATTCCCGAAACAAATGAAATAATGAACTTTACTCTATCGTTGACTCACCCTGTACACTGTCAAATTTAACAAATGACAAATTTTGTGTTATCATGTTCAGCTTCATTTAAAAGTTAAAATTCAGTTCAATAACCGGAATGCTCTGAATATCGGTAACGACTGAAAATACATATCGAGTTTTATATATTTTTGCAAGAGGACGGAAAAATGTTATTTATTGGTGTGCTCATAGGTAGAGGGTGCCCTTTAAAAAAAAAATCTAGTTGGCTCTGTAATCTGTGAAATTTGACAAGTGACAAATTTTTTGTTGTCATATTTGGCTTTCTCATAAAAAACTAAGTTTAGTACTGAAAGAAGACGGATTCACAAAATTTCTAAATAAATCATAATAATGATTAATGGGGAAACCTTGTTAGTTTAACAACAAACATAATGGACGTTATGAATTTGCTTATTGTAGCTGGTGTGTTAATCAGTAAGAACAGGGGCGTTATCTAGAATAGTATCTTGTGTTCGAGAGGTGGAGAAAGGCCGAATGCGAGATATATTTCAAACTCATTTACTAGCAAGAAAGACAATTTTTCGTTACGAAACAAACTAAATAGGTCCATTTTATGTACTATTCGCTGTGCCCACACGTGCTCCGCTCGTGTGGACCTCACTCACTATTATAGTCACTGCTCATTCCTTATATTACCTAACGTAATAAAATATATCCTATAACGTGGCCAGTAAATATATGTATGAATTAAAAAAAAACACGTAAATCGGATAAGTAATTCGCGAGTAATAAGCGCACTAACGGGCAGACAGAGGGACGTTGCATTTTATATATATTATATTCTTTGCTACATGATATTGTTCCATATTTAATGGTTTCGGCAGCGTATTGCAAGAGAACGCGCTAGCGGCAAACTTTTTTTCGACTTGCTTATTCCTTATGTTACCTAATGTAATAAAATATATCCTCTAACCTGGCCATATATATGTTTAAAAAAAAAGAGCACGTAAATCGGATAAGTGGTTCTGGAGTGATAAGCCCACTAACGGACAGGTAGACAGACAGATAGACAGGGAGACGTTGCATTTTATACATATTATAGAAGATTATAGTTAACCTGGCCAGAGAATAAATATATGAATTAAAAAAAAAACAAGTAAATCGGATAAGTGGTTCTCGAGTAATAAGCGCACTAACGGCAGATAGACAGACAGAGAGACGTTGCATTTTATATATATTATATTATACTGATACTAATAATACTCTCTCTTTCCTAGGTATTCTTATTAATCAAAAGTCAGATATGACTTCGAGTCACTCAGTATACAGAAAATTCACTCACACGGATAGATATTTAAATATTCCTCGCATTACCATCCAGCCAAAAACATTCAATCGTCAACTTCATCATCATAGAGCTTTATCACTTTTTCCATATTTCCGTTCTTCGATCAGTCGATTTCCAGTACCGAAATATAACAAAACGGTCCAGTCAAAAACACAGATCTCTCTGTATATCTCTGAAGACTAGAAATCAACCAGATCAGTCTCTTGGGATTATAGTCCTTCCATATATTAAGAATATTACAACTCGCATTTTGAACAGTCTTCGGAAACATAAAGTAATCAAACAATTCTCTACGTGCCCTAAACTCTCACATCTCAGTCTATGGTATACTATACCATGTAACTGGTAAAACCTATATCGGTGAAACGAGTAGAAAAATATGTAATACAATTAAAGAACATCAAAAGACAATATGCCTTCGTAACATTTCCACTTCAGCACTCACAGAACAACACTAGCATGAAACAAGGCACCAGATTTTCTTCGACCCATGAAAGATTCTTGCCACAAATTTCTCTTTGCAATTTCTTGCAAATTTAAGAGTCCATCGACAACAGCCTTTATTGTGACATGAGCCTTTACCTTTCACCAATGTGGGTTCAAATCATCCATTAAATCCCACTTCTCCCCTCTCCTAATCCAGTTTCTTATTATAAAAGTCATGTGCAAGCGGCATTAAATCAGTTTTGGTTTTATACTAAATTCCGAAGAAGCTCTGAAGAAGCTGGCTGGAGAATTGGCGTAACGTCAGCATGACTTTTTCATTCGACACCGGAGAAGTCCAGAAGAATTATACCTATAAGCTTTTTTAGTGTTCCTACGGTGTCCATTTGTCTGTCTGTCACACCCAATTTTCTCCAAAACATTTTGACATAGGAAGTTGAAATTTGGCACAAATATAAGAACTGATGGTCCAACCAGGGCCGTGTAGTCTTGAAAGTTAAATTTTAGGTTAGTTTTTGAGTGTGAAATCGTAAGTAAAAAGAAATGTTTGCAAGGTTATCGAGTGCGCTCTCAAATGAAAGCTTGTAATAACACGAGTTCAAAAATATATATGATGTCGTAATTGCGCCAACTTTTCTTCTTATTATTTAAAAAAAATGGACAAAAACCGCTGTCCCCCCTATCTCGAAAAGTTAAGATCAAAAAATTCTGAAATATTCCCCATAAGGTGTAGATTGAGCGAAAAATTATCATAAGGGCATTATGTCTGATAATTTATCTGGTATATAAAAACCTATTTGTCTTGACAACATAATGAAGGTTTTTTTGTTAAAAGTTGTAAATTTAACCGGGACTAAGAGGTACAAAATATCAGTTACGTATTCGGTGCAACTCATACACTTTTCAGTACATTTCTGCATCGTCACAGATAAAATAGATGTCAATGATGACTAGTAACTAACGGAGAGGTACCGAGACAAAATAATTTTATTTTATTTGTTTACAATTAAACAAATATTTGCTTATTAAGTACTAAATTTTTACTACTAGATTGAAGATTGAGCTTTGTAGCCATAAAGCTATAACTATTATACATTATTGACTGAGAAAAAATGTGAAAATATATTTTGAATCTTAGGATATATACATGTAAGGGACCTAATTAACTTAGCTTAGCTAAGGATTTTATTTTATTTTAAAAGCACCGTGCGGAACATTAATTGCACAAATCCGACTTGCACTTGGCCGGGTTTTTTCTCTTCGGATTGATGAAACAATCACATCGTGTACGAGGTAAATACACTTTACCTTGTTTTCGATATTGATATTTAAATTTATAACTTAATTTCCCTATTTTATTGGGTTTTTACAGTTGTATGCCGTTATGTGTTAGACACGCTCCAATAACTTCGTTATTATAGCCCATTTTGATCATTTGTTTTTTTCCCACAAATAAACATAAATGGCGAGCAGGTGATAAAAGTTCTTTTTGTTTTGAGGTTTAATTCGAATAATATCCACATCTCTTCTTTATATATTATAATAGGTATTTCGATTAATAATGTCGATTTTTTCGCAACATTTAAGCGTTGTTTCCATCACAAAATGAATTACTTTAATAATTAAAGTATTGGCCATCGTTAGTTATGACTTTTTCCCATCTTTCTGTCAAAGAATGGATTCCGCACCAGAAGACCTTTTTATCTTTTGAGGCCAACCATTCATCAAGCCAAATTTTCACTTCTTCGTAAGAATGTGTTGTTCTGAAAGTCCGTGCTGCGTCGATCGAAATGAGTGGTAGTCTGAAGGGGCTAAGTCCGATGAATACGGCAGGGGGGATAGAACGTCCCATTTGATGTTTTCCAAATAGTTTTTAACACATTTTACAACGTGGGGCCGAGCATTGTCATGTTGAAAAATGACTTTATCGTGTCTTTGGGCGTATTCTGGTCGTTTTTCCTTCAATGCTCGGTTCTACTTTATCAATTGTTGTCGGTATCGATCGCCAGAAATCGTTTCACCAGTTTCAGCAGCTCGTAATACACAGCTCCTCTACTATCCCACCAAATACACAGCAAAGTGTTCTTTCCCAGTATATTGCGCACTGGTTGTGATGTTGAAAGCTGGCCTGGGTCTACCCAATTTTTTTGTGTTGGAGCATATTCACCATAAGCTTCGACCAACAATCCATAACTTTCAGCAGCCGTTTCCTTCAAATGAAAGAAGGTTATTAAACTTCCCCGCAAAACGTCTATTTCTGGAGCAAAATACGACATATTTTAAAGCTATGAAGAACTATGTTTCTCGCACAGGGACAATTAATAACGAACTAGCTTTTGATGGCGTATGTTTATCTTCCAAAACGCCATAGATGTCACTAGTCTATACCAACAAGTGTGTTAGCAACGCCATCTCTTAGCAAAATCGACATTATTAACCGAAACACCTGTTAAAAAGCAATGTTTCTCTATTTGTCCGTTAGTGTGCTTGTCACTCGAGAACCACTTATCGAATTTACGCGTTTTTTTTAAAAAAATTCATACTGGCCAGGTTTTAGTATATATTTTGTTACGTTAGGTAACAAAAGGAATAAGCAGTGACGATAATAGTGAATCAAGTCGGATAAGAGTTTACCGCCAGCGCGCTTTCTTGCAAAAAAACAAACAATAATTCGGTAGTCCACGCGAGCGGAGCCGTGGGCACAGCTAGTTCCAAATAAATATCGAAGAATTGTTTTAAAAACAAAGTAAATCAAAAGCTTGCTCATATTTAAATTTCTGCTATCCAGTTATTAGTCAATTTTATTCAAATTCAGGGCTACTGATTAGCTGAATGGAGCATTATGGGGACCCAAAACCAGCTATAAACAGAGATTGAGGCCAATCCTCAATCAAGCTCTAGAAATATTACAAAACTAGAATGTTGAAGGATTGATCTCAAATGGACACGGATTTTTAGTGTTTCGTACGGAACACTTATGGCATCACTTCGGTGTCCGTCTGTCTGTCTGGCATACCCGACTTTCTCCGAAACTATTAGACATATAAAGTTTAAAATTGGCACAAATATGGAAATTGATGGCCCAATCTGACTTAAGGGGTTAGTTTTGGGGGGTGAAATCGAAAGTGAAAAAAAAATTAGAAGGTCATCGAGTGGTGTGTCAAATGAGAGCTTGTGAAAACACGAGTTCAAAAATATATATGATGCAATACTTGCGCACACTTTTCTTTGTATTATTTTTAAAAAATGGCGAAAAAATCGCTGTCCCGCAACCCTATATCAAAAAGTACTGATCAAAAAATTTTGAAAAAATTCTGGAATAGTTTTCATAAAGTGTAGATTGAGCCAAATTATCACGAGTGCATTACATTTGATAATTTGCTTGGTATAAAGAAACCTATGTGCCTTGATAATATGGTGGAGGTTTTTCAATATACTTTTCAGTACACACACAGGTAGACCACAGATAGGTACCCAGAGAAAATAATTTTATTTTTTATGTTTATGACTAAACTACTATTCCCATAGTGCAGTCAAGGATGCCCGATATTGTCTTCAGACAGCGTATCATAAAACGTATTTTAATAAAGCTAGACACCAAAAAAGCTTCTGGCGCTGACGGAATACCTGCCATAGTTCTCAAAAACCCAGGCGGCAGTTTTTTTCTAAAAAAGTTAACGTTGCTGAACCCGACATAGTTACGTCGGGGCACTCCATTCCTCTAACATCGTCACTCAATTTGTTGGGCGTTAATTTGGGAGCAAATATGTCCTGGCATGAACATGTTGCAGGCATAGCAAGGAGAGCTTCTCAAAAGTTGGGAATATTATTTCGAACCAGAAAGCTTTACACTTCACAACAACTGTTAATTGTTTACAAAGCTCAAATTCGACCAACTATGGAATACTGCTCCCATGTTTGGGGCTCCGCTCCCAAACATACACTGCATTTGTTGGATTCTATTCAGAGAAGAGCTGTTCGTCTGATTGGAGACCCGGAACTGACCGGCAGCCTTGATTCGCTGGAACATCGAAGGACGGTTGGCGACTTGAGCCTATTCTACAAGTATTTTCATGGAAAGTGTTCGCAGGATGTGGCCCACTTAATTCCTGCATGTTAGAAGTACACGTCGCGCTAATACTTCACATCCGTATGAGTTCAGCTTGTTACTCCTCGTACAGCGGTTTTCAAGCAGTCTTTTATATGAAGAACATCATCCTTTTGGAATAATTTGCCTAGGACTATGTTTCCCACCGAGTACAATTTACAGCGATTCAAGAACAACGTGAATCACTTTGTCCGCACACGTGCCGCTCCTGTAGCGCTTTAGGGACTTCTTCTTGTTCTAGACCCATAATATATATATATAAATATATATATATATATATATATATATATATATATATATATATATATATATATAGAATATAGATATAATATATATATATATATATATATATATATATATATATATTTATATATATATATATATATATATATATATATATATATATATATATATATATATATATATATATATATATATATATATATATATATATATATATATATATATATTTAGGTAAAAAATATTTGTTTTACACTTTTATTACTAGATTCTAGATTGAGCTAGATTGATTTATTGGCTATTAGGTAACTAAGATGCTATAACTGTTATACATTATTGACTAAGAAAAAAGATGAAAATACATATTGGATCTTAAGATTTATACATGTCAGGGTCCTAATTAACTTAGCCTAGGTAAGCATTTTATTTTATTTTAAAAGCATTCACCGTACGGAACACTTTAATTGACCAAGTCTATCTTGTCGGCGGGCGTGCAAAAGTTGCCATTAACGTTGCCGCGTTGGTCTTGAATCGGTGCGGGTTGTATTCAGTGAAAAATGCAGTCTTGGGACTTTTGAAAAGAGTTGTACAAGCCAAACCTCATATCGTTATGCTTGGTTAACGCAGAATATACTGTAAAAATATTTATAGAAAAGACTCAAGTTTTTTCTATAAATATTTTATTGCTATTTCAAATAATAATCGAGATTTCTAAAGAGTTTCGGGGGTCCAATCAGCTCTTTTCTAAATCTTGGAAATACAGAGTTTGTTTAGAAGCAGAGCCCCAAAGATGACAACAGTATTCGATCAATGATCAAATTTCTGATTTGCAAAGCTCTTCTGAAGGATATGTTTTTTCTAGTACAAAATAATATTTCCAGCTTTTGAGAAGCTCTCTTTGCTGTGCATTCAAGTTTTGTTAGTTGCGTGACAATGCTAGTGAAGTGAAGTCTCTCACCACCAGCGTTTTTGTAGCGTTAGATTCTATTTGGTTACTGCTACTCCAAGACAGAAAGAATTGTATTAATATTCGCGATCTCTGACACATCCAGATTGGCTTAAAAGTTTCAAAGTTTAAGTTTATTAAAGTCGTAAAAAACTTCTTTGCTAACATTATATATACATCAGTAAATATCAATCACATTCTAATAGTGCTATGGTTAACAGGAAGAGAGTCAGCTGCTGAGTTGGGATATGTTTGTATTTTGAGAAAAAAAAACATATATTTATATCTAAAAGAAAAAAAGTAGATAGTTGGAGCATGTTTGAATTTTAGAGAAAACATATTTTTTATGTCTAAAAGATATAAAAAAAGACGTGCATCGGCCGGGAATCGAACCCGGGCCGCCCGCGTGGCAGGCGAGCATTCTACCACTGAACCACCGATGCTACATTTCATGTTTCTGATTGAACCAAGACATGGATAATTAGTGTACCTAAAATAGATAATGTCAATTATATAGCTGGTTGAAATTAAGGAAGATCACCATTTCACAACATTAAACAATAGAGCGCAGGAAAGATGTTTATGGTAACCAGAATTTAGTGGCACTAATTGTCTGTTCTGATTGATGGTATTAATCTCGCCAAATTCTGTTTGTAATAAACATTTTCCCTGGGCATTTTTGTTTCCAGTATTGTAAAATGATGTTTCCCTTATTTATGAACACCCATAACTATATACAAACAAAATAATAATTTTAATTAAAAAAAAAAAGATTTTAATAAGGTTAACATGTAAATGAAGTCACCCTACTACAAAACTGAAATCAAGACGGATGATCTAAATCACAGAATGTATAGCTTAGTGGTAGCTATATATTCTGTATCTAAACTTTGATTGTCTAACATTGTAATATTAATGCTGCAGTTAAAACAAACATTTTACAACACTGTAAATACAAGGGCGCAGTGAAGATGTTTACAGCAACCATAACTGAGTGGGATTATTTTTTCATATATTTTTAATCCCTCCAAATTCTGGTTGCTATTCGCGCTTGTAATTGACGGAGAACTCCATTTTACAACACTGTAAATGTCGGTTTGGATTGGTGTTAATCTCGTCCAATTCTGGTTGTTATTTGTGTTTTTAATTAAGGAAAACCGCCATGTTACAACACTGCAAAACAATAGCACAAAACTGGAATTTCGCTGGATTGTCTGTTTTGATTCATATTGTTAAATTCGCCAAATTTTGCACTTTATGCTTACAGTATTTTAAAATGGTGTTTCGCTTAAATACAAACGTCCCTAAATAGCTTCTCGGCGCTCTTTTGGTTTATCATTAAGTAGAACATGAACAACTTATTTTGTGTTTTTTTTTCAGACAGCATTTTCCCTATTATAAGGCTAACGATGACAGATGGAAAAATTCAGTGCGGCATAATTTATCCATAAACCCCCATTTTCGCAAAGGCAGCAAAGCGATACACGGTGCCGGACATCTATGGACAATAGCTCAAAAAGATGAAACTAAAACATGGCAAATGGTAAAATATTTTGTATATGTTAGTAATGGTTATTTAGGTGCCGAGATCGAGAAGTGCGGTGTTGTAGAAGGAGTAAATAAGTTCCAGAACAAGTCTCGTTACAACAATACCTGTGGCGTAACCAAAGAGGGTCCAGGAATCGTATGGTCCACCGCCCCCTATCGATTTAAAAAATATACCCGGAACTGAAACTTTTTTTTTATTGGAGGTTGTCTTTTGTGAAACCCCGTCCATCCATTTTCAAATTGAGTTTTTCAAGTTCCACTGAGTAGGAGTTCTTTTTGTGAAAAATCTTCCCCAGTCAACGACTTATAATTTACTGCGTTGGGGGGATCTAAGCTTGTCGCCACCCTTTTTGTTAATTGAAGCCCTTCCTCTATAAATAGTTTCGCCTCTAGGGTGGTCTTTTTTTCCTTAAAGAAACGCCCTTTGTGTCCATATCGCTCCTCCCGCCTTTGGCCCTGGCTGGCCACTGAACACTACTACTTATCCGAGATGGCCTATAATTTTTTTTTACACAATATTACCAAAAGTTAAAACCAAAGTGAAATTGTCCTGAAAATTCTAATTTCCTGGCTAGAGTGGTAAAGCCTATTTTCCGAAAAAAAAATGGTAAAAAGTAATGATGAACGAATCCGAATGAATGAATAAAAAAATTGGTTCTTAAAAGAGACTTGGATCATCATATCCATGGACTAACAGGTTTTCGGAATATATTCCACGCTGTCGTGGTCATCAAAGTCAAGCGGCGTGTGTGACAAAACATCACACTGTTGTATTTTTTTAAAAGAAAATATCTGATCATGCGAAAAAGTTATAAAAAGAAAGATGCCACGATAAAGGTTTTCGGACATTAATACAATTCAATACAATTAATTGCACGCGTAATTTTTTAGGTACGGCTTCTCACCTCTGCACATCAATTTTTGAATGGCAAATTAGATGTCACGCTCATGCTCAATAATATTTTCATAGTTTTTAGAGAATTTTGTGTGCGGCCGTCCGTAGAAACTAAGAAGTTGCAAGTGCGAATAGTTGCATCAAGTTGCGTTCATGCCCCAAGAACGTAAATGTATAACTTGGCTCATTACTCCTTACTTGTATTGACTACTAGTTAGTTTCTACGCTATAACTATTACACACTGATTTGATTAAAACATGATTAACATTTGGATCTTAAGATATATACATGTTAGGAACCTAGCTACCTTAGCCTAGGCATGTAATTTATATAAATGTATTGAGAAAACTTAAGATATTTCAAGTTAAGATATTTCAACTTAAGATATTTTATGAACATAAACTCAAAATTAAACTTAATATTAATTAAGATTGACTTAAGCTAATCCGGGGGCAAGGGCTCGGTGGGTCTTGGCAGACGGAGGTGGGCTTGGCATGGGGGGGGGGCGACAGGCGATCCTGACTGGGGGGTTGTGGTGGTGGTGGGTGGTGTCCAGGAATTTCAACTAGGTACTGCTGATAAATTCCCGGATTGTGGGCATCTGCAGGTCTCTATGGAGCTGAGTGTTGCGGACGAACCATGACGCTTTGGCGATGATCCGGAGGGCCTTGTTCTGGATGGTCTAGAGGGTGGCTCTGCGGTGCGTGACATCTGGTGCCATGCTGGGCTGGAATAAATTGTCAACTTGTTGCGAGTTAACTGTTTGCTGGACTTGTTCAGGAGTGGGTACAGCTTACCGAGGAGCTAGTTGGTTTTCTTGGCGGAAGCGGTAACCTGGTCCTTCCATACTTGCCGCTTGTCGTAGTAGAGGCTGTCTGACCATCGAAATCGGGTACCTTAGAAGGTGAGGCTTTTCGGCGGTGAGTAATGGGCCTTTGAAAACATGATGACTTGAGTCTTTGCCGAGTTGAGCTGGATTCTCCAGTGTCTAACCAGGTCACTAGCGTGTTGAGATGGCGTTAGAGGTGGCTGGTGATGATCCTGGTCGACTTGGTGGTGGTTGTGATGGTGGTGTCATCGGCGTACATGAAAAGAGAAGTGTCGTCCGGCTTGGGTATGTCGGCCGTGTATTTGTTAAATAAATGTGGGGAGAGGACGGAGCCTTGGCGGAATCCGGTTCGAATGAGCCTGACTTCAGAAGTGGTCTGTTCGACTCGAACCTGGAATGTCCAATCAGAGAGGAAGGAGAGAACCAATCACGTAATGTTTGTGGCATAGCCATGACGGATGAACTTGAGGATAAGTCCTTCGTGCCAGACTCGGTCGAAGGCTTTAGAAACATCGAGGAAGACAGCTCCAACCTGGTGTTTGCGATTGAAGCTGTTGACGATGCGTTAGGATATAACTTGACTTAAAAATTTCTACTGTCAGGTTTCGCAGAAAAAGTAGCGGTTTAATATATAACGTATGGGGCCCAACCAAGAAAACAAAAATTATTTGAGCTTAACATATTATTTCTATGTGATTTTCTTTTTTTTTAGAAACAAAGGATAGACGCTTTTATTAAAACAGCATCAAAAACAAGTAACAATCATATTGAAGAACAAGATGAATTTGACAAAGAACTGCAAGCAGCTACCCAAAGTATATTAGGGGAAATACAAAGCCAAAATAGGGTCAGTATTACAGTATAAAATATTGTAATTAATCATTCTGGATTTATAGCGGGTCTAAGTTGAAAATTAACCACACTCTGATGTCAAAATAGCAAATTTGTTCGTTTAATATTTTATGTATTCATTTTAAGTTTGGTATAGGTATATCAGGTTTGGGAAAAAGTTCATGGCTTTTTTAAGTAAAATTCAACTGGTTTTCTTATAGTGTGAAAATTAATTTATTTAAACCAAATATGCTCCATTATTATCGACAATGTTTCGCCATTTTTCGGGTAGAGCCATAATGCCATCGGTGAAGAACTTCTGTGGTTTCTGGTTGAAAAACTGAATCAAGTGGTTTTTCACAGGCTTCTTTTGAAAGCAGCTTAATTCCATTGAGAGAGTTCTGTAGGGTTCGGAACAAGTGATAGTCAGAGGGTGCTATGTCTGGACTATACGGTGGATGCATCAAAACTTCCCAACCAAGCTCTCGCAATTTTTGACGGGTCATCAAAGAAGTGTGTGGTCGGGCGTTGTCATGATGGAAGACATCTTTCCTATTAACCAATTCGGGCCGTTGTCTTTTAATTGCCTGGCGTAATCTCTCTAGTTGTCCATAGTAGAGTTGAGAATCAATCGTCTGACCAACTGGAAGTAGCTCATGATGGACGATTCCCTTCCAGTCCTACCACAAACACAGCATCACCTTTTTCGGCGTCAATCCTAGCTTCGCGAAGGCTTGTGACGGCTCACCATCCCTTGTCCACGATCTTTTATGCTTCCGACTGTCGTACGTGGTCCATTTTTCATCACCGGTTATGACACGTTTCAGAAATGGCTCGATTTCATTGCGTTTCAGCAGCGCATCGCAGATGTTAATTCGGTCTATCACGTTTTTTGCGCTCAACTCATGAGGAACCCATACATCGAGCTTTTTTTTGTAGCCAGCTTTGTATAAATGGTTTAAAACCGTTTTATGGTCAATGCCTAGCTCCATACCAATATCAACACTGCTGATATACTTATCTTGCTGGACTTTTTCAAGAATTTCATCAGCTTTTTCAGTGATTGGACGACCAGAGCATGACTCATCTTTCACATTAAAATTACCAGAACGAAAGCGAGCGAACCATTTCCGCGCAGCACATTTTGATAGTACCTTCACCGTACACAGCACAAATTTTTTCACAAGCCTACGCAGCGTTCTTCCCATTGTCGTAATAATATTGCAAAATATACTGCAATTTTTCATTACTTTTCTCCATTTTCAAACGCAAACAACTTTCCAACCACTGCACCAATTTCGATGTTTATACACTCAAAGTAACGCTCGAAGTGTCACCTTTCTAACGAGCGCTGGTGTCTCTGCGATCTGTGTTTCTTGAGTTATTTGCAATTGACGTCAACTATCGGGAAAAAACGCCAAACCCAATATTATTAAGTGACAAATACATTTTTGAGCAATATCGAACTTGGAAACGGCAGCGATATGGTTGTAGTTAAAACGTTTAGGATCCAACTTAAACAATTTGATTTTTACTACTCTTACTAAAGGTTTAGGTGCCTCGGTACTGTATCGGTCGGCTGATTTTCAGTTAAGTTATTCATCTGTTAAATCTTGGAAGCCAGCCTGTGAATTCACATAGTAAAGTGCCAGTCGGTGTTGGGCATCTTAACACAACAATGCACAGGTCGGCTATTGGCTGTCACAGATTTTCCCTGGAAAGTGTAGAAAGCAATAAAACAAACAGATTAAAACGAAGGAAGTGACAAATTGTCGATCTTGTGTTTGACAGCAATAAAACTTAAGATAAAAAAATAACCTTACAGTAAAACCGGAGGGGTGAAGAGAAAAACAGTGTACGTACAGGAACCAAACGAAGAATCGAATGGCAGTCAGCTAAGTGAGCGATAACGTTAAAGGAAACGTAAACGGTACGGGTAAAACCAACTACAAATTGCTTAAAAAATATCAAACATATTTGCAGGTGAAAATCTGGGTAGACAACTTTTACTTTAATAGCCACAAACCTAAATAAAACTTTATCCAAAAATTCAATACCATCGTTACAATCTGCAAATGTTGCTTTACCCATTGATTGCTGGTTTTAATATTAATGATAATCACTGGTGTTTTAATCCTGTTTAATCTCAAACTCGAATCTTGTGTTATTTACGTTAACGTATTATTTTTAGGTGGACCAAGTAGATATATCAGGAAGTAATCAACAGTCTTCAGATTTAAGAATTAACAATGAGCAACCTACAGATTTAAGCATTAATAATCCAACCAACGATGAAATTCACGTCGAGTTCATTAATATTCCAGAAGGAACTACTGGATTAGAAGGTAATAAATAGAGATAAATCGCAGTTTTGTGTCTTTTCAGAATTGCGACATATGTGATCGAAAGAGGGAACAAGTACAAAGGTCCAGAAATCACTTTTCAAAACTTCATCTCATCAAGCAAAGTAATGGACGCCTATATCCGAATCTATTCCCTTCCCCACGAAGTAACATTTACATCGGCAAACAAATTAGTTTTATTAATTTTACAAAATAGTTGGTAAAATCAATACAATAAAGATTTTTTAGTGCTCCGTATGGAACACTTATCGGATCAGTTCAGTGTCCGTCTGTCATACCGATTTTCTCCGAAACCATTTGACATATAAAGATGAAATTTGGCAAAATAGAGGAATTGATGGCCCAATCAGAGCTGTGTAGTTTTGAAAGTAAAATTTCGACTTACGGGGTTAGCTTGTATGGGGAAGTGAAAAAAAAGTAAGGTCATAGGGCGCCAAACGAAAACTTGTAAAACACAAGTTCAAAAATATATATAATGTCATACTTGTTTACACTTTTCTTTGTATTACTTTTAAAATATCTCGAAAAGTACTGATCAAAATATTATTGAAAAAATTCTGGAATATTCTTCATAAAGTGTAGGTTGAGCGAAAATTATCACAGCTAGACTACGTTTGATAATTTATCTGATACATGGGGAATGAAATCGTAAGTAAAAAAAAGATTTCCATGTCACCGAGTAGGGTGTCAAATGAAAGCTTGTGAAAACACGAGTTCAAAAATATATATGATGTAATAGTTGCGCGCACTTTTCTTTGTATTATTTTAAAAAATTGTTAAAATTCTGTCTACCACCCTATTTCGAAGGGTACTGATCAGAAAATTTTGAAAAAATTCTAGAATATTCCCCATAGAGTGTAGATTGAGCAAAAATTATCACGAGCGCATTACGTTTACATCATCCACCCATCTCTTTGGTGCATGGCCGGGTGGGCGTTTTAGAGTTCTAATGCGCCATTTCAGAATTTTCCTTATCCACTTGTTATCAGTAGCTCTTACCACATGCCCCGCCCAGATGTATTTTAACTCTGCTACGGGCTGGAATACATCAGCGACTTTCGTTTTTCGTCTTATTTCGCTGTTTCTAACTCGGTCACTAAGTGAGATACTTGGCATACGTCTCTCAATGGCGCGTTGGGTTACTCCGAGTTTTTCAGCAGACTTTTCAGTAAATGTTGTTGTTTCCATGCCGTAGGTTAAAACTGGAATGATACACTGATTCCTTTCCTTCCTTTTAAGAGATATTGGGATGTTGCTCTTAAACGTTTGGCTCAATTTTCCGAAAGCTGTCCATTCCAACGAGATACGTTCAACTTTGGTGGTTTGATCCCTTTTTCCTACAGTTATTCTGTGCCCCAATTAAATGTCACTCTCTACGGTCTCCAGAGGCAGATCTTCAAGAGCTTGTTCTGGTAAATTTGTGATTATGTTGCATTTGCTGATGTCCATTTTAAGACCTATATTCCCGGATTTATACCAAAGATCATCTATCATAAAATGAATCCTATCGGAACTTTCTGCTATTAACACGGTACCGTCAACAAAGCTAAGGTTATTTAGTTACTCGCCATCAATATTGCTTCCCATCGATTCCCATTGTAGTTCTTTGAAAATGTTTCTAAGGCAAGGGTGAACAATTTTGGTAACGGTACCGCCCTGACGGACGCCTCTACTAACTGAGAACCTTTCAGATTTGCTTTCCAAGAGGTGGCTTTGGAGTATATACTGTTTATTAGAGTTGCTAGAGTCAGTTCTGCAGTCTAAGTGTTGTCCATATCTCTAGAGTGTCAAAGGGTTTCTGGAAGTCTATAGATACCATTACAAGGGATTTCTGATATTCGGTGCATTTTTCGGGTGACGAGTAGGTACTTCTCTACGATCCCGGTAGAGAACAGACCTACCTTTTTTCCTATGTCTTGTACCAAGGAAAAATCATGTCCACTAACCCAAATCCGAATCTACTTTCTTATCCTATCCTAATCCTAACCCAACACGCACTGGCCAGCGCGGTGTAATAAATGGCCTGGGTAAGGATTTAATTTTATTTTAAAAGTAATCACGGTACTGAATACTAATTGCGTAAGCTCAACTTGCACTTGACCGGTTTTGGTATTACAGACTGTCAAGTAAGAACGTGACCGCGATAATTTATTTTTGTTAGATGCGATTCTAGCGATTCAACAAAAAATCAGTTGATTCCGAACTTTCGTCGAAACTATGTAAAATCCAAAATGAGTCACTTGTTTAAGCGCCGGTTCGAGGTAGTCTTTCTTGGTTCCCATCCAAAGGGGCCCAAAATGACACATTCTGCGACCACTAAATATATTAAAAAGTCGGTATCGTTTGTGAAGAAGTGAGTAAATCATTTTAATGAGACGAAAAATGTCGACGACTTGTCAAAACGTAGCTTGGTAGGCAAAGTCACTCCGAAAGTCGAAAAATATCTTTGTTTTCACGGGACCCGAAATTGATGTTGGGTCAAGGAGGGGCAAAATTAAGAAAATCGGGTTTTAATGTGTCCCATGAGATCATTCGACAACATCTTCATGCTCATGATGTCAAATTCCAAAGCACGTTGAAGAAACCTTTGATGGGCGAAAATCACACCCCGAAGCGGCTCACTTGGGCCCATGAGAAGATATTAGAGTGGCCCTCACAATCACCATACGCTAACCCTATTGAAAACGTTTGATCCCTTGGCCTTGTAAAGAGAAAGCTCAGAGGGAAGACTCTGAGCACTTTGATTCAGTTGTCTCTATAGATTCGAAAAAGTTGCAGAGTATGCAGAAAATCTCATCGACAGCGTGCTTCAAAGATGCCAGGCGATAATTGATGCAGGAGGCGATTGGACAACTTACTAAGATAATTGCGCCGTTGTTAACACACCAAAGAATACATTGATGGCAAAAAATGTTCTGGAAACACATTTTTTCAAGAATATGAGCAGTCACGTTCTTACTTAACAAACTGTATTTATGCATTGTTCTGAGTTATTTTTCTTGAGAGCCTTATTGTTTACAGAGATTTTATTATTTTCAGATTTTCTTGCACCACCTGTTTCCAAACAAGATCTGGTCAACGAGTGCGGGCTAGGTAGCGATTTTTTTATAACAGACATAAACCCGAATCAATTGGGATTAAACTTGACAGAAGCCGAAGCAACAGGAGATGACATATATGATGAGATGTCATTTGAATATTATGGAATGAAAGAGTAGCATTTAGAAATTCGCATTGATGGTTGGCGTATGAACGAGTAAAATTTCAGAGAGTACCTACATGTTTTTTAAGTTTTTATAAGATATTGTGTGTGCGTGGACGCTGCACTCGAATCTGGAAGCAGAAGAAAATATGTCAAAAAAGTCCGTACTTAATTTTATCATGAATTTGAATTCATCGTTTTTATAACCAATAAGGAGCCTTATTACTTATATTCTAGAACTTCTCATAATAAATAGTACTAGTACAAATTTTAATTATTTCTTGGAAACTAGAATATATTTTTTTGTAAACTAAGATAAGAACCTGCAGGCTATACTTGGTTATTAAAGCAGGTTGCCGCAACTAGTTTCACATGTAATTTAACCTCTGGTGCTTGCACATCAACAAACTCGATATGAATACTTTTTCTAATAGTAATCTACAATTACGTCACGAAATTTTTAATCGTTCCAGTTTTAGCCATGTTGTAAGTTAAATCAAAATGCTTTTTGTCATCTTGACTGTAATGTATGTAAATCAACACACATGTCTTCTTGTGTTACTCTCGAGTCAACGTAAAGCATATTTAGTTTCTACAGTCGCATAAAAAATTTATGTGGTGAGAGAAAAAGAGCAACTGGAAACTGATTCCTATAAATCATTGAGGTAGGCGACACGACAGGTGGTAACCGAAGACCGATAGTACTATCTTAAGTTAAATTTTCAAGAAAATAGCTGATAGTTAATAGCTAATTTAATGTCTGTATTCAGTAAAATTTGTTTCAGGTACGAGGGCCGTTTTATAAGTTTTTTACAAACAACCACTAGATGACGCTAAAATTTGACACTTGTTATTGTTAAAACAGTAGCAGCTCAGAAATTGGCCGAGTTTACAGTGAGCATTAAAAAAAAATAGTTTTGTGAACAAATGGAAATTTTACGTAAAGGTTTTCGTTGGATGATTTTTTACGATTTTAGTAAAGGTCTAACTCAACAACAATGCCTCTGATGTAAGGAAACGCTCAAAAAATTCGACCGAGGACATGGCAAATCCGTATACAACATCGTAATAGAAGACAAAATTTGGATATATTCGTATGAGCAGGAAACTAAGCAACAATCAACTGTTTGGGTATTCCAAGGTGAACCGAATCCAACAAAAGTGGTTCGATCGCGAAGCACTTCCAAGAAAATGATGGCTTGTTTCTTTGGACATGTTGCAACCATTGCTTTAGAGGGTCAAAGAACAGTTAATGCTAAATGGTATTCAACAATTTGTTTGCTAGAAGTCATCCATGAAATCAGGAAAAACTACCGAAAACGTCACATCATTCTTCATCATGACAACGCCAGCTGTCACACAGCACGTCAAACAGTTGATTATTTGACGAAGAAAAACATCAAATTAATGTCTCCTTCCCCATATTCACCTGGTTTATTGCCTAATGACTTCTTTTTGTTCTCGAAAAAATGCATGGACAGCGATTTTCGTTACCTCAAGAAACTATTGAATACTTTCAAAACCATGTTTTTGAGGTACTAACTTTAGAGTGAAAAAAATGTTTTGAGAATTGGTTCGAACGCATGCAAAAGTGTATAAATCTTAACGGCGAATGTTTTGAGAAATAGTAAAATTATTTGTACCAAAATTTGTTTTTCTTTCATTGTTTTTATAAAAGCTTAAAAGGTAGCCCTCGTAATTAAGTTAAACTGAATTTTTGCAAATCGAAAGGTTAGAGTAGAATTCAGCATATATATTCAGCTAAACTTACTTTACAGCACAAAATCATTCTAATTACTACTGTCATTATCAGTTTCATTGGGATCAATTACAATCTGCTCTGTCGCTTGTTTAAACCAATACTTTACGTTATTGTTTACCTACTTCCACTTCTCTTTTGTTAATTAGATCTGTTACAGTTCTACTAAAAGTTCTAATACTCTTTAATATATTTCCACATACGCTTTATTGCAGTATTATTGCGCTAATTATATATACTCGTATAATGTTACTATACTTGGTCATTACGTCAATATATTATTCTTTATCAAAGTACTTCTTTCTCATTCAACCATACGGAACATTCATGGGATCACTTCGGTGTTTGTCACACCCCATTTTCTCCAAAACTATTTGACATAGGAAGTTGAGGAGTTAGTTTTGGGAGGTGAAATAGGAAGTGAAAAAAAATTTGCAAGGTCATCGAGTTGGGCGTCAAATGAAAGCTTGTGAAAACACGAGTTCAAAAATATATATGATGTAATACTCGCGAAAAGTTTTCTCTTTATTATTTTAAAAAAATGGCCAAAAATCACTGTCTCCCCACCTTATCTTTAAGAGTACTAATAAAAAATTTTTTTTAAAAATTCTGAAATATTCGCCATAAAGTGTAGATTGAGTGAAAATTATCACGAGTGCATTACGTTTGATAATTTATCTTGTTTGAAAAAAAATATTTGACTTGACAACATGGTGGAGATTTTTTCGTGGAAAGTTGTGAATTTAACCGGGACTAAGAGCTACGGAATATCAATAAGTATTCGGTGCAATCAATACTCATACTTTTCAGTACATTACTGCTTTAAGCATTTGCTCAATCACAGATAAAATAAATTTCCATGATGACTGGATTTTATTTATTTATAATTAAGAAATATTTGTTTTAAATTTTACTGCAAAGATGTTTCGCTTTTTATATATTCTTGGTAAATCTTATATTGAAGATGAATCTGTGTCTGTATTTCATGGCATAGAGACTTGCACTTGGCCGGTTTTTTATTTAGCTTTACAATTTCAACATTTGATAAAGGGTGTTTTTATAGAGGTATAAAACTTTAAGTTGGCAATACTTGTTTAACTGCCGGCCATTTTGTCAGCTGTCAAGTGATTTATGTTTAGTTTGGTTTGGCATTTCAACATGAATAGACTGACGCCTGAACAACGCTTCCAAATTGTGCAAATTTATTTTGAAAATCATGGTTCTGTTCGAAATACGTATCGCGCACTACGTCCATTTTACGGTCAACATAATCGTGCATCAGAGCAATTAATTCGATTAACTATGGAACGTTTTCGCACCACGTTTACTCTAAATGATAATACGCATCCACAGAGACGTCGTACAGTGCGTACAGAAGAAGTCATTGCTGCTGTAGAGCGTAACGTAGAGGAAGACCTGAATCAGTCTATCCGTCATCGTGCACAGGAATTGGATATGTGTCCATCCACTTTATGGAAGATTTTGCGGAAAGATCTTGGTTTGCGTGCTTACAAAATCCAACTCGTGCAACAATTGAAGCCACACGATCACCTAGCAAGGCGTAGATTCGGTGAATGGGCCCAAAACAAGATTGCCGTTGATTCCGATTTTCATAAGCGAATTTTATTTAGCGATACGTCAATAAACAAAACTGCCGTATTTAGAGTGATGAGAATATGTTGAGACACCGTTACATCCAGAAAAACTGACTGTTTCGTGTGCTTTATGGGCTGGTGAATCATTGGTCCGTACTTCTTTAAAAACGATGCTGGTCAGAACGTTACAGTCAATGGTGACCGCTATAGAGCCATGATTACTGACTTTTTCGTTCATCAATTGAACAACCATGATGTGCAGGAGCTGTGGTTTCAACAAGACGGTGCAACATGTCACACAGCTCGTACCACAATTGATTTATTGAAGGAAACGTTTGGTAACCGCATAGTTTTCACGTTTCGGACCCGTGAATTGGCCTCCAAGATCGTGCGATTTAACGCCGCTAGACTATTTTCTGTGGGGATATGTGAAGTCGCTAGTCTACGCCGATAAGCCCGAAACGATTGACCACTTGGAGGACAACATTCGCCGCGTTATTGCCGATATACGGCCACAAATGTTGGAAAAAGTCATCGAAAATTGGACCTCCAGATTAGACTACGTCCGAGCCAGCCGTGGCGGTCATATGCCAGAAGTCATATTTAAATTATAATGCCAGAAGATTATCTTTCGAATAAAGTAAATTTCATGTTAATTTAAAAATTCATCTTTGTTTTATTCCATTTCAAAGTTCTATACCTCTATAAAAAAACACCCATTATTTTAAAAGTCCGATTATTTCAGCTTTTTTACAATTTAAGTGTGGCGTGTTTTTAGTTCTTGTTAAAGATATAAGGCATCCGTCCATTACAATCACGATTTTTCTGATATATTTGGCTTCTTTCAAATTAAAATTTAAAAAATTTTGTATCCATATTGTAATAGTAATTAACAATCGCATTGGAGATATTTTTAGTAGAAAGTTTAAGGCAGTTCTTAATGAATCTGTTTTCATTTTCGGTGTTATTTCTGACGAAGTATGTACTGTCCGGGCTGTCTATCCTTTGTTTATAGTACTGCTATCCTAATGGATATGGAAAAACAATATTTTTGATTTCAAATGTAAACTCTTAATTTATCTCAAATACAAATACATTACAAATTCTTAACACCTTAATCGGACTAGAACACGTGGCTCTAAATAGTATTATCCGTCTTCGACTTCCGCCTTAAATAATACGTGCGGGTTTTGTTAATATTTGCTCTATTTTTGCTGTAACATAAGGTCTTTATAAGACTATACGACAGACGTGTTATTTCATTAGTATTTTAAGAGCGTGCTAAAAGTAAAAATTAACACAAATGCTGCTACCTACTAGGCGCCTGCCGTGAGCTACAGTAACATGAACTAAAGCGACAACGCTAGAACTAGGCTCTAACTTCCTCGCCAGAGCAATAATTTCAAAACAACACATTTTAATGTGCTATTTCAGAGTTTAAGTTGTGTCGATGGCGGTAGTCGTCTACATAGTATACATCCTAAGGCAGATGCACTTGCAACTAGTTGCATCGAGTTGCATAACTGTTAAATTATCTTATTGTGTGTTCATACGAGCGGAATCTTTGGGGATCAATTACGGCACTGCAGTCGTATAGCATATAACTGCGGAACGAAAAATTACATTTTTCAAGTTATAGAAAACAAAAAATAGCAGCTAAAACAAATGAACAATCATTCTTAGTAGTTAAAGCTTTTAAGAAAAGTTCTCATTGGTTAAAGTTTTAATTTGGAGGGTTTAGTCAAAAAGAATAACTCTTGTTGATCTGTCTAAAATGTGAATGTTTTCAATTTACCTTGATATTGATATAGTTAATTTGTTAGTCATCGTCGAAGTCCTTACATTTAAAATTGCATTAAGAAATATAAACCTAGGTATGCACGTAGGTTATTTTTCGCCTTTCAGTCCTAATCCTAAATTCAATTCTAACATACAGCTAACTATTTTCCGAGGGTGGTTCAATAAGTACCCGTGTTAGGACTGAAAACGCTATTTTTTTCGAAAACAATTTTTTTATTTTTTAACACTCCCCTTTTAGGTATATACACTTTTTCCAACGTCCTTGCCATTTTTTTAACCCCTCCAAAAATAGCAATGGTCCAACTCCTCAAAATACGTTTCTGTCTGGGCGGTGATCGCCTCATTTGAACTGAATTTTTTTCCTGCGAGCCATTTCTTCATATTTGGAAACAAGAAGAAATCGCAGGGAGCAATGTCGGGTGAATACGGCGGTTTGGCGGCGACAACTCCGGATAAATGTGCTGGAGCATTGTCGTGATGAAACAGCACTTTCTTCTTCGATAAATGGGGCCATGTTTCCTTCAATTTCTTGTCGCGGTCCAATAACTCATTATAGTATAGTCCAGTGATCGTTCTTCCTTTTTCTAAGGAGTCAATGCATATCCCACAAAAATCATCGCCATAACTTTTTCGTCTTTGCTTTCTTTGGAGCAGATTCACCGGAAGTAACCCATTGTTTTGATTGTTGCTTGATTTTGGATGTATAATGATGAATCCAGGTTTCATCGACGGTGACAACTCGACGCAAAAAGTCCTTCGGATTTTGCTTAAATTGCTCCAAACATAGCTTCGAAGTTGAGAGTCGCATCTGCTTGTTGTCCACGGTGAGCAATCGCGGCACCCATCGGACCGACAACTTTTTCATAGCCAACTTATCATGTACATTATTAATTACCGTTCCCGTCGGCACACTTATAGCCTCTGCTAAATCGCCCACTTTCGTTCGTCGATCATCGAGGATCATGTCGTGGACTTTTTTAATGATTTCCTCGGTAACCACATCAGATGGGCATCCTCATCAAAAACGGATGTTCGACCACGTTTAAATTCATTGAACTAATATATGATTGTTGTTACTGATGGCGAAGGGTCCCCATAAACAACATCCAATTTCGCTTTTATCTCCTCATACGTTTTCCCATCCAAAAGCAAAAAGCGAATCACTGAACGATAGTGCACTTTTTCCATCTTAGCGAACGAAACTTATCACGAGTACATTACCTTTAATAATTTATCTGGTATATAAAAAAACAAACATTTCAGGGTCATCAGTTTTCAGTAAAGGTCGGAAAAAACTTTGTTGAAAACTTATTTGGGATGTGTCTTGTGAAGTCATTGATCATTTTATACCTCCGTAACAAAAATTTTTATTTTAAAAGCAATCAACATACGGAACACTAATTGCGTAAGTCCAACTTGCACTTGACCGGTTATTTTTAGTGTTCCGTACGGAACACTTATAAGATCACTTCGGTGTCTGTCCGTCTGTCACACCCGATTTTTTCCGAAACTATTTGACATAGACAATTGAAATTTGGTACTAATATAGGAATTGATGGCCCCATCAGAGCCGTGTAGTTTTGAAAGTTAAATTTTGACTTAAGTTAGTTTTGGGGCTGAAATCAGAAGTGAAAAAAATTTTTTTTACTGGCTCATCGAGTGGGGTGTCAAATGAAAGCTTGTAAAAACACGAGTTCAAAAATACTTGCGCGCACTTTTCTTTGTATTAGTTTTAAAAAATCGCGGAAAATCACTGTCCCCGCCCCCTTTATCTCGAAAAAATACTGATCAAAAAATGTTGAAAAATTCTGGAATATTCTCGACGTGGTGTAGATTGAACGAAAATTATCACGAGTGCATTACCTTTAACAATTTATCTGGTATATAAAAAAATAAAAATTTCCAGGTCATCAGTTTTCAGTGAAGATCGGAAACACACTTTGTTGAAAACTTATTTGGGGTGTGTTTTGTAAAGTCATTGGTCATTTTATACCTCCGTAACAAAAATTTTTATTTTAAAAGCAATCAACGTACGGAACACTAATTGCGCAAGTTCAACTTGCACTTGACCGGTTATATAATATTATAAATTCAGTAAAATGAAACAAGAAATATTTTGTAATTGGGTATATAGAATATCTCCAAAAAGTGTAGTGACATAAACATTCATTTTTGAAATATGACACCCTGTATATTACATATTTTTTTAATTATATGCAAAATTCTAAATTTAACAGTTTCTGAGATATTGACATTTGAAAATTTTGACACTATCTGTCTATTTGTCTTAACAAAATGATTTGTCCTATTTTAATTGATCAGGGTCTCTCATGTCTAACTTTTTGTTAGTTTTCTGTTAAACCGAAAACTCTAGAAACGTAACGTTTGGTTCACCCTGATAAAGCGTAAAAAAAATTAGGAATGGTGCAAGCAATTTTTCTCTAAATTTGGCTGTTAGAATGCTACAGCTTGTTAAAGTGGGGTAAAATAGTGTTTCAAATATCGATACCTCAGTCAAAAATGTTTTAGAATGGTACGTTATTTAAAAATAAAACGCATGTTTTGATTTGTTACTCTTGTTTGAAGTATTTTAAGTAATACTCTAAAATTATCTTTCTGTATTTTATGGAATTTAAAATATTTTCCAACTACGCCGTAATTGGATACTCTATATAATCATGTCCATGACATTGATTAAAGAAAACAGTACTTGAAACTCGATTTTTATTACCTGCAAATTTAAAATATTTCGAATATTTTCGAAGTTATTTTTTATTTAATTTTACCTCGTCAGTTTATCAATATTAGTGCAAAGGATATTATTTTCTGTATTTGATTTTTCTCTGTCATATAGGGTGTTTTCGAAGTTTGGACAGGTTACAGCATTCATTAAAACAAGTCACTTCGTCAAATATACCCTATATAAAAGTTGAATATTGAAGGATATAGAGCTTTTTCAGATTTATGTAATTCGTAAAGCAGTGCTGTGCAATCTCATTCACAATAAATTATCGATGTCAACAATAACCAAATTAAGGGTCAACACCGTGAGGTTTTTTCGACTATTGTAGAATGTCAGAAGACCAATTAAAGAATTTCTGAACCGACAAAAAACAGGGAAAGAACTCAAGAAAGATCTGTTTATGGCTCTCATGTTTCCTCAAAGAGCGTTCTTTACCAATGGCAGTCGACGGATTTCTTTCTACACCTTCACTATCAACGTCGATGTGCCTCAGGGCTCCATACTGTGTTCTACTCTTTTTCTCGTTTATATTAATAATATGCTGGACTTTTCCAGCAGATCTTTAACAGGAATCCAATCTACAGCTTTGCAGATGACAGTACGCTTATCTCTTCATTCACTTTGAAAGCTCGATCTCGGCTACTCATGCAAATATCCGGAGACAGCAGGAGGTCGTTCAACTTAACGAAGACCTGGAAGAAATTCTATCTTGGACTGACAGTACCTAAGTAGAATTTAACGTTACAAAAACCCAGGCGGCAGTTTTTTTTTAGAAGTTAACGTTGCTGAATCCGACATAGTTATGTCGGGGGAACTGCATTCCTCTAGCATCGTCACTCAATTTACAGGGCGTTAATTTGGGAGCAAATATATCTTGGCATGAACATGTTGCAAGCATAACAGAAGAGCTTCTCAAAAGCTGGGATTATTATTTCGAACTAGAAAGCACACTCCACGACAACTGTTAATTCTGTACAAAGCTCAAATTCGACCAACGATGGACCTGGACCACTGCTCTCATATTTGGGGTTCTGCTCCCAAACATACACTGTATTTGTTCAGATAAGAGCTGTTCGCCTGATTGGAGACCCGGAACTGACTAGCAACCTTGATTCATTCGAACATCGAAGAACTGTCGGCGACTCTATTCTCCAAATATTTTCATGGAAAGTGTTCGATGGATGTAACCCGCTTAATTCCTCCGAGAGCGGTGCTTACTAGAAATACACGTCGCACTAATATTTCACATCCATATGAGGTTCAGCTTGTTACTCCTCGTATAACCCTTTCAAGCAGTTTTATGTATGGACAGCCTCATCCCTTCGGAATAATTTGCCCAGTACTGTTTTCGACCGAGTACAATTTATGGCGATTCAAGACCAACTTAAATCGCTATTTCCGCACATGTGGCGCTTTAGGGGTTTCCTGCAACCATGTGTTCTAGGCCCATAAAAAAAGAATTATCCCATTTAAAAAATGTAATTTTTTTGGTCTTTTCACACGACGATAGATAATATACCATTTTTTTTCAAAAAGAAACGTGTTCTGGAATGTCAGAAATAGGGTTTACATGATCAAAAAAAGTTGCAGCGATGATTACCATTTTTATACTACCCATTTAATATAAAATTAATATTAATTTTAATAAAAATTCACAAAAGGTTTAAAGAAAACAAGAAAAATTACTTGCGAAAAATACTCACTCAAAAATAACGGCGAGCGTCTATATGGCGTCATTCAATAGCGCTGCAGAGTGGCCAATCCTGGCCACCGTGCAACTCCTATGGTTTTCACCTTTAGCCTTAGAGGAAAAGTTTAAGTTATTGACCGCACATTTAAACTTGGGTCGATGATTGAGCCTTGCTGTAATTTGTTTGGTTTCTTGTAATAGACTATACTTGAGGAAATGACAATCTAACCAGATAAAACTAATACTTTACCTTGAAAATTATGGCGGTGATGGTTTAAGTCACGGCTCTCAAAGATCAATGCCGAAACTCGGTACAACTAGTTGTAGAGCATCAATTTGTATATGTACAAAAATAAAAACCGACCAAGTGCAAGTCGGACTTGAGCAATTAGTGTTTCGTACGGTGATTGCTTTTAAAATAAAAAATTTTGTTACCGAAGTATAAAATGATCAGTGATTTCACGAAACACATTAAAGTTTGTTTCCGTTCTTATATACCAGATAAATTATCAAAGGTAATGTACTCTACTAATTTTCATTCAATCTACACCTTATGAAGAATATTCCGGTTTTTTTTCGAAATTTTACTAGAAAAAGATTTGTGGGACCGCGTTGTCAGGAATTTTTAGCTCTCATTTGACGGCCCACTTGTTTTTTATATACCGGAAAAAATATCAAAGGTAATGCACTCGTGAAAATTCTCATTCAGTCTACACCTTATAGAGAATGTTTTTTCTGATTAGTACTCTGAGAGATAGGGCGGGGGGACAGCGAATTTTGGCATTTTTTTAAAAATAAAATAAAGAAAAGCAGCTTACGCTAGTTTTAAAAAACAAATGTATTTTTGAAAGTATTTTCAAAAACTTTCATTTGACACTCCACACAGCCATGACCTTCCTATTTCACCCCCAAAAACACCTTAGTCAAAATTTATCTTTTTTTGAAAACTATACGGCTCTGATCAGGCCATCGATATCTATATTTGTGACAAATTTCAGCTTTCTATGTCACATAATTTCGAAAAAATCAAGTGTGACAGACAGACAGATGGGCGGACACAGTCGATTTTTTTTGCTCACCCGTGTATGTATGTATGTATATATATATATATATATATATATATATATATATATATATATATATATATATATATATATAATGCTGCGTTTCTATTGTTTGTTGCCTAGCTGAGCTACAAAAAATTGTTACAACTAGTTGCGTCTGGTTGCAGTACCTAACGACTCGAACTTTTTTTAATATGGCTGATAACTCTAAAATAATCAATTTTACTGAAACAGTTTTGCATGAAATTATTCACGTAATGTATTTATTAACAGCTCTTTTAACTGTGGACATGTAAATAAATACTTTTTAATCTATTTTTAATCAATATTTTTATAACTCTGCAACAAAGTGTAATTGAACTAGTCAAGTAAAAAGTATTATATGGTAAAATGTGTTTAATATTTTTTTATAATCCTTATGATGCACGAATCCTGGATTTTATATTTGGTTAATAGGTAGTGTTACTTCGAGACATGAAGTAATATTTTTGAGGCGCAAGGGAATTGCATTATCGATGTTTATTGGCCAATAGTTGATTGCAAAGTTTAATCGGTGTTTTCAAACTTCTGTACACATTTTTTAATTAGCTAAATGCTCGGGCGTCTTCACGCATCTGACGCAAAATTTTTTTGTTGCGCGATAGTCGCAGAGTTAAAAGTTTTTGTAAAACTCTCTCATACAAAGGGTAAGCCCCTCTGTGGTAAAATCCTCTTTAGTAACTAAATTTTCAAGGTTCAGAGTTACACTGGCTACCCCATCTCTCTCTCGGCGATTACGTTTGCGTAATACGCACTACATTCGCTGGCGGCGGTAGCGTAGTGTGTTAAGAGCCTGCATATGAAGACGATGGTCACTGGTTCAATTCCGGCAATCGGCTGGGGCGTTTGTATTTTTAGGTCGTCGATGGATATATAGAAAAAGGGTAAAAATCCCTGTAGTGGCGAGAATGTGAACTATAAAAAAAAAATTGAACTTATCGATGGGACATTCTGTATTCCTTTCATAAAAATTATAATTAGAGAACACAAAGGTATAAATGAAACAGCTCAATATTTTTATATACCATTTTTTTATAATTTCCATACAAATTATAAACATGATTTTTAAAATACTGTACAACATACAGAGCAAAGATTTATTTAAATTTATATATCTTTTGATATGGCATTCGTAGATATGAATCAAAAGTTCATATTATAGCACACATAAGACGATGTTTGATTGATGATATACAAAAATGTATTTTTTTTTTTTAAATGATTCTTCCATTTCATTTCACAAAGTTCTTAAAATAATTACCTCCACGTAAACACAGAAGAACAAACAAACAAATAGTCGAGGAGTATCTTTTTTTTCTGTTTCTATGGAGACATTTACTATAATAACATCGCTAATCTCAGAAGATGAAAATTACAGAAAAATATTTAACTGAATCAGACCTCACAGATTTTATAGAAATATGTATTATATACAATAAGTTTATCTACACTGATATTTTTATTTTAGTCCATAAAATAGATTTTTTTTAGAATTATTTAGTATTATTTATTGTTTATAGAGAGTCTCATTTTTAATTTTGATGGTCATCTCGTTACCTATAAATAGGTCAGGTTTTAACTTTGCCTTATTCTGTGTTAAAGTTTCAATTAAAGTCTAAAAGTCTGTCTAAACTGATGGTTATTCACAAAAAGTATGACAAATAGAATGTTTTAATGGTGACGTCACGATAAGTGACCAAGACAACAAAGATTTTTATTTTCAGGATAAAGTTCAAATTTTACTGTCAATATGAAATATCTGTGTTTTCGTTCCTAATTATAATGCTTTAACATTGAATTCATATTATTCATTACTCCGAAGTTGTTTGAGAAATCTATATAACATTTAAGGCCATTAAGCAGCATTAAAAATCAAATAAGGTAAATTTTATCTTAAAAAGATGATACGCATTTTTTTCTGCCTATTTTTGTGATCATCGTGAATAAAAATTATTCTGCATTATCTTTATATGGTAAGTTTTTTATTGGTAGAAATATGTTTCTAAATTTATTCAATTAAAAATAGTCTCACTTATATAGCTTTTATTATTTTCAGTCTTCAAAATGTGCCAAAAAATTCATATATCCTGAACTGGAATTAAAAAAATCATTGTAACTAAGACAGAGATTACTCGGTCTTAGTTACAACGTTACTCAAAAAGTAACGGTTTTTTTTTACTTCTTTACACTGTGGATTTGTTAATTCGCAATCTATTTTGTTTCTATTAAAACAAAAGAAAATTGACTTTCCCTGAAAAAAAAGGATTTTGAAAATACGTCGAGTTTTTGGTTAAACACATGAGTTAAATATAAGTATATATATATATATATATATATATATATATATATATATATATATATATATATATATATATATATTCTCCTTTTTTTCCCATTTTTCTTGAACATGTGACAATTATATTATTTTTTTAAATTTTCTCGGAATTAATGATCATGAAGTTAAAGCCTTGTTTTATATCATAGTAAATATTTTAGACAAAACGTTTCGACCATTCTTTCTGGTCTTCATCAGTTATGTACTCTACAATAAACACATTTTTTTAGTTTTTTTTTGTTGTGTTGGTTTTTTTTTAATTATACATTATTCCTATTTACATGGTGTCTATCCTACATAATATTATTTTAATTCATTAATTTAATAATATTATGTAGGATAAACACATATAAATAGAAATAATAAAGAATGATTTAAAAAAAAAAACCAAAACAAAAAAAAAACAAAAAAAAATGTGTTGTAGTGTTTTGTCCAAAATATAGACTACGATATAAAACAAGGCTTTAATTTCATGAACATTATTTAAAAAAGTGTGTATATATATATATATATATATATATATATATATATATATATATATATATATATATATATATATATATATATATATATATATATAAATCACTGCATATATTCGAACTGGCGCCTTCTCGTAGCAAGACCGACTGCAGAAAATTCACCTTAAATAGCAGATCTCAATAACAAAGTAAAAAAATCGAGCCTAAAGAAATGATGAAGTGAATGAAATGAAGATATTTTTTTTTTGATTCGCCACTGGTAAACAACACAACTAAACAATATGGCCGATTGTTAATAAGCACGTGACATTTACAGTGTTGGTGAGATTTAACTCCGTGCAAGCGCATTGTACGAACAGTAACAATGTGCCTGCGCTCGTTCGTACAATGGTGACCTTTCAGGTGCGGGTTGGTTTGACGGTAAAATCCAGTTTTGGCCTTTTTTTAATTTTTCCAAAAATTTTCGAATTTGAAAAAAGTATTGAATGTGAAAGATATGACCCCACGAGTCACACGTTTTCAATATATGCGGTGATTTCCATAACACCCTATGTACATATTTCAATCGATCTATTTGTCAACCTTTTCTGGAATACCAAATGTTGTCAATTTTAAATGTTCATCATCCGTTGTTATAGTCACAAAAGTTTTAGAAGTTAGGCAAGTTAAAACGGTGAACTTAAATAGTTTAAATGTTTTATTTAAATAATTTCAAACTTATTATTTTTGAAAGTAAACCTTCATAGAAGATATTCTGTGCCAGGTCAAAAGAAAGGAGAATTTCCGGAACTAAATATAAAAAAAGTTTTTATAAGTAAATTCTAACTTAGTAATAAAAGCTACCAAAAAAAAAATTGCTTAATATTATCAAAACATTTTTTTTTATTTTCAACGCTAAGAGATCAAATCATTGCCACCTGTATTTTGGAGGTTTTTAGCTTGCATACAGGGTGTTCTAAAAATTACAAAATTTATATCAAGATTATTATTTTCTTACTTTTATTGTCAAATATCCGTTATTTGACAAAGCTGATTATCATAGTGAGTATTATAAGTTGGTAAAAAAATCATCTTTTTAGAAACACCCTGTGTATGAATTTTAATTGCACATAACAAAAGACTTAGTGACATTCAGTTTTTAACAAAGAAAGAGTCCCTCGCCGAAAGAGGTATTGGATTCGTGAAAAAAAAAAATTAAAATTTTTTTTCACGTATCAGGTCCTTATATCACGACAAAATATTTAAAAAATGGATTTTCAATGTGATACATATAGTACTTGAAGTGTAGAAGGACCCAGTTTTTGAGCGATATCGCTTCTGGAGATAAATTTAGTTTAAATAGTGTTAGAGGATTTTTTCCTGGTTTTCCGTTAAGAGTATGAACACTTTTTAAATTATAATTATTTACAGTCAAACATATCTTTTATGGCCTTTTCAGTGTTCTTCGAATAGAGGAATTTTGATATCATATTATTTTTTTACATTACGTTCAATTTTCAAAGGACCGGACATTGGGGGGCTTGGATGTGATTAACAGAGACTAAAAAAAAATAAATAAATCTCAGAAAATGTTATAGGTGCTTCCAATATATGAAATGACATACTGGAATGGTAATAAATGAAAATCAAGTCATTTTTTCGTGATTTCCACTCTTAACAAAAATGCAGCAATGTTGGCTCATCAGGTCAAAACCGTAAGTAATAAAAGTACTTTTAATGAAAGGGCAGAAACTTACTGGCTGTCTTGGTCCCTTAAGCCATTATATATCTTCTCTGTATATTTCCACGGGTATTAAATATTTACTTTATTTATAGTGCGAAGGGTGGAGGTGAAATATTTATTTTGCGAGTTTATTTGTCCGGGAACAACTTTTTATTTTTTCGAATTAATACGAGGGTTGTATGATAAGTACCTGTCCTCGGCCTACTACTATTATATTTTTCGTAAACATAACCTTTCACAAGAATCCTGTCAAATTTTCGAGTCGCTGCGTGATTTAGTTTGTGAGAGGCAGCCATTTAAATAGAACGACTTTTGTGATTTTACAACATTGAAAAAAATTGAATATCGAGCAGTGATAAATATTTGTTTTTGAAAAAGAAAACGAATGATGAGATAAAAGCGGAACTCTGCGAAGTTTACGGGGACTCTGGACAGCTAAATTTAAACGCATACGTACGATTAATTTTGATGAAGGTCATTCATATGAGGTTACCACATCAGAAGTGATTGAAAAAACCCACGATATAATGATAAAAGATCGGAGAGTGAAAGCGCGTGAGATTGCCGAGACTGTGAGCATCTCAACTGAACGGGTGCAGAACATTTTAACAACTCATTTGGATATGAGAAAGCTTTCCCCAAGATGGATGCCTCGATTGCTCACAATTGACAATAAATAAACACGTACCTATGTCAACTTCAAAACAATGTTTGGCGATGTTAAAGCGCAATCGGAATGATTTTTGGCGTTGATTCATAACTGTTGACGAAACATGGATTCATCACAGCACACCAAAGACCAAAGAACTGTCCAAATAGTGGATTTTCCGTGGCGAACCGGCGCCAAAGAAGGCCAAAACGACTTTATCGGCAACAAAGTCATGGCCACAGTGTTTTGGGATGCACACGGCATAATCCACGTCGAATACCTTGAAAAGGGCAAAACGATTAATAGAGTATTATGTCAACTTATTGGATCGTTTCAACCATGCTGTGAAAGAAGAGACAAGAGACAATGCACGCGTGTCATCGCCATGGCCAAATTCCATGAGTTAGGAAACGAATTGTTCCGCATCCACCATAATGGATCGGCGGAAAAAAATTTAGCTCAAACGATGAGGCGATTGCTGAAGCAAACGCCTATTTTGAAGGGTTGGAGAAGTCGTATTTTTTAAATGGGATACGAAAGACAGAAAAATGTTGACTTAAGTGGATCGAGTTAAAAACTATGTTGAAAAATAAAATAAATTTTACACAAAAATGTTTTTTTCTTGTCAAGGCCAGGTACTTATCATACAACTCTCGTATACTAAATCATTTTAAGACTTTATTGTTTTTATTTGTAAAAACATTTCTGTTAATTCTACACTATTAAAATTTGCATCTAGTCTTATTTTCTGAGTGAAGGCTTAAAAAAATGTACAAGGTCTATTTTTATATATTAAACTTCATTTAGGGTGATGGCACCAATAATCGACAATTTTAAAAAGAAACTTAAAAACTAAGAGTTCAATTATTTTTCTTGAATTGGCGACACCGCAATCATAAACATTATACTTCCTACCATCGATTTGACAGACGTCACTAGAATCGGCAATTTTGTTTAAATATGGCAGCCGAGTAACTTTGTGTTGTTGGTGTTCTTACAAGAAAATCCATTTTTTTTTTAACGAAATCCTTAAGAAGGTTAGTTGAAGTTTTGGGTTATAAAATTTTTACTTTAAGATATATTTAGATTTTCACTGATTTTGTGGCATTGTATATACCTACCGATGATAATATGGTAAAGCTTAATCATGTGAAATTATAACCTATTTGTTTTGTGGCCATTGCTCATTACTGGATTTCACTAATTGCCTTTCTCCAGTTATCAACAAGTGTCGAAACTAATTTTTTTTTATGAATGTATTCGATAAGAACAGAATGCGCTTCGTTTGAACATGGTGATATAGGCTTATTTAAAATAAATCTATAGGTGTTATCGTACCAGTAAAGAACAATGTGTCCATGATTGGCTATTTTAAATGTCGATGACTGGGTTTTTTAGATGGCGCCGAAAAAAACCATACCCCCGAGCAGATGGAAAAGGCTATTGCTCCTGTGAGGAGTGGAGAAAAAGTTGCAGTTGCAGCCAGACAATTTGGAGTACCTCGAATCACACTCCTTAGCAAAATCACAGGTAAGACTCCAATTGGCTGTGCCATGGGACCAAGCACGATATTGACAAAAATGGAGGAGGATATTTTAGTACGGTGCCTTCTAGCATTGTGTGAGAAACACTTTCCAATTCCAAGAGATAGCCTACTAGATAGTGTGCAAAAAATTATTACGGAGCAGAAAAGACAGAACTCCTTTACAAATAATAGACCAGGAAAGTTTCAATCTTTCATGAAACGACATCCGGAATTAGTGCAAAAAGTACCTGAAAACCTAACCAAAGCTCGAGATGATGTAACAGAACAGGACATAAGGAATTGGTTTCTAGAAGTAGAAAGCTATTTAATTGAAAGGGATTTACAACATATTGTCAAAAATCCAAGAAGGATCTATAATACTGATGAAAGTGCCTTTTTTTATCGTCAAAGCCAGGCCGTGTGCTTGCAAAAAAAGGAGAAACACATTTTTACAGCGCTGGTGGTGACGAAAAAGATAATTTAACTGTTTTATTCACCGGCCGGAGAACTTGCTCCTCCAATGATAGTCTTCAATTATGAAAGGATTCCATCCAATATAGTATCCAGTGTACCTGATGGCTGGGGTATTGAAAAATCACACAGTGGTTGGATGTGTGGTACTACATTTTATGAGTATATAACTAATATTATTAACCCCTGGCTGGAAAAAATGGATATTGAAAAGCCAGTGCTATTCTTTTTGAATAGCCGTCGATCTCATCTTACTCTACATTTGTCAAACTATTGCTCAGAGAATGGAATTGAAGTTATTGCATTATATCCCAATTCAATACATATCCTCCAGCCCATGGATTTATCGGTATTTAGGCCACTTAAAGTGGCATGAAAAAAAGCCATTAACGAAAAAAAAAATTTTACTCCACTTTTGCAAAAAGCTGTTGCACAAATTTCGCAAGATTGCATTAAAAATGGCTTTAGAGCGGGGGCCCGGAACCATTCGGACCCGATTACATTGACTTATCTAAAATCAAATACCGTGCACAGACAACATTCAATAAATCTGATCTGGCACAAAAGGTTTTCTAAAAAATTTAGAATAAGAAATAGTAAAATATTTTTCAATGCAAAAATTGAATTTATTTAATAAATTGTATTATGAGAATAGATCATCGATGGAAGACTCCCTGCCTAATGAGGACACGGCTCTCTACATAATTTTGGCAAAAACTAAGTCGGAAAATACTTGTTGAATTTAAGAAATAACAAGATTTTTGACTATATAATTTGATATTGATGTCGAGTATTTTATAGACACGATTTATCACACGAATTACTTTTAACGATGATTTGTTTTGATTAAATAACATTATAATGCCCATTTTTTGCATTTTTCTTCATTAACACTCCAGAATCTCCATTCCCTCTCCCTGTTCCTGTGTCAAAACCCACTTGAGAGCGTATTTAAGTCACTTGGATTGAGGGTCGATCAGTGTTGAATAGTGGTGAATGTCGATTATTGGTTGTTCAACACTAGATTTCGCGTGTTCATTACTGGAGGTTTTTATGAAATTTACTTTTTTTCGTTTATTTAGTAATTTACAAATCAACACTAGATTTTAAACCTTAGCAACTATTCTTGAGAATGTCGGCTACTATTGTCAATTTTAACCATTGTTTTAAGTTTAAAACCATATGTTTTTTTAACTATAAAGTCGCAAACTTCCTTAAAGTGTCGATTATTGGTGCCATCACCCAAAATAAATGAATAAAAAAATCACCGTTATTGATTAAAATATTTAAAGTCCTTATAATCAATGGTAATGATTCTTGTTCGTTTTAGCGTTTTTTTAAATTTACTCTTGATATATTATTATACAGAATTTACTAAAAGAACTCCATAATTAATCTTCTCACAGATAACTTCTTTCCGATATCAAAATTTCATATTTGATACTGTTACGTGCCACAATAATAGAGACAATTAGCCGAATCAGCATTAATATGAGAAATTTTTTGTTAATTTTTTTTGTCATTATTAAAGTTATATCGAATATGGTATGTTTGCGATAAGAGAAAAATGTTTTAAAATTAAAAAGTAAGATTCAAATTTTACCTTTAAATTGCTCAAAACGGGAAAAGCGTTTTATATTATCGGAAGTTTTTTCCGTAAGAGTAATCCGCTAAGATGACGGTGTCTGCATTTCATTTAATCTACTTTTTATACGCGAGTTTGCTTAAAACAGCGCACATATCATCAATTACAATTCGCAAATTTGGCGCGATCTAACGACGCTAATTTTCCGAAATACAATACAAGAAAAATACATTTATAAAATGTAAAATTCCCCGATTTCAATTGGATTTTATCCTTCTGGAAATTTTACCGGACATTTTGACTAGAATTTTAGCGATAATTTGCCAAAATCTTTCCGATAAAATTACCGCCTTAAGAACACTAATTACAGAATATACAGGATGTTTTACGTAAAATAATGAAAGTTACATTTCTTTCTCAGCTTTGCGCATTTGTTTTTTATATGTTTAAAAGATAATAGAATTTTTTTTTTATAATAAAGCTACAAGAAGGGGCTAAGAATATAAAAAAGCCTTAAACGCCGAGTCTGTAATTTTTATAGGTAACCTTTACGATATAAGCTAGTACAGATGTTAATATTTAATAGTTAAAAAAAAAAAAACAAACAAAAATGTCTTAAAAAATTCGGATTTTCTATTATGTACACCTCTTACCTTAAGTTTTAATAATTTATGTAGAAAAAAAATATAGGCCGAATATATTCAATATGTGGTATTTTTATTTTTAAGAAAACTAAATGTCACTAATTATGTATAACGAAAATTTTTTTAGTAAATAAAAAAAATATATTTTTTCCATCCTTAAAATAATTTAATGATTAATCAGGAAGCAAATCATATATATTTTTTTAATAAAATCATTGAATTTTTAAAATACTGGGTATTTTTTTAAAATTAAATTTCTCAATCTCATCATAATAAAATCTATAATTATTTTATACATATAAAATGTTAAAAATTATCATCACAAATAGCAAACTCTTAACCTACAATGTTAAACCTAGATAAATTCTTTGCCTAAAATTAGAACGCGTAGTTCATAACTTGATTTTACTCTTGTTAATATTTTGATATTGATTTAGAATAAAATTGAGAATTCGCAGGGATTAAAATCAAATTGTAAACCACACTTAAATATTGCAGATTTTAAGCAGTAAGAACACGCGACATCGAAAAAAATATGTCATTTTTTTATAAATCAGTACTCCCTAAAATAACGTGTAAAAAGTAAAATAAATAATAAAAAAAACGGATCAGTAGACATCCCCAAAATACCTACTAATATATATGTAGTTTAAGAACGTTCTGCTTTATTTGCTCATCCAAAAATGGACAATAGGACAATAAATGATGTTTATAAATTTAATAAGTGGTTCGTTGGATAAGTTTGGCAAAAAAATATGGTCTCCTTTCAGCTCGACATACTTATTTCAGCAATGTAATAGTTTTTGAACCTCTCCGAAAAGTAGCCAATGTTGAAGTCTGCAAAATACGCGTTCACAGTGTTAACGAAGTCCTCGTTTGACCAAAATTCCCCGAGTCAGGTTTTGATATTGGGGAATAAAAAAAAACCCGAAGGGGGCCAAATCTGGAGAGTAGGATGAATATGGCAGTAATTCGTATCGCAATTCGTTTGGCCATTGTGATAAATGAAGTGTAACATCTTGCCTGGTCCGGATCATAGATCAATTTTTTGCGCGACAGTCTCGGACGTTTTGTTCGCAGATCTTCATTTAAACGGTCGAGACGGATTACATTCCCCTGTTATTGTTTTACATTTTTCCAAATAGTCGACGACGATAATGTCTTGCGAATTCCAAAATACTGTAGCCATTACCTCCCCAGTCGATAAAATAACTTCGTCATAAATAAATTATATTTATTGCTATTGCAGTTCCCATGCACTTTGTCGGCCTTGGCTTCAATCTGTGCAGTTGTCTATTTCTTCAAATGACAATATTCAATTACTGCACGGATGTTTTAACTTCGACTGAAACTTCGTATAACATTATTGGAAGAATGCTTTCACGCCGTATACTACAAAGTGACGTGTCGCCACCTCTCGAAAATTTATCATACTTATCGAACAATCCTCGAAATTTTGGTCAACAGAATCAGTTATGTCCGATATATATTTGGTGAAAAAAGTTTACAATAAAGGACACTCTTTCGGTTTCATTTACAGTTGGAGCATCAAGAAAAAACTTTTTGACTCGTAATTTCTGAAAAAATATACAGGAAGGTAAAAAATTTAAAAAAAATCTGAGAAAATTAAAGTTATCTGAAATTGACATTTTTCAGACAACAAACGTGAAGGCTCAAGAAATGCAAGTAAAAAAGTCTAATAATATTTTTCGGAGCCTCCAATTCTGCCGTCTCGAGAATATTAATTTCAAATCAATTTTGTTTTTGCACATTACATATAATTCAGGCTTTGAAAAATTTTAAATAGAAAACTCCTTTTTTTTCGAAAACTTTCTTGACCATTCAGTCCATACAGAAATAACTAATCTTCTAAAATCTATGCAAAATGATATGCTTTGTTCATCCTGCTTTAAATTAGGCAGTCTAAAAATATGGGTCACTTTGTATAAACCTTAAACTACATATACTTGTAACTGTTTAAACCTATTTAAAAATTTTTAAGTGCAAAAATAACCTAATAATTTCTCCCTTATTCCTTCTTAAACTTACCTACAGTCTTAGAAAGATGTTATATAAAAGTATCTTATTTTCCATCCAATAAAAAATCTTCTCTAATAACACTTTTAAGTAAATTTTCTTGAAATGTTTTAAAGACTAAAATATTTAAAAATTGTAGCATTATTAACAAAATTATAAATACAAATTAAGTACTTTGAAAAAAATGATGGAGAAATTCTTAAGTTATAAACCAAAAACAAAACGGAGACAACAAAAACTGAAAAACGACCATGCAGACTGAAAACTTAACCTAAAAGTACGTTCCGATAATTCAATAAAATAAGACTATAATAAAAACAAAAATATAAAGTTCTATCATGACGAAAAATGAGCAAAAACTTAGCGACATCTTCTAAAGAAAAAACGTAATATCCCTAAGCAAGGCATTCAAACGTATGTCATACTTGTGCTTTAGTTTTTCATTGAAAATGTTGCCAAATTTTATCTCATTTTCGCCTATTAAAAACTAAATGGACAAACTTGATATGATCGCAGTAAAATGCTTTTAAACTTAAGCTTATAGTAGGGCGACATAACCTTAAATTTTAAGGATGTTACAAGATACATATCAAAAAAATCAAGTAGCGCAGTCGCTATATTTGTAATCAGTCTCAGTTAAAATATAAAAAAAACATCGTACGTAAAACAGAAAATTTAAAGTAAAAAAAAATTGCTTATACTCCTCTAGAGAGAGCATATTTTGACAGTTTAAAATCTTTCCTTTTTATATTAGTGGCATTGCGACTAATTTTTAAAAATTTAACCGCGACCCGTGTTTAAACTCGGACGAAATCTTGGGAGGACGCAGTATAAATTATAATCAGCTACTTTTCAAAGTTTCATCCCTTTGAAAAATATTAAGCTACAATTTTAGACGACGCTGGCTAACTAAAACTCATATAGCACAAATATATCGACCGTTCTACATCGAAAAAAAAAATGGCAAAAATTCCGCTCATAATAGCAATTTCACTTAGCTACTATTATAAGTAACCGATTAATACTAGTATTGTAGGTGTGTAGGCACTGAAGTGAAGGGATAATTTGAAATATCCCGCGGTCGCGCTAATCTTTTACCAGCCTATAGATGTGATGCTGTGCTCCATGTTCTGAAGTTGAGACTTCGAATACGTAAGCTGTGCACAGCAACGTTTCTTGGGTATCTCGATTGCTTACGACCTAGAAGAGATCGGATAAAAACTTAATGTAACCTAGTTATTAAACCACGGCGATTTTGGAGGTATGGCATAACAGCAGTGGACTGGAGGGTAACCAGATGTTTCTTTCCAAAAGTTACCGTTATAAAATTTTTCAGTAAAGTAAAATGGAACAATATCAGTTGCGCAAAGCTGTGGCAGAAAGAAACAATGTTCAGAATATCGAACCAATTTTAAATCTCTATCTTAATCAAAATGTAATTGTAGGAATAGAAGAAAAACCACTGAAGAAATTGAAATTGGCAGATGACTTTTTAACCTGTACTTGTACTGAGAGGAAATCATGAAAAGACTACTAACAAAAGGAATAAGAGAAGTAAAATTCAATGAGTAACATAAAATATTCTCTTAATAACCAGCCTAGATGACCTGTAAATAAAAACGGGCATTCTGTAGTGCTGATATCAGCGTATTGCCAAAAAAAAGGCTAGTGAGTTATAGTGGTTATGGACGTTAAAGAAATTAGACGAAATTGTCGGCTTTTACAACGTTCTGGATCGCAAAACATTGGGATAAACATTGTTTTTGTGACGTTCTAGAACGCCCTATTTGAAAATGAGTCAAAACCCTAAACTTAAAATTCGAATTTTGAAGAGTCTGCATCTGCAATTACTTCGTACATTCGTAGACGAAAAGTCAAAAAGTAATTCCTCGAGACGGTTTGGAATCATGAGTTATTTCCTATTCATCCCGTTTTTTCTTTTTAAATATACTCACCTGAAGAATTGTAAAGTTCTCCAAAACGCTGTTCATCATGTACTTTTCTGGCAGGTGTTTGAGTTTATGTATAAAGTTGATCATGTATTCACACATGGGACTCCTGTGTATTCGGTAAACGAATCTTCCGTTTTCATACCTCGCGTATTCTGTCTCCACTTTCTCTACCACTTGTTTACCAAATGAACACACCTTCGTCGAACACGTTATCGTCATGTTTTCATTGCTTTCATACCTGAACGAGAAAGAGGTTTTAATCAGGTGATTAGGAGGTGTCAGGGGTGCGAAAATAAAAACGTTTTAGGTTTATTTCTTGAAGAAACTATAATCACTTAGACATATATTATAGCTATATATATATATATATATATATATATATATATATATATATATATATATATATATATATAATATACATATATACATTGATGAGCAAAAAAATCGCCTAAAAAAATTTTACTTTATTTAATACCTATCCTTGAATTCAATGTTCAAACAATGGTATTATTTGTGGTATTATTAAAATGCTGATTTTCTACTCTTTCCAATAATACTATTAACATTTGGATTTCCAAAAAGTTTTACTAATTAAAACGGTTTTACTCAATAAAACCGTTTTTGCTCGCTCAGCAACGTACTCGTTGCTGATATATCATTCCTTTATCGGAATTTGAACCGTCAACATCTCTGCTATACCTGCTCACTAACTACGTCATCGGAAAATGGATACCACCCCGGAAGAAATAGCACAAGTCATTACCCTATTGCAAGAAAGGCACCGCCAACGTGTAGTCGCTGCGCAACTGCACCTGAGCCAGTCAGCTGTCTTCAGAGTCTACAAACGTTACCAAGAGACTGGCGCCTTTACATGAAGACCAGGATCAGGAAGAAGGTGTACCTCGGAGCGAGACGGCAGCTTCATTGTCAACACAACTCTAAGAAATCGTCACTTGGCCAGCGTTGAGGTCCAGCAGGTGCTCCGACAAGTTCGTGGTCGAGCTGTCAGTCACTGGACAGTCAGATGACTTAAAGAAGCTAACCTAACTCCGAAGAGACCACCTAATGGACCCAAATTGACAGCAGCCCATCGACAATGTCGCATTGGACCTTAGAGCAATGGCAATGATGGAAGAAGACGACTCTATAGGAGGTCTGGGGAGCGCTATGCTCAGTGCTGTATTACTGAAATGGTCGCATACAGAAGAGGTTCTGTCACTGGATGCGAAAACCAGTGTGGTTTTCGTCACTAATGAGACTCGTAGCGGTGGATTAACTGCTCACCGGTACATCGAGAAGATTCTGCAGGAACACGTAGTTTCTTACGCTGAGTTTGTTGGCGATAGCTTCATGCTAATGCGTGACAATGCGAGGCTACATGCTGCTGGGTAGGTGCGGTAATACCTGGCGGAAGTTGGAATACCCACATTAGGCTGGCCTGCACGGAGTCCTGACCTCAATCCAATAGAGCACATGTGGGATGAGCTCAAAAGACCGTGCATCGCTGGGGGACTTAAACGTTGGGAAGAATCCCACAGACAATGGTGAAAAAGCTCACCCGCTTCATAAAAAACCGGCTGGAAGCAGTAATAAGGGCTGGGGGGGGGGGAAATACAAAATATTGATTTTGTATTTAATTGTTAAACTTCAAATTTGTTTAATTTTTCCTTTCTCTTACCCCTATTTTCAATCCTTGTTTCCCCCCTCAATCATTTTAGTCAGTAAAAAGCACGACGCTATGGATTTGGTATCATTAAAATGAGAATAGATACTAAAATCCGTAAAAATACATGAAGATTAAATTCTAGGATCCGTGTTAAAAGAAGCCAAAATAGTTTGAGTCGATTATATATATATATATATATATATATATATATATATATATATATATATATATATATATATATATATTAAGTTGGGAATGTGGAATCTTTGGCACAATGATACTACTCAGTATATATCACCACTACACCAAACACTTTATTTTTGCACTCGACGCGCGTTTCGCTAACCATGTTAGCTTCATCAGGAGCGATGATTGAGTCAATCATCGCTCCTGATGAAGCTAACATGGTTAGCGAAACGCGCGTCGAGTGCAAAAATAAAGTGTTTGGTGTAGTGGTGATATATACTGAGTAGTATATATATATATATATATATATATATATATATATATATATATATATATATATATATATATATATATATATATATATATATATATATATATATATATATATATATATATATATATATATATATATATATATATATATAATTGTGATAAGTCGTAGTGACTCGTGAATGAAAAAATATAGTAGTATATAAGTGTTAATCCAGGAATACACTCTCTGTCTCTTTATTTCTTACATTTCGCGTGGAATTCAAGTTCCACTTTGCATTTTCAATTGTAAACCTACAACACTAGCTAAGTGTTTGTAGAAAAATAAAGAATAATTTAAAAATTAAAAAGAATGATAAATAGAAAAACTTAAGGAATATATAATGCAAATTTAATTTTTTTTTTCAAATTATCCGTGTCAAAAAAATTAAATATTTAAAAAAATACTTACGAACTCGTTACTCCGTAAAAAGCTCCAGCTTCATCCTGAATATTAGTATTAAGGTCTGCCCAAAACTTAACCAAAAAGAACGCATTTTGTGGACCTTTATCGTAGAGCTCTTTAAGGCCGCCCTTTTTTTCGGGGAATTTATCGTATATTTGTCGGACATCTACTGCTTCGAGGAGGGGATCTGTGTAAGACAGGGCGGGTCCTCCTATGTGTACAAATAGGTGCTTCTGGTACTGTAAAAGAAATGATTGCAATAGTAAAAAACTAGAAAGTTGCAAATGCTTATTTTTTGAATATACTTAATAGAATTGTTAACAGATCCAATAGTATTTTTAAAAAGTTCCTGAACTTTACCTATGAAAAAGCAACCAACATTATTCTATACCCTTTAAAATAAATCTAAAAATAAAGAGAAAAAAAAAATCAGTTTGTGTTCGAACTCTCTTGAGTGTAGGCAGATTTATCAATATCCAGCTAAAGGTTAACACTACATGGTGGGCAATAAAATAATTGCGGCTTTTTTAAAGAAAACAAGACATTGTTTTTATGAAATGAATTAACTTTATTTAGTAATTCAGTAAAGTAGTGCCTATGGTTTTCGATAACCTTTTGTCATCCTTCAGGCATGTCCACGTTAATAAAACTTCTGCTTTTTATCGGCAAAAAGCTGAACCAAGTAGGATTTAACATTATTCTTATTATTATTACTGAAATTTTTACCGTTCACGAAGCTTTGTAACGAACGAACTAAATGGTATTCTGATGGTGCAAGGTCAGGACTACATAGTGGATGTAGCAACACATTTCAACCAAGCTCCAATAATTTTAGCCGAATGCTCAAAGATAGGTGTGGCCTTGCATTGTCATGGTAAAATACATTACCCTTTCGATTTGCCAATTCGTCTCGCTCTTCTTGAATTGTATTGTTCAGTTTGGCTAGTTGTTGAATGTGTATATCTGAATTGATCGATTGGTTGCGTAGTAAAATTTCAAAGTAAACAAAATAACCTTCTTTTGATGATTATGAGCTTGGAATGTTGCTTGCTCCACTATCTTTTCAGATCTACATTTTTGTAAACAATCCATTTTTTATTGCCAGTTATCGATCTTTCAAATATAATTATTTTCGTTACGTTTCATAATCAAATACAGATGCTAATGAGTTGTACAGTAAATTTATAGGTTTATGAGGAACTCATAACACGAGTTCTTTACCTAGCCAAGTTGTTTTACAGGTTTTTCACTCCATATATGTGATAAATCCACCTTCTCCACAAACTCACATGTAGTGTTAAGACAATTAATTTTAAATAGACGACTAGAGCATTGCTAATCTTTTAGTGAAAAATCACCAGAACGAAATTTAGCAAACCAATTTTGACACTGCCAGTCTTTTAAGTCTTTGTGCTACGCTGCAGTGACAGCAAAAAAGGCAAAATATGACGAAAATGCCCGTTTGGCATGAGTTTGACATTTCGAATACGTAATTACATCTAAAAATTCAACTAACGCAATCTATTAATGAAAAGCAGAACTACTTAATTGATAATCTAATATTAATGTCATAATAATGACGGCTTATTGGTGTTACCATGGCATTTAACTTTGAGTTAAGGACTTTTTTAAACAACTTCAAATTACACATAAAATTAGACAGTTTTTCTTAATTTAACCGATTTTCTATCTTCCACAAAACCAAAGGTGGACCTTAAATAGATAGTAAAAAATTCAAATCTAAAGAATTGGATGACTCACCGCTTCTTCCCTACTTTGCGACTCCATGAAAGCCGAAAACTCTACCAGCCTTAATTTGTGCGTCGCAATGGCTCTTCCTTCCCAGACAGGTGGGGGCGCTGCCTGCAGAGGCCCCACGTCGCCTGCTGATACGGCAGTTGCAGGTTTACCAGGGTAGGCTGCCTGTGCGAACGGCTTCACACTAGAAATAAAAGACCTAAGTAATATTAATGGTTTACGAAGACTGAATTGAAAATTATCATTGACACTTCATACATAAAATTTTAGTTAATGACAGGTATAAGTATATGTAAATCCCAATTAAATAGAGCGATAATCCCTATAGTATCAGCTATATAGAATCTGAGTTCAACGATAAACGTTAAAAGGTATCATTTTTTGGCGAAACTAATCAGATTTACATGCAAGTAATGAGGTCTATAAGTTAGTACACAAGAAACTGAAAATCTAGTGGTTAACTCAAAAACTACACTTGGAGTTCTATTGGAAGAAGACTACCTCGTAAAATATTGGGAAACATTGCTAACCGACATGGGATAGGCAGATAAGAGATAAGATAAAGCATTCAAATTGCAAGAAAAATTGTTAAGGTACTAAACCTAGTTTAGTGGGTTAAAATTTGTCATTGACAAACCAAAAAAATGGAAAAACGGTGGCGGTATCGGTACTAATGTATGGAAGTGAGGCTAAACTAATTGACTATCTTCGAAAATGGTGTGTCAACTTAGAAATAGAATGAAAACGGTAGATACAGTTATAAACTGAGTAGAATTAAATGGTTGGTTACCTGTTAAACAATGTCTGATTCAAAATGGGCAGAAAGACATTTCAATGGACGTCACCTAAAAGAGGATAATCTAGAATAAGGGTGTTCGAAAATTAATGACGAAAAGAGATCTGGAGGAAGAACCTGCCTTGAAGCTTAAAGAATGGGGCTAGCTTGGGTAAACAACAGTTTGTAGTATTAGTAGTTATTATATATATTATATATTTTTATATCAGAGTTAAGATTAATTTTTGAGAAAAAAAGCAAAATGTTTTCTATTAAAAGTGCAATTATTAAGAAATACTGGATATATTTTCTTTAAATAAAATTAATTTATTTGTGGCATCAACGTACTATACTGGGATATATCAAAATTCATCTGAAAAATTGGTCTTCCAATAATTGAAATGTGAACATTTTTAAATACTATGGGTTGTCTAAGTATTTCTCTAGAAAATAATATCAAAGAACGGCTTTAAAAGGTATGATAGGGCATCATTCAAAATTTTATAATTTTTTTCGCATTAAAAGGCATTCAGTAAAAAGCTTAATACTCGTTATCTCTAAAAGAAAGAATTAACGTTTAGTAACATGTGTTACTGTACAGAATCTGCGGATGTAAGGTCCCGTTAACAAAAATATTTTGCTATTAAGGAACGTCTTACTAAAGGGTGTTTTTTATAGAGGTATAAAACTTTAAGTTGGCAACACTTTTTTAACTGGCGGCCATTTTGTCAGCTGTCAAGTGATTTATGTTTAGTTTGGTTTGGCATTTCAACATGAATAGACTGACGCCTGAACAACGCTTCCAAATTGTGCAAATTTATTTTGAAAATCATGGTTCTGTTCGAAATACGTATCGCGCACTACGTCCATTTTACGGTCAACATAATCGTTCATCAGAACAATTAATTCGATCAACTATGGAACGTTTTCGCACCACGTTTACTCTAAATGATAATATGCATCCATAGAGACGTCGTACAGTGCGTACAGAAGAAGTCATTGCTGCTGTAGAGCGTAGCGTAGAGGAAGACCCGAATCAGTCTATCCGTCATCGTGCACAGGAATTGGATATATGTCCATCCACTTTATGGAAGATTTTGCGGAAAGATCTTGGTTTGCGTGCTTACAAAATCCAACTCGTGCAACAATTGAAGCCACACTATCACCTAGCAAGGCGTAGATTCGGTGAATGGGCCAAAACAAGATTGCCGTTAATCCCAATTTTCATAAGCGAATTTTGTTTAGCGATGAAGCTCACTTTTGTTTGAATGGATACGTCAATAAACAAAACTGCCGTATTTGGAGTGATGATAATCCTCAAGTGTATGTTGAGACACAGTTACATCCAGAAAAACTGACTGTTTGGTGTGCTTTATGGGCTGGTGGAATCATCGGTCCGTACTTCTTTAAAAACGATGCTGGTCAGAACGTTACGTCAATGGTGACCGCTATAGAGCCATGATTACTGACTTTTTCGTTCATCTCTTTGAACAACCATGATGTGCAGGAGCTGTGGTTTCAACAAGACGGCGCAACATGTCACACAGCTCGTGCCACAATTGATTTATTGAAGGAAACGTTTGGTAACCGTATAGTTTCACGTTTCGGACCCGTGAATTGGCCTCCAAGATCGTGCGATTTAACGCCCCTAGACTATTTTCTGTGGGGATATGTGAAGTCTACGCCGATAAGCCAGAAACGATTGACCACTTGGAGGACAACATTCGCCGCGTTATTGCCGATATACGGCCACAAATGTTGGAAAAAGTCATCGAAAATTGGACCTCCAGATTAGACTACGTCCGAGCCAGCCATGGCGGTCATATGCCAGAAGTCATATTTAAATTATAATGCCAGAAGATTATCTTTCGAATAAAGTAAATTTCATGTCAATTTAAAAAATTCATCTTTGTTTTATTCCATTTCAAAGTTCTATACCTCTATAAAAAAAACCCTTTATTTTAAAATCCTAGGTTCTTCAAAACAGCAGAAATTATTGTAATAAGGAACCAAGAAACAGAAAATGTCCAGAAATGTCCATCTGGGTCATATAATAACACTTGAGAGAGAAAAGAAAGTTGCCGAAATCAATCGAAGGAGGAGGTTGGCACGGATGGCTTTTGGCAAATTAGGACAAACATTATGGAATTAAAACAACTTCGTGCCCTTTTATTAGACCAATGTGTCCTACCGGTCCTTACCTATGATGCCCAAACGTGGACTTTGGGGGACCGAAGAAGGAACGAATAGGTCTGAGCAAGAACAAAAATAATAGATGTCACAGAAGCAATTGCGGAATTCAAATGGAATTTCCCCAGGCCATGTAGCGGGATATAAAGAGGAGAGATAGCCTACAATACTTCTTCAATGGAGGCCGTACCTCGGCAAACGATCAGGGGGAAGATCTCCGATGCACTGGGCTGATGATTTGAAGGGGACTGGGGATGTAACAGAGAACTGTTTAAAACCGATGTCTTTAGCAATAAATAAGACAGGTCTATGTCCAAGAATGGAATGAAACGGAAGGCTGATGATAATGATATATATGTTAGCATTGTTTTAGCATCGTGGAACTTAATTTAATTTAAATAAAATATGTCCATCCTCACGGTGTGTACAATTTCAATGAAAAGCAGCAAGTAGAAATCGGCGAAGAGCTGAGACATTGTAGATATTAAAGGAAATACAAAACAGAACTAAGTTCATCAGATTCAATTGAACTACACTTACTCTTGCGATGTTCCAGGTTGAAGACCAGGTTGCCAGAATTGCTGAAATTAAAAAAAAAATGTTAGTTAGTTTGATAGCTGTGAATTTTATTAACCTATATCTATACCTACAAACACAACAAAAATTAAGCAATTAAACGTATACACTGGTATCCAAAATAGCTGAACAGGTCCTTATTCTTAACATTGATTTTATAAGATACGCAACACACAGCAAGTAAGCATTACTTTTTAAAAAATGTTAGTTGAGCGGAGTTTATTATGCGATAAGCTTCCTAAACACTTTACAGCAAAGTATTTTGACGGTATATTATTATGAAAGAAGAAGGTCCAACACTGATAGGAAATTAATAAAATAATTGTTTAAAGAACTAGAAACTAATTTATATTGTAACAAAACTGCGAGAAATAACTATAAAACAGTACTTCCCAAAAATGCAAAAACAAAGAATCTTCACTCTTTCTCTTTTAAAATTAATAAAAAACTATGTCCTCAGAGCAACATTATGGATAGAAATTAATTTAACGATTCTATGCAATTAGTGCAGTTTTTACTTAATTTAAGGAGACATGTTTACAAAAATACGTTCGGTCTTTAAAAGCGAGTAAAACGAAGCTTAAGCTTTAAGAATCTTTTAAGCGTTATAACGTTTTTGATCACATCAATTTGTTTACCAGTTATTTCGGGAAGTTATGTAGGGCCGAGAAATCTTGAGTTTAAATACAGACTTATCAAAGTTGATAAATAAATTTCCATATCATAATCAAAATTAACTTGCTGTCGAAGTATTAGTGACGCTATTAAGGGCTGAGACTAAGCGCGGAACTAGCGGGGGTAGCTAACGAACCAACCCTGAAGCACGAAAACTTGAAAACAGAAGAAATTTTGAGGGTTTATTATTTAAATACCTTATCGTTTCTTTTTCAAAATAATGGCTCGTGTTTAGGTTAAATATAGTTTTTATTAACAATTAAGTCCTTATGAAATATTACACTATAATCAATCTAATCAGCTGTTTCCGTGTTTTAATTTGTAGAATTTCAAATACTTATGAATTGTAAATTCATTAAAAAAAAGTAATGGTTTTCTTGTGTTACAATTCGGCAATTTTTTGTTTCAAAATAACCATATTCAAAAAAAAATATTCCAAAACCTTATTTTTCGTTTCAAAAACATCTCTAAACCGCCACATATACAGTGGCGTAAGGAAGGGGGCATATGTTTCCGCCGCCCCTATGGATGTAAAGAATAGCTCTTAGAAACAAGCCTTTTTTTAATGTGGGAAGCTTTTAAAGTGACAAGGGTCCTTTTTGTGAAAAATATTTATCTTCCTGCCATCGATTTTTAAATAAAACTTAAGCTTTTTAAAGTACCACTGAAAGAAAGGTTTTTTTATGAAAAATCTCCCTCTCTCGATCATCGATTCTGAGTTTACTATGTTGGGAAGAGTGTAAGCCTATAAAGTTCCAATAGAAAAGAAGTTTTTGTTGCTAACGCCTTCCTCTATAAGCAGTTTCGCCTTTAGTGTTCTCTTTCCCCCCTGACTCTTAAACCTCGCTATACTACTGATGAAGCGAGTAATAAAGCTATGGCTGTTGTAAATAGGACTTTGCTGTCATTATATTTAATAACATTTAAAGTTGAATTTTAAAACATTTAACAGGCAATACTACAGTGAACGTTAAGTTGTTAATTAAAAACCCATCGTTTTGTCCTAATTTCCTCTCCGTGACCAACCATTTTGTTATTTTAACTGTGCCTTTTTCAGTTATTGTTTTGGCATGATAGCTGCAGAAATCATCATACTTCACTGCTTACTAACCTTATGTTTTATGAAACCATTAAAATAAAGCACACAAATTTCCCATTTAAAGAGCTTTAAAAGACCCCTAATTGAAGTAAATTGGCCTTTTTAACTTCAGAACGAAATACGTTACAAAACTACTACGCACATAAAAAGTTTTCGTTTTGAGTATTTGCACATGAAACGTGGTATTTTTACCAAATACACTTAAAAAGCAGTTTTCTCAAGATAACGAAAAAAACCCGTATGTTGTTTTTGAAACGAGACTTTTGGCAGGACATATTTTTTTTTTCGAAACCAGAAAATAACAGTTTGTAAATTTGTCAATTCTGTAAAATCTCTTGTATTTTCAGGCTTTCGGGGCTCCTGGGTGCACTTACCGCCGCTCCGGGATAAGAAACGGGATGAGGGTTTAGGCCCAGAGGCAGCCCATTGGCTGACTTGCTGTGCATTGCAGTAGCCGCGACTATCTGAGCGCTAGACATGCTCGACATCGTGTGCAGCGCCTTCTCCTTGACCGCATGGTCCTGTATAGCAAACCAAATCCACTTTTACTAATCTACTTTTTACGCTACAACTACTACTACTTATATTCCTCTTTAAAACTAGACTATCCTAATCTTATATTACGTCGCTTATAAAATTTTAACTACTGTTAGAGTTTACCACACGGTATCATTATAGAAATTGTTAGTTGCAATTATCACTTTTTTCTATAAGGTATCTTAATAAATTGAAATACCCCGTTACCACCAACAATTACGAAAACCAGACATTTTATATATAAACTACGTTTTCTACTAAATCAATTATCCATTTAAGATTTTAATGAGTGCGGTAAGTACAAATAGAAAACATTGGACTGAATTACAACCCTGACCAATGTTCACCGTCTCCTTAGGATATATAAAAAAAACTGTTTTATTTTGCGTTCATGGCAACGCCGCCAAAAAACTTGACTGGCCACAGCTGTTTTGTGACACAAACCGCTTTGGTTACAATGATGGTATTGCCTCTTTCACTAGGCACTTCAGTAGGTTAGATCATAAACTGGAGAATTGTATTACGTGGGTAAATCAAATATAAACGGAAATTCTTTTTTAAAAAAATTAATTTAGGCATGTCTCGCCCTTTTTGTCGACAAGCGAGTATAACTTGATCGAGGAGTTGGTAGTAGCAGGCAGCGTTAATGGTATGTGGCTCACGGAGTAATATGCCCCTGTAATTCCAAATGACAGTCATGAGAACTTTCCCAGCAGAGAGCCTACTTTTCACCTCTCCAGGTTTTCTTCACTCTATGCTTGCCCTCTTCGGTTCAGGAGAGTAATGGTGTACCCATGTCCAGTCACAGGTAATAAAAATTCTTCTCCATCTGTGCCAAAAGCCTCTCACAAGTCCCGCGAATTGCCTTAATGTTCGAGTCCGTGATACTGGTCCGAGGTCGGCGAGAATGACTCAGATTTTCTACCGTTTTTCGGTCGTAGGAGCCACTTACAGACTTGGGTTATCGAAGTCTTTTTATCGAACCGTTTCGTCAGTCCTTGTAAAATTTCGATAGGTTATACATTTTCTACGATTAAAAACTTGATAATGCATTGCCCAATCGACACTAGTACCTCCTGCTCTGACAAGGCGCTACTAACGACAAAATCGATCGAGAGAGTCGATCAAGTGGTATCTCCCAGTCCTGACACCCCCTACTCCACTAATAATGGAAGAGCGAGGCAATCGGATTACATCACGAGAGTTGAGAGAATAATTCCGGTTTATATTTGATTTACCTTCGTTTACAAATTATTCACTCAAATGGGGGCTACTCAAATAAAAATCTCTAGGAACTTCAAAGACGCGTACTTTCTTAGTACATCTTCCGTCAAATTCTACATACTATATAACATATGATATCCCCGTCACTTCTGTTGCTCCTGGTTACTCAGGGATATTTCTAGTGTTCTCAGCTGCTCACTATTCGGAGGTCTAAAATTTACACTGTATTACATGATCTTATAGAAAATAATAGCATACGTTTAGTCAATGGACAGACGCTAAATGATATTGTGAAAGCAGGTCAACCAACGAATCTCTTCAAACTTGAAAGTGTGACAACACTAAAAATTTGACTGGTTTCTCATCAGCCGACGCAATCGACCAGTTTTGATAGCACATTACATGATTGAACGCATTAATATCCGGAGGCTTGATAAAAACTATTGTACTACACACTTTTTTAAAGTTGATGTAAACAAAAATACAAATAAGGCTTAGTTTATATACTATTGTATTACAATTATAAAGATATTCTTTATTTTTCCACTTGAAAAATCACAAAAAGTACCTAATAGATAATCGCCAGATTCATAGAAAAACTTTTAAAATCCTGATGCAGTAATGCTCCGGTCCTTTTATTTATTTATTAAGTTCTTGGTTATGGTAGTATAAATAGTTATCGCCCTGAGGAAGCTAACAATTAATATTTTAAAAACGGCAAAACATTATTGTTAAATAATGAAATACTGAAGTAAAAATAAAGTTAACGACGTTGGTTATTCTCTTTAAAAAGGTAAGTTATTTAGTCTCTCATCGGTCTATAGTATTTAAAACATTATAACAAAATGCTTTTTGTATAAAATTTATTTGTAATTAGCATCTAACTAAAAACCTTATGATTTCATATTTATACAAGTGTCCCACAAATAAATTCAAATTTGTTTGGCTTATTGCACCAACGCAATGGGCAGGAGGGGCAAAAAAGCGTAACCTGGCTTCTTGGAAATTTAGTGCTATAGAGCATTTCGTGGCAGCAACGCGTACTTTTTGTGGGAATATTCCCAAACTAAAGTTAATACTATTTTCCCTAGCTAACGCAATTAAAAGACAATATCCGACAGGAAATGGCAATGATCAAGGAAATGAAGTGCCAATTAGTGTCCAATTATCGCCTCGTGTTTAAAAAAGTGCCGAGATACACGGTTCACATATAAGAATTGATGGCCCAATCAGTGGTGTAGTTTTGAAAGTTAAATTTTGATTTGAAGGGTTAGTTTTGGGAGGTGAAATTGGAAGTGAAAAAAATTACCAGGTCATCGAGTGGGGTGTCAAATGAAAGCTTCTGAAAACACGAATTCAAAAATATATATGATGTAATACTTGCGCACACTTTTCTTTGCATTATTTAAAAAAAATTGCCAAAAATCGTTGTCCTTCCCCCTTATCTCGAAAAGTACTGATCAAAGAGTTTTGAAAATATTCGGGAATATTCTCCATAAAGTGTAGATTGAGTGCATTACATTTGGTAATTTATCTCGTATAAAAAAAAGTGTAAACTATGTTGCTTGACGTATGGCGGAGGCTTTTGTAATATACTTTTAAATACATTACTGTAACCGAGTGGCGAATCGCTCTTGTACCGAGAACTAAATTTATTTTATTTGTTTCTAATTAAACAAATATTCAGGTGGTAAATATTTGTTTTATACTTTTATTACTAGATCCTAGATTGATTTATTGGCTATTAGGTAGCTAAGATGCTATAAACATTATAGATTATTGACTAAGAAAAAAACGAGAAAAATACATATTGGATCTTAAGATATCAGGGTTTTTTTCTTCTTCTATTAGCATAGCCTAGGTAATGATTTTATTTTATTTTAAAAGCAATCATGGTACGGAACACTAAGTGCGCAAATCCAACTTGCACTTGACCGTTTTTTTTTATTATACACATGTTAAAATTAAACGTTTTAATGGGGGACACATTGCATTCTAGTTTACAAGTAAATTCAAATGCAATATTGATATCCTAGAAGTAATAAACTTTTGTAGAATGACTCAATTAAATCTGTTTTAAATTACGTTATCCGTTGCACATGTGTCCCTGTGACTGGGCATAAAAACAGGTTATTCTCGATGAATATAATTAGTCTGTTGACACGCCTATTAAATTGATAAGAACAATTATGTTGCACTAGTCAGAAAACATAATACGTAATACGAGTTAGGACAACTTTTTTTTATTGTGGTATGACCATTATTACGGTTCCATTAGGTCTAATCTATAAACTCAATAAGAAAATAATTACACGCTCCAGTTCATTCATATTCTCAGTTGTATATTGACATTTATAAATAAAAAAATATTGAGTTGTTTTGTAGTGTAGCTAATAAAGCAGTGATTGTTTAAATAAAATGTAATAGATACCTGTTGTCATTATAATTTGATTATTATAATTGATACAAACAGGATATGATCAAAGCGTTTTCTTTGTTTTACTAAAAGGTCTGTAATAAGTAATAGCCTAGGTTTGAGGATTCTATTTTAAGAATTCCACTTCTGAATCAAAAATTAAATTTGTTAATACCGATTTTGTATTTGTTACATACATACCAGGAGTACAAGTATGAAATGCGGATTTCAGACAACAGATGGTGCACCAATGCAGTTTGTGCTATAAAGATTTGACACTGCGCTATTTTGTTATGTCATCAACAAGTGTCAGACACGCACGAGTGATAAATTGGAAAAGCGTGTGCATAGCGTTGTGTTGTTGTATTCAATATGTCGAAATTTATACCGAACAAAGAGCATTCACGGACAGCATTAATTTTTTATTTTATTTGAAGAAACTGCTGTTGAATCATACCGATTACTTCGAGAAGCTTATGGTGAACATGCTCCATCGCAAGATACGTGTGAACGATGGTTTCGGCGATTCAAAAGTGGTGACTTCGATGTTGCAGACAAGGAACGTGGAAAACCGCCAAAAAAATACGAAGATGTGGAATTGTAAGCATTGTTGGACGAAGATGATTCGCGAACACAAAAACAACTCGCTGAGCAATTAGGCGTTAGTCAACAAGCTGTTTCCAATCCGCTACGAGAGATGGGAAAGATTCAGAAGACCGGTAGATGGGTACCACATGAGTTGAACGACAGGCAAATGGAAAAAGCGCAAAAACACGTGTGACATTTTGCTCACTCGGTACAAAAGGAAGTCGTTTTTGCATCGTATAGTTATAAGGGATGAAAAGTGGATTTATTTTGAGAATCCCAAGCGCAAAAAAAATCATGGGTAGACCCAGGCGCACCATCCACATCGATCGCAAGACCGAATCGCTTTGGCGGAAAAAAGACGATGCTCTGTGTTTGGTGGGACCGGAGGGGCGTGGTCTATTATAAGTTGTTAAAACCTGGGGAAACGGTTAATACTAAACGTTACTAACAACAATTGACCGATTTGAACGGGGTTCGCTGCTTGAAAAAAGGCCAGAATACCGAAAGAGGCAACACAAAGTCATTTTTCTTCATGAAAATGCTCCATCACATACGGCAAAACCAGTTTGCGACACGTTGGAAACACTCAGCTGGGAAGTTCTACCTCAAGCGGCTTACTCGCCAGACTTGGCTCCTTCCCATTACCACTTGTTTGCATCGATGGGTCACGCACTTGCTGAGCAGCGTTTTGGTTCGTACGAAGATGTGAAAAAATGGCTCGATGAATGGTTCAGAGCAAAAGGAAGATTTTTACTGGCGTGGTATTTACAAATTGCCCGAAAGATGGGAAAAATGTATAACAAGCGATGGAGCATACTTTGAATAAAGCACTTTTTATCATTCTTTTTTTTGAAAAAAAATCCTCATTTCATACTACCTGGTAAATGTAAAAATATTTCGGTTTCATTGCCAACTCGGGGAGAAAATAATAATAATTCAAGGGAATTTGGCAATTGATAAGAACAATTATTACACTACAAACTAATGGACAACAAGGGTATCCGAATTGATAAGGTGGTTGAAAGCAGCACTACATTCTTTCATTCTTTCGGATTCGAATTCTGTATTCTTCAGGACCTTGTTAGGGATTAATTAAAAGTTAAATATTAGTTCTAACAGTTGTACTCTTAAACTGATAAGAACTAGTAAACTGCACTAGTCAGATAGAGAACATAATACGTAATACGAGACAGTAAAACTTTTTTTATTGCGGTGTGACCAATATTACCTAGGCTCCAAATGTTTACATTAAAATGCGATTATACATCTCATCTGGCCTGAAAACTAGCTGACATGATACGAGGGCTACCTTTTAAGTTTTTACAAAAACAACGAAAGAAAAAACTTTTTAAGTACAATCGTTTTATTGTTTTCTTTAAAATTTATACACTTTTGCATGCGTTCGAACCAATTCTCGAAACATTTTTTCCACTCTAAAGTTGGTACCTCAAAAACATGGTTTTGGAAGGATTCAACTGCTTCTTGAAGAGATGAGAATTGCTGTCTACGCATTTTTTTTTGACATTCGGTAACAAAAAAAGTCGTTTGCATGGGCACCGGCAGGATTACTTTCAGGGAGGTGCATCTGCATCTACACATTATACTATTAAACTAATAAGATATAATTTATCCTTACAATTATAGATAGCTATGTATATAAAATTAGGCATTTACGTCATGTCAATTAATTTAATGTCAAATTCAAATCACGCGGGTATTTGAATATGCGTCTCTGGAACGCATCTTTGCTGGGTGTCTCGCGTGCCACGCGATAAAGGGCGGAGGGGGACTCACCCGCTCGCGATCGCGTCAGCTCACGCTGTTGCACTATTTGCAAACAAAAGATTGTATTACGTAGTTAGTTACAAAACCTTTACGGAGGTGTTCTACAGAATTTTATTGCCGAGGCTACCACGTGGTACGAGATGTTTAAGAGAGATGAAGTGAGTGATGCGGCCTTAAATAAATCCCTTGTTGAATACGCAAATTTGATTGCCCAAGCCACCCCGTTTTACCCAGCGGTATGCGAGGCAATGAATATTGGCCTAACTATTCCAGCGACAACATGTAATATTGAACGTACATTTAGTAAGTGACGACGTGTCAAGACGTGGAATCAATCAACGATGGGAGACGCAAGGTTAAACGGCCTGTGCATGCTCAGTGTTTATAGGAAAAGGGTATAGGAGGACACTGAATTCATTGACAAGGTGTTGAACAAATTTGGACAACAACCTAAACGCCTTAAGTTTTTATTGAAACAGTGACTTTAATAATAAAAATTTTATTTCTTAATCTTTTTCTGTGAATTTTCTTTCATGGCAGGGGGGTGCAATTGCACCCCCTTGCACCCCCCTCCTAGCGCCCATGGTCGTTAGGCGATAAATCAGGTGAATACCGGCAATGAGACATTAATTCGATGTTTTCTTCCGTCAATTGTTTGACGTGCTGTGTGAGCGCTGGCATTGTCATAATGAAGAATGATGCGACGTTTTCGGTTGTTTTTCCTGATTTCATCGACGACTTCTGACAAACGAATTGTTATATACCATTCAGCATGAACTGTTCTTTGATCCTCTAAAGCAGGGGTCGGCAAACCGCGGCTCGCGAGCCGCATGCGGCTCTTTCAAGAAACAACTGTGGCCCCTAAAAAATTAAAATCTAAAGCGGACAGACACGCAGCCCTCACGTACACATAAAACAAGACCTCGCTGTACGGCTGCGATTACGCCCACCCACCTCCGTCTGCTACTACGGGATGGAAACAGTGCTTCTATTAACACCAGTTACTTCACAAGAACGATCAACGCAATGACGCTTTGCTCAACAATTTGATCAGTTCAAAATAAATAAGCCTACCTTAACTTTCAACCCTCTCAAGGCAAACAGCAAAGAACTAAATTTTGCCCCGTTTGACATTAACGCTGGTGCTATGACCGAATAAAAAAAATGGCTTTTGGTGTGCTGACTTTGGGTCAACATATTCATGCAAGCAAGTTTTCTCTTCCATGAATTATAATAAAGAACAAGCTAAGAAGCCAAATAACAAATCAAAATCTAGAGTCGAGTCTTAAACCAAAAACTACTAGTATGTGCTAGACTTTTGAATAGAATTTAATTGTTTATTTTCTCTAGCATACCATATTTTATTACGAATAAATAATAATTAATAAAGTCGTGTTTTAATTTATTACCGTTTCTTTATCCGATTTATTTGAAATAAAATGTAAACGCAGAAACCAAAATTCGTGGCACTTTGAAATTCATGAAATCGATATTTTTATTGTGGCTGGTTCTTCCGGTTTAAAAGTTTGCGGACCCCTGCTCTAAAGCAATGGTTGCAACATGTTCAGTATAACCAAAGAATCAAGCGATCATTTTCTTGGAAGTGCTTCGCGAACACACTACTTTTATTGGATTCAGTTCATCTTGGAACACCCAAACAGTTGATTGTTGCTTAGTTTTCGGCTCGTACGAATATATCCAAGTTTCGTCTCCTATGATGATGTATACGGTTTTGCATGTCGTCGGTAGAATTTTTTGAGCATTTTCTTACACCAACTGACACGAGCCTGTTTGTGAGTTTTGGTCAAGTTATGCACAATCCATAGGGAACAAATTTTTTTCAGTTAAATGTTCATGCAAAATCGAATGTGCTGCAGTCTTCGATATGCCTAAGCATGCCTGTATCTCACGGTAAGTTTCATGACGCTCCTCTTCAATCATGTGTGCGCAGCATCGATGTTTTTTAGAACAATCAATTTTGGCCGACCTTCTCGAAATTCATCGCTGACGGAAGCACGACCAAGATGAAATTCTGCGAACCAATTGTAAACAATCTTTTCTGATGGTGATTCATTACTAAAAGATGAACGAAGCGATTCGAGGCATTGTTGTTGAGTTAGGCCTTTCCTGAAATAGTAAAAAATCATCCAACGAAAACCTTCACGTGAAATTTCCATTTGTTTCTTTGCAATTTGCATATTATCTCATCAGGAACAGACTTTGATGCAACCATGTTACTTTTATAGCTTTCACTCTTGCTTTTCGTGTGACATTTTGTGTATAGTTCTCTTCATTTGTAATACCTCGTTTCCTTTTTATTTGAGATTCATCTTCAGAACTACTACTAGCCATTTTAAAAAACAAACTGTCATAAACACTATGTAAAACCGTATAACTAACACATAGGCAAGTTTTTGGTCTAGCTACTTAAAACACATTTTTTTTTTGCAAAATTCGACTTTATTCATCAACGCTTTTCAAACATTTCTATACCTTTCTGGTAGAAGGATTTATCTTTGCCTTCAAAATGAGTCTCAGTTTCAGCGATAACTTCTTCATTGGAGCCAAATCTCTTTCCTGCGAGCATTTTTTTGAGGTCTGCGAATAGATAATAGTCGCTGGGAGCCAAATCTGGAGAATGCGGTGGATGAGGAAACAATTCGAACTTAAATTTATGCAATTTTGCCATCGTAACCATTGACTTGGGACACGGTGCATTGTCTTGATGAAAGAGCACTTTTTTCTCGTTTATTTAGGGCCGTTTCTTTGTGATTTCTGCCTTCAAATGCACCAATAACTTTATATAATATTCGCCTTTGATGGCTTTTCCCTTCTCAGCAAAGTCGATGAAAATTATTCCATGCACATCCCAAAATACAGAAGCCAAAACCATCCCAGTCGACTGTTGTGTCTTTGGTAGCTTCGGGCGGCTTTCACCGGCTGCTGTCCACTCAGCTGACTGCTGATTTGATCCCGGTGGGTAGTGGTGGATCCATGTTTCATCCACTGTCACATATCGCGTGAAATAATCCTTTTTATTGCACTTAAAACACGTCTAAACAGCGCCCAGAATCATCAACACGTTGTTGTTTTGGGTCCACTGTGAGCAAATGCGGTTCCCATTTTAAACAGAGCTTTCTCATGCCCAAATATTCATGCGAAATATAACCAACTCGCTCTTTTGATATCTTTAGAGTGTCAACTATCTTACTCAATTTGACTTTACGGTCATCCAAAATAATTTTGTGATTTTTTTTCATGTTTTCCGGTGTAACCACCTGATTTGGGAGTCTAGAGCGTTCAGCATCATTTGTGTCTGTACGACCGCATTTAAATTCAGCATACCAGTAAAGGATGAGTGATTTTCAAGGGGCAGAGTGCCCGTAACACTTATCAAGCCATCGCTTTGCTTGAACGGTATTTTTTTTCCATCAAAAAACAGTGTTTAATCAACACGCGAAATTCGATTTTTTCCATTGTTTTGAAAATATCAAAAGTAGCGTCACTGTAACTTGTACACTAATCGTCGAAATGTCATGAAATTTTGACACGTATCGTCGGTTGGTACTTCCTAAAAAATCAAATGGTTTTTTTGAAAAGTGCGACATGTATGTGTCAGACCAAAAACTTTTCAGTGTACGTGTTATAAGCACAACACAGTAGTTTAACCTCTACACGAAAAACAAAAACAAATCTAGTGTTGTCAACAGCGCAGTGTTGAAAATAGAACGAAAATTAGGTTTACTGCAGAAACAGGCTATGTGATGTCGCTTGTCGGGTTTCTGCACTAAACGCAATATTCACTTTAAACAGTAACCCATAAAACGGAATGGCAGTTGACGGGATTCTGTACAAAAATGTGTACAATAGAAGACACTGATTCTGTAAATAAAAAAATGTCTGTTGACAGTTTTCTAAAATAAAACGATTCGAGTGACAACACCGATATGTATCTACAACAGCGTTTACTACCAGACCACGTGCGATCATTCTGTTTTTTAGTGGTATTGCGAGAAAGCGGAGTAAGGTAATTTTTTGTAGGACAGGGTTGCAGTTTTGCCCAGTGTTTTCCACTTGTCCTCACCGTACTCACTGAAGCTTCTAATGGAACACTGATTTGGCGCGAAACGATGTTATTACTTTGCCTACTGGCAGCATGTTTTCGAATATTACAGTTCATTAGGTCTAATCTACAAATTCAATAATAAATAATTACACGCTCTAGTTCGTTCATATTCTCAATTGTGCATTGACATTCATAAATAAAAAATTATTGGGTTGTTTTGTAGTACAGCTAATAAAACAGTGATTGTTTTAGTAAAATATAATAGTCTAACACAAAGTAATTTATAGGGATGTATAAAGCAATAAATCTATACTTAACAATGTAAATAAAAAACAGCACAACAAACACACGTGCATATGGCACCGACTCTTGAAACAACACAGTATAAGTTCATAAAACTACAAAGAATCGGCGAGGCCACGAATGAATTATTTAGAAGACATGCTAAGATCACATCGATGTGTTATTTGATTATAAATTGAACATATTTTGTACATTGGCGATCCTAACATAATATTCGTATTAGCTCTTGACAGATAGAAATAGTTTCTTGATCTACCAGGATCTCTAGAAATAACAAACTTGAGTTCTTTTAACAAACAAGGACAAACAACACTACCGTTAACTTTAAACAAAAATGTTTTGAATGAAATTCTCTACGTTCCTGAAGGCTATCACAACTAAAGCGCTGTAATAATACTGCATTGCCTATCGTTCTCTGTGGGTACACTCCATTTCCTTTTAAAGAAAGATATTTTAAAAACTTTCTTTGCACTTGCTCAAATGCTAATATATATTTACTATAAATTGGGGACCATAACAAGGAACAATATTCCAATTTTCGTCGCGCCAAGGACGTAAACAAGATTTTATGTACAGCTGTATTCTTAAACGCGTCAAATAGAATCCCCAAATCACGTGTAATTTCAACTTTAACAAACATCCGTCCATCAACATGATAATCATACAAAAAAGGGCACAATTTTTAAATAAACGACATCACTGAGCACTTACTAGCGTTGAGCATCAGTTTACTGACCACATACCAACTATAAACAATGTTCCCAGCGTTTTGTATTTTTTTGCAAACCTCAAGTCCACCAGTAAGTACAGCTCTAAGACATCGACAAATATTTGATAATTGACATTTATAACTTCAGAGATATCGTTTATAAATATTTAAAAAAGTAGGGGTTCTACGTTGGAACCCTGCAAATGAGGACCCAAAAAAAGAAGATTTAATCCCATTATATTGACCATATTGAGATCGCTGTCAGATATGACCGGAAAATAATTTAATATAATCAAGATATGATCAAAGTAATATTATATCTGTTTTCTTTGTTTTAGTCAGAGGTCTGTAATAACTAATAATGATTAAATTTCTAAAACCTGTTATAAATTTGTTATATTTGTATGTTCAAAAAACATCAATCAATTAATATGAGGGATGTGCAATAATTAACGAGACAAAAGACTGTTAACGAAATAACCGGCCAAGTGCAAGTCGGACTTAAGATAAAAAATTTTGTTACGGAGGTATAAAATGATCAATGAATTCACAAAACACACCTTAAATGAGTTTCTAACAAAGTTTTTTTTTTTCGATCTTTACTGAAAACTGACGGCCTAGAAATTTTTCTTTTTTTATATAACAGATAAATTATTAGAGGTAATGTACTCGTGAGAATTTTCGTTTAACCTACAAAGAAAAGTGTGAGCAAGTATTACGAGGCTGGTTTGAAAAGTCCGTGCAAAGTCCGAGAGATGGCACCACCGGCGCGTATCGAGGTCATGTTTAGTTAGTAGCATCTCTTGAATGAACGCACACCAAGTTTCAGCCATATTGGTCTATTTCTTTGTGTTTGGCATTCGTGTGAATCAAGGAAGTCGAGTGATTTTCAAGAAATGGACGAAAAAGAATTTCGTGTGGTGATTAAACATTACTTTATGAAAGGCAAAACGCCTCAGGAGACTAAAGAGAAGCTTGATAAACATTATGGTGACTCTGCACCTTCGATTAGAACAGTTTATAAGTGGTTTCAAAATTTTCGGACTGGCCATATGGGCACAAGTGACGCTGAACGTTCTGGACGGCCTGTGGAGGTTACGACTCCAGAAATCATTGATCAAATCCATGATATGGTGATGGATGACAGAAGAGTTAAGGTGCGTGAGATTGCTAGTGCTGTGAGCATCTCGACTGAACGGGTACATAATATTTTGCATAAACATTTGGACATGAGAAAGCTATCCGCAAGATGGGTGCCGCGATTGCTCACGCTTGACCAAAAACGGAATCGTGTGAAGTGTTGCAAGGATGGTTTGCAGCTGTTCCAGAAGAATCCGGAGGACTTTAAGCGTCGTTTCGTCACTGTGGATGAAACATGGATACATTACTAGACTCCTGAGACCAAACAACAATCTAAACAATGGGTTACCAAGGGGGAATCTGCACCAAAAAAGGCGAAGACCGTTCCTTCGGCCGGAAAGGTTATGGCGACTGTCTTTTGGGATTCGCAAGGGATAATCCTCATCGACTATCTAGAAAAGGGTAAAAACTATTACAGGGGAATATTATTCATCGTTATTGGACCGTTTGAAAACCGAGCTGCAAGAAAAACGCCCGCGATTGGCCCACAAGAAAGTCCTTTTCCATCACGACAACGCACCAGCACACACCTCAGCAGTTGTGGTCGCAAAATTAATGGAAATAGGATTCCAACTCGTTTCACATCCCCCCTATTCTCCAGACTTGGCTCCCTCGGACTACTATTTGTTCCCTAATTTGAAGAAATGGCTGGCGGGACAAAGATTTTATTCAAACGAGGAGGTGATTGCAGACACTAATGGATATTTTGCAGACTTGGACAAATCCTATTATTCGGAAGGGATCAACAAACTAGAACATCGTTGGACGAAGTGTATAAGCCTAAAAGGAGACTATGTCGAAAAATAAAAAAGGTTTACCCCAAACACATAAGTAGTTTTTATTTTTGCACGGACTTTTCAAACCAGCCTCGTATATTATATATATTTTTGAACTCGTGTTTTTACAAACTTAGCTTTAATTTGACACCCCACTCGATAACTTGGTAAAATTTTTTTTCACTTCCGATTTCACTCCCTAAAACTAACCTCTTAAGTCAAAATTTAACTTTCAAAACTACATGCCTCTGATGAGGCCATCAATTCCTATATTAGTGTCAAAATTCAACTTTTTATGTCAAATAGTTTCGGAGGAATCGGGTGTGACAGACAGACACTGAAGTGATCCTATAATTGTTCCGTACGGAATACTAAAACGGTTAATACAATGACAATGAAATCTACATCACTTTTCAACGTAGTCTCCGACAACATTTCGGCACTTTTCTCATCGTTCTGTGAGCTTCCGCATTCCTGTAGTGTAGAATTGTTCACCTTGCTGTTTGAGTTAGTCGTGTACAGCTTTGTTGACAGCCTCCTTGTCTTCGAACTTGGTGCCACGTAAAAACTCCTTCAGCGGGCCGAACATATAAAAATCGAATGGTGCGAGATTAGGACTATATTACTTTCCATTAAAAACACTCGTTTGAGTTCATAACAAATGCGAATTAGATTGTATTGTCTTTATGGTCTTGAATCAGCTGACATGGAACCCATCTCGAATACGTTTTGCAATAATTCCGTTCATCATAAATGATAGACTGCAAGGTTCCAGTACTGACATTATACATTTCAGCACCTGTAGCAATTTTTATACATCTGTCATCCCTGATAATGTCATTTATGCAATGTTGCAGCGTGTCGGTCGAAACTTCAACTGGTCTTCCCGAGTGACACTTGTTCTGCCCGAATTAAACTCTTTCAACATTCTCAAAAATTTCGATCGGTTTCACACCTTCGAAACACAAAGATTTTGTAATTGTATTACACTATACGTGGATAGGTAATACAGGTATCCGAATGGACAAGGCGGTCGAAGCAACACTGCCTTCTTTGACTCTATAGGGTCACGCGAATTCGGATCCTGTTACTGCCATACGGTGAAGCCTCGCTGTGGGTGGGAAAACTTTAAATATTCACTTTTAAACACACACACCTGTTGAATTGTTAAAAACACCTATGCTGTACTAGTCAGATAATTTAATATATTATATATATATATATATATATATATATATATATATATATATATATATATATATATATTAATTTTTTTATGTTTGTGTGACTTCTTACTGTTTCATTAGGTCGAAGCTATAAAATTCAATAAGAAAATAATTACACGCTCCACTTCATTCATTTTGTCAGTTGTATATTCACATTTAGAAATAAAAATTATCGGGTTGTTTTTGTAGTACAGCCAATGAGGTAGATCCGTTTTTTTTTATGACATGTAATAGATACCCTGTTGTTATTATAATTGGGTTATTATAACTGATACAATAAAGATACGATTAAAGCTATACCATATCTGTTTTCTTTGTCTTAGCGAATGGTCTGCTAAACTAATAATTTTTTTAACGATTTTATTTAAATCGCAGGAGTTCGGAAATTAAAATTCAATTCCTTAATATATCTTGATGTTTAAAATGATCCATCAAGCACTAAATGTCAGTTACATATCTACGTACAAGCTGCAAGTAAAACCTAAAATAGCAAATTGATAAAAACAATTATTATACTACAAGCTGACAGAAAACAGGGGTATCCTAGGGGATACAGCGGTCGAAAGCCGCATTGCCCACCTCGATTCTATCGGGTCACGCGGATTCGATTTCTGTGACCGCCATACGGTAGTGTCTCTCTATGGATTAGTAAAAGTTAATTATTAACCCTTGTTGTTAGCAGTAAAAAAACATAAGAGAACTTTATGTTGTGTTTTCCCTATCAACACTGGTTAATTAACTCTAATCTGTAACTTCAATCAATAAGAAGACACTCCAATTCATTCTTGCTCTGAGTTGTATATGAACATTTATAAATAAAAAACAATTAGGTCATTTTGTGCAGCTGTCTTTAAAGCATGAAAAGTAATTAGTACAAGAACATATAAATATATGTCACAATTTGATTAATAAAATGCTCGCCTAATATTAAATACCATGAATGTAAAGTAGAATGGCGCCCCGGTTAAATATTTATCATCACCGTTAGTAGAAAATCACTGCATGTTGTTTTTTCGACATTTCTAATATTGCTAAACTAATTTTAATTAAATATAAGTGAAACCCTGACCAGATGATGTATGAGGGCTGCCTTATAAGTTTTTACAAACGACCACTAGATGGCGCTATTGAGATGTGACATTACCATTGTTGAAAAATTTGACATTTGTTATTGTTAAAACAGTGGCAGCTCAGAAATTGCCCGGGAGCGTTTAAAAAAAACAGTTTTGTGAACAAATCGAAATTTCACGTGAAGGTTTTCGTTGCATGGTTTTTACGATTTTAGTAAAAGCCTAACTCAACAACAATGCCTCGAATCGCTTCGTTCAACTTTTGGAAATGTAACACCATCAGAATTTCTCAATGGTCGTGCTTCCGTCAGCGATGAATTTCGTGAAGGGCGACCAAAATCGGTTGTTGTTCCAAAAAACATCGATGCTGTGCGTAACATGAGATTGAAGAGGAGCGGCATGTGACTTAATGTGAGATAGAGGCATCCTTAGGCATATCGAAAACTGTAACAGATTCGATTTTGAAAATTTAGCTGTGAAAAAGATGTGTTTCCGATGAATTCCGCATAATTTGACCGAAACTCGAAAACAGGCTCGTGTCAATTTGTGTAAGGAAATGCTCAAAAAATTCGACCGAGGGCATGCAAAATCCGTATACAACATCGTAACAGGAGACGAAACTCGAATATATTCGTACGAGCGGAAAACTAAGCAACAATCAGCTGTTTGGGTGTTCCAAGATGAACTGAATCAAACAAAAGTGGTTCGTTCGCAAAGCAGTTCTGAGAGCTTGTTTCTTTGGTTATACTGGACACGTTGAAACCATTGTTTTAGAGCAGGGGTGCTTAAACGGTCGATCGCGAGTGCTTTTTGATCGATCTCGAGAAAAAAATTCCGATATAGAACTATTCACAGATTTTGTTTTAGGTAACTAAAACAAAAATGTAATGAATAAACTACTAAAATTTATTCGATCCACAATTAGGCCAGAATAACCCCCTCATCACTTTCTTTTATCGTAATAACCCCCTGCTAGCGGCAAAAGGCGGCTTTATTAAAGGAACGCGCGGTACTTGTCAAAGAAAAGCAGCGTTTTTGATTCCCGCCGATTTTTCTAGAAACTTCGGGCGGCGTGTTTGGCGGGAACATTCGAGACTTCGTTCGCGCCGATATAAGTGTTGCGCCTGCAGGAATAGGAGTCAGTCTGAGTTGTAACTTGAAGGCTATACATCGATACAAACTTTACTAATAAATAGTCCAAAATGAGTGCGGCGAAGAAAAGTAAAGTAATTTTAATAACGATTGGGAGGAAGAATTTTTTCTTTTGCATGGTAAAGGATAAGTGCATTTGTCTCATTTGCCGTGCGTCAGTTGCAATACCTAAGCGTGGGAACTTAGAGAGGCATCATAAAACGGTTCATAAAAACTATGAAAAGGATTTTCCGTCACAGAGTGAATTAAGAAAACGAAAAGTGATTTGATAACTTGTTTGAAAAAAGAACAAACCATGTTTATAAGACCAGCCAAACAATCGAAAGCTGCAACGATCGCGTCATTTAAAATATCTCATATATTGGCGAAACACAAGAAACCATTTGATGATGGATTGGTTGTGAAGGAAGCATTTATTGAAGAGGGTGAGACTTTATTTGGAGATTTTAAAAATAAAACAGAGATTATGTTTGCTATTAGAGAACTTCAGTTATCTCGTCCGACTGTCACAAGGCGTGTTGAAGTCATGAGTCAGGACATGGCAGATAAACTAAAACATGATATCATGGAATGTACATACTTTTCTTTACAGTTCGACGAATCCACCGATATGACAGACACTGCCCAGCTGTGTATTTTTATTCGAATGGTATTCAATGACATGTCGGCTAAGGAAGAGTTTTTGACAATGATTCCTCTGAAAGGAAAGGCCCGTGGCGAAGATATATATGACGTTTTCTTCAATTTTGTAACAAACTACAAACTACCAATATATAAACTAGTGTGCATTACAACCGATGGAGCACCAGCAATGACTGGAAACGAAAACGGTTTTGTGGCCTTGTGTCGAGCTAATGATTTCCCTTCATTTTTCTCCTTCCATTGCATTATACATCAACAAGTTTTGTGTTCAAAAGTTCTAAACATGGAGGAGATTATGGGCATTGCAATAAAAATTGTGAATTCTACCCGTGCACATAGCTTGCAACGACGGCTCTTTAAATTGCAGTGATAGTGAGTCAGCTGAACACACTAATTTAGTTCTTCACACGGACGTCAGGTTTCAAGAATTATTGCCCGCAATAACAGTTTTTCTGGACGAAAGAGGTGATGACACCCAGATGCTGAAAAACGGAAAATGGCTGACTGATTTGGCATTTTTGACAGACATCACAATGCATTTAAACACCATTAATTTGGAGCTTCAAGGTAAAGGAAAAACTATTATTGAGATGATTAGCGCAATAAACGCATTCAAAAGTAAATTGCAACTTATGATAGATCAACTGAAAAGAAAGGATCTGAAAATTTTCCGTCTTTGAAAGTAAGGATTCCTCAGTTGAATTATGATATTTATGAGGCAGAATTATCAAATATTTTGGGCCAATTCGAAATACGTTTTTATGATTTCAGTAAATTGGCAAATATCGCATCATTTATGAGTTATCCTTTTTCGTGTAAAAACATTGAGGAATTAGCTACTGAAATAGCAAGTCAGTTTAACATGGACTCATGTTCTGTTGAAAAATGAGTTAGTGCAGATTATATCAGATATACATCTCAAAGCCACAGCATCTGATACAAAATTCTGGTGTTTTATATCTGAAGATAAATATCCGAATCTAAGGCAAATCGCCCTTCAACTGACGGCAATGTTTGGGTCAACTTACTTGTGCGAGTCTGCATTTTCTGAAATGAAGATAATTAAGTCAAAATATCGCAATCGACTAACTGACGAACATATGTCATCATGCTTGCGATTAGCACTCGGTAATTACGTACCATCTTATGAAAAGTATGCTGAGGACATGCAGTGCCACGCTTCAACATCCAAAGTCACTCTTTAGTTAAGTTTAGACACTAGAACTCGTTTGTTTTGTAAGAATCAATAAACTCGCAATTTTGAATAATTATGAGTTTTTTCATTGACATTTTAGAGCAGACCTACACTTACCTTGACTAAAAAAAGGCATATTGTGCGATCGATCGTAGTCTAACAATATTGAGGTAGATCGCCAGCAGTTCAAGTTTGAGCACCCCTGCTTTAGAGGATCGAAGAACAGTTAATGCTGAATCGTATATAACAATTCGTTTGCCAGAAATCATCGATGAAATCAGGAAAAACAACCGAAAACGTACCATCATTCTTTATCACGACAATGCCCGCTCTCACGCAGCACGTCAAACAATTGATTGACATCGAATTGATGCCTCATTGCCCGTATACACCTGATTTATCGCCTAACGACTTCTTATTCTCGAAGGTCAAAAAAAATGCGAGGACAGCGATTTTCATCACCTTAAGAGGCTGTTGAATCCTTCCAAAACCATGTTTTTGAGGTACCAACTTCAGAGTGGAAAAAATGTTTCGAGAATTGGTTCGAACACATGCAAAAGTGTTTTAAAGGCGAATATTTTGAGTAACAATAAAACGATTTGTACCAAAAAAATTTTTCTCTCATTGTTTTTGTAAAAACTTACAAGGTGGCCCTCGTATCCATACGTGAAAGAAAACTGCGTGGAAATTAGATTATTCGTTTTGGATTTGAAAACTGGACATACATCCTCGCAGATCTAGAACCTGTGTTAAAAAATACCCACGTTTTCGTTGAATACTTACAACTTTGAGTTTGGCCTGGATTTCTCTTAACTTTCGCCTAGCTAATACTTGAATGTGTGAGCTGACTTGTTTCCTCGTTCGCGTTTTGCCAGTTCTGAGTTTGATATATCGTGCTATGAGTTCGTTTCGACCTAAAACAAAGAAATAATAACAATATTGGTAAGTATAAGAAAAACTCTAGGATTCGGAAACAATTTACTGTAGATATTATGTGAGACGTTGTACGCACTATTCTCTTCTAATTCTCTTTTAACTGTAGTTATTTATTCTTAATGCGTAAGTGAAATAAATACAGTGCGTGAAAGCGTCCATTTTATTTTAGAGAACCACATTAGCACTTGTAAAATAAACAGCTGACGAAAGACAAGTCTTCTCCTAAACCAGCTGCCAAAAAATATGAGTTATACTGAAATATGGCCTGTGTTAGTAAGAAATAACCGGCCAAGTGCAAGTGTTCCTCCGTACGTTGACTGCTTTTAAAATAAAGCTTTTTTCCTATCTTTACTGAAAACTGACAACCTTAATATTTTTTTATATACCAAATAAATTATTAAAGATAATGCACTCGTGATAATTCTCGTTCAATCGAAAGTCCGTGGAGAATACTCCAGAGTTTTTTCAAAATTTTTTGATCAGTACTTTTCGAGAAAAGGGGGGCAGCGATTTTACACAATTTTTTAAAAATAATACAAAGAAAAGTGTCCGCAAGTATTACATTATATATATTTTTGAACTAGTGTTTTTACAAGCGTTTATTTGATACCCCACTCGATGATCTGGTAACTGTTTTTTTGCATTTCCGATTTCACCTCCCAAAATTAACCCCTTAAAATTTAACCTTCAAAAATATACAAGATAAGGAATGGACAAAATATTACAAAGCGCTATTAACCGAAAAAAGGCCCAAATTTTAGGAAAGAACGAACGACAGAAACGGAAAACCCTGAAGATCAAATAAATCTAATACAAGAAGAAATACATAGTGCCATTAACTCATTAAAAAATAACAGAGCCACCGGTCGAGGGGGAATTGCTCCAGAATTAATAAAATGTGGATCAGTAAAACTAAAAAAAATGATTAGACAACTGTTCCAAACGATAATAAATAATCAAGATATACCATTAGAATGGAAAGAAGGAACCATAACATCTCTATATAAAAAAGCGGAGCGGAATAAGTGTGAAAACTATAGAGGCATCTGTGTACTATCAACTATGGGAAGCTTATATGGCAAGATAATTAAAAATAAGCTGGAGGAGGACATTAAAGGAAAGATTGGTGAAGAGCAAGCAGGATTTACATCAAGCAAATCATGTCTAAACCACATCTATACCATACAACGACTAATTGAAAAAACAAAAGAAAAAATAGAGACATCCACTTAGCATTTATTGATCTCAAAAACGCCTATGATACCATTCCCAGAAATCAATTATTTTAAAGCATGCGTAAGATGAAAATTCGTCCAGGGCTCATAACTGCAGTTAGTACAAAGACAACAAAGTATATATAAAAAATGGCAAATAATATCTACCATCACAACTAAAGGCCTACTACAAGGATGCCCCACCTCAACTCCGTTATGTAAAATATATCAAGAACTAATATTAAAGGGATTGAAGCGAAAGTGTGAGGTAATGGGAGTACCAGTACGAGATAGCTGCATTTACACACTGTTTTTCGCAGATGACCGAGTAGTCATCGCACATGATGAAGACGATCTAAGTTACACGGTTAGAAAGCTTAAAGAGGAATATGAACATGCAGGGTTAGAAATCAACATTGATAAAAGATAATATCTGTCAACCTCCGATACAGAAATAAAGAACTTAATAATAGATGACGATCAAGAACTAAAAGGTACCAGCAAATTCAAATACTTAGGATATAACATATCGAAAAGCGGAAAAACAGAAGAATAAATTAATATCCGACTGGGACAAACTAGGACAGCTATCAGACAACTCCACTCCGTAATATGGGACAAAAATATCAAAGTTAATATCAAGAAAATGATATGCACTTCGATAATACAAAGTATAATGACATACGCAGCCGAAACATGGGTGGTGAATAAAAGTATACAAAGCAAATTTCTCGCCACAGAAAATGAATACTGGAGAAGATACCTCGGACTCAAGAAAATGTTACCAACGAAGAAATTAGGAGAAGAATGGAAGTACACTCTAATGTAATTGAAACAATCGAACAGAGAAGACTAGTATGGTAAGATCATGTTAGAAGAGCTAAGGACACAAGGTGGATAAAGAAAATTACTGATATGAGCCCAATAGGTAGAAGGAAAAGGGGACGACCACGAAGATCATGGAGAGATGAGGTTGATCAGGCGATGGAAAAAAGAGGGTTAAAAGACGAGGACTGGAACAAGGATGAGTGGAGAACTTGGTTAAGAGAAGACAAGCAGCAAGCGCTGTAAAAAAACCCTATATATATATATATATATATATATATATATATATATATATATATATATATATATATATATAAGTAGCAGGAATCTAAAGATATTGGGGCCTTGTTACATATACGTAACAGAAATGGTCGCTTCTTGAAGCATTGGCAGTGTAAATAAATATCAAATAGCTCGTTTTTGCTTATTGCAATCGTAAGTATTCTCTCTTATTCTTTTCAAGACTCGAAAGCAAACCAAATGTCACGTCGTGAGCGGGCATTTACCGTTGCGACAAGCTAGAAACAATGATTATGTAGTGTTAAAACATAATATTTATAGTATTTTGTTTGTGACAAATGTTCCATAAAATTACTCAGGTTAATAATAAAAACAACGCAACATCGTCGCACAGAATTAAACATGAGTTAACTGTAAATGTTGTTGAGTTAAAAAACCGAAGACTAGCATCTTTAAATAGGTTTACTGCAGTCATTTCGCCAACGGTGATAAATCCATGTTTAAGCTTATTATTACACTAAAAACATGTTGAAAATACACTCATAATAATCCATAAAACATGTTTCGCTCTTTACTGGAAAAACTCTTCTTTGCCAAGAAATAAAAAATCTTTACATCATAAATTTATCAATGTTAAGACTGTATGTTTTGTCTGCATCGGCTAAATTTATTCATTTCGATGCCTTTAAATCTATAAATATATATACAGTGCGACCTCGATAATCCGGACTAATTAAAACCGCGGTGATCCGAAATAGTAAATAATTTGAATTACTGAAGCAGGACATTATTTATATTAAAACGAATCATTTAATACGAAACAACTAAAAAATAGTACATACATAGAATAATATTTAAAATAGAAGCATATCTAATCAAGTTTTATCTTATTTTGTAAAAAAAATTGTAATTTTTGTTTGCTTGACCCTCCTCTGGTTTATCATAAAAGCAATTTCTTTTAATATTTGAAGGACAAGAACATCACTTAGAGGGATATCATTTTCTTCTGCCCATCTCATGCACACATTGAAACTTTTAACTGCCTCATCATTCTTCACAGTGTTCTTAACAGTCTGGTTTGAATTAGTATTTAACTCTGAACCTTCATTATCACTCTCGTGTTGTTCATCTGTATCATCTTTGTCTTCCAGTGGTAACAAATCTTCATCATTTTCAACCGAATTACATATTTCCACGTTCGTGAGATTCTGCTCAGTGAGAACATTCAGCATATCTGAAACATCTGTTAAATATTTACGAATTAACCAAAAAAATACTAAAAGAAAAATTTCAGACTTTACCTTTCATTTCTTCATTCGTGGAAAGCAAATTGTGCCGCAATTCACTCAGAGGAATCAGATCTTCAGCATCATATTCAGTGTCTGGGTTGGTATCTGCCACATAAGCCATAATTTTGTGCCAGCACTTTTTCAAGACTTCAGGGGAGACTTTTTCCCATGAATTGCATAGTAGACATACCGCATCTTTTAGGTTAATGCTTTTTAATAACCTAACAAGGTTCTCTTCATTATTTGATAAAATATGGGCTAAAAGACTTCCGGTAAAATAATTTTGTCAGTCTGATTGCATTCTGGTCCATAGGCTGTGCAAAAGTGCAGTACAATTTGGTGGAAGAAATAATGTTGTAAACTGTCCATTCTCACTAGTCCGCTCTTCTATAGTTCCATGGCTCAAAGCCCTCGGATTTTTTGCCTTTCCTATCACTAACAACTTTAATTTTTGTGATCCATCAGCATTGCAACATGCTAGAAAAGTAACGCGTTCTTTGTTTATTTTTCGACCTGGTGCGGTCTTTTCCTGAGAACGAACCAGCGTTTTTTCAGGCAATATTTTCCAATACAGAGCTGATTCATCTGCATTGTATATTTGAGTAGGTCCAATGTTTAATTCTTTTATCTTATCTGCGAATAAAGTTAGGAAAGGATCGACGGCACTTTCATCATTGGATAGTTTTTCGCCACAAACTTTTAAAGCACGCAGACCATGTCTTTTTCTGAAGTTAGAAATCCAGCCTCTGCTAGCTCTAAAATTATCATTCCCGTAGGTTTCAGTGTAAAACTGTTTTGCTTTGCCTGATCAAAATTCGTAGGAAATTGGGACGTGCCTTGATCGTTGTGTACAAAACCATGTATACAAACGAGTTTCCATTTCTGGATATTCGGCTTTTCGTAAGGTTTTTCTGACGCCAGGACCGGAATCACATTTGGAAATAAATCTAAAAGAAGTTACACGTCCATAGTGAGTGTCCAAAATTATCCTTAAAATAAATCATATATACATACCTTTTGATTTTTCCTTCCTTCTTTTTTATATCCGAAATTGTGGATGCTCCTACTCCGTATTCATTTGCCAACACTTTTCCGCTTTCATCAAGAACTAGTCTTTCTAATATATCGGACTTTTGTTTTATTGTTAGTGTAATATGTTTTCTTTTAGAAGGCATTTTAATATGTAGGTACATATACGTAAAAAAAACGTTTACATACTTATATGAACACGTAAAGTAAAATAGAACGTAGGTATGTTGTCCTTGTGACAATAAATAAACAACTACAAAGTCCTTAACCTTTAAACGCGATATGCGATGCGTTGAAGGTAAATCAAAGGCACCTACAGTTTGTGTGAATCCCAGATGTATTAGACTGGAAGTTAGAGGAATCCCCTCACTATCGATTTCAGTTTTCCCATGGAGTTTAAATTAAGTAGATGTTTAAAAACGCAGGTCCGGATTACCTAGTACTATCAAATCCGGATTATAAAGTACACAATGCAATACAAATGTTTGTCCGGATTATTAAAGAATCCGGTTTAATGGAGATCCGGATTATCGAGGTGGCACTGTATGTGGTTAAAACAGATTTTACATATTTTTTTATAACAGGACAAGAATTATCCAACAGAAACTTGATAGACATAATAAAATACCGGCCAGGTGCAAGTCGGACCTGCGCAATTAGTGTTCCGTAGGTTAATGCTTTTGAAATAAAAATTTTTGTTACGGAGGTATAAAATGATCAATGACTTCACAAAACACACCCTAAATAAGTTTTCAACAAAGTTTTTTTCCGATTTTTACTAAAAACTGATGACCTTGAGTTTTTTTTTAATATATACTAGACACATTATTAAGGGTAATGAATGCACTCGTGATAATTTTCGTTCAATCTATACCCTGTGGAGAATATTCCAGAAGTTTTTCAAAATTTTTTGATCAGTCCTTTTCGAGATAGGGTCGGAGACAGATTTTTGGCAATTTTTTTAAAACAATACAAAGAAAAGTGCTAGCAAGTATTACATCATATATATTTTTGAACTTGAGTTTTTACAAGCTTTCATTTGATGATCTGTTCAGAGAAGAGCGGTCCGTCTGATTGGGGACCCGGAATTGACCGGCGGCCTTGATTCGCTGGAACATCGAAGAACGGTTGGCGACTTGAGTCTGTTCTACAAGTATTTTCATGGAAAGTGTTCGAAGGATGTAGCCCGCTTAATTCCTCCCAAAGCGGTGCATGTTAGAAATACACGTCGCGCTGGTGCTTCGTATCCGTATGAGGTTCAGCTTGTTACTCCGCGTACAACGCTTTTCAAGCAATCTTTTATATGGAGAACGTCATCCCTTTGGAATAATTTGCCCAGCGCTGTGTTTCCCACCGAGTACAATTTACAGCGATTCAAGAACAACGTGAATCGCTTTTTCCGCACTCGTGCCGCTCCTGGAGCGCTTTAGGGACTTCCCTGCAGCACGTGTGCTAGACCAATAAAAAAAAAAAAAGATCTGGTAATTTTTTTTTACTTCCGATTTCACTCCCAAAAACTAACCCCTTAAATCGAAATTTAACTTTCAAAACCACACGGCTCTGATGGGGCCATCAATTTCTATATTAGCGCCAAATTTCAACTTTCAATGTCAAATAGTTTCGGAGAAAATCGGGTGTGACAGACAGACAAATAGATACCGAAGTGATCTTATAAGTGTACGGAACACTAAAAATGTATTAGGTTTGTTCAGATCAATATTACCAGTTTTGTAAAGCACAGAGTTATCGATTATAAATAGCTCACCCCTATAACTTGCTTATTTGAAAAGTTAGGCAAACATGTTAAATAGTTCTAGTCAGTTCCCTCCAAGAGCGATACAATCAGTCCAACGTTTTTCTAACATTTCTACATCTTTCTTGCAGGGTTTGTCTTTGCCTTCAAAATAGGCCGCAGTTTCGGAGATAACTTCTTCATTGGAGCCAAATCTCTTTCCCGCGAGCATTTTTTCAGATTTGCGAATAGATAATAGTTGCTGGGGGCCAAATCTAGAGAATACGGTGGAAGAGGAAGCAATTCGAACTTTAATTCATGCAATTTTGCCGTAACCATTCACTTGTGACGCGGTGCATTGTCTTGATGAAAGAGCACTTTTTTTCTTGTTCATTTGAGGCCGTTTTCTTGCGATTTCTGCCTTCAATCGCACCAATAACTTTATATAATATTCGCTATTGGTGGCTTTTCCCTTCTCAGCATAGTCGATGAAAATTATTCTATGCGCATCCCAAAATACAGAGGCCAAAACATTCCCAGCTGACTGTTGTGTCTTTGGTCGCTTCGGGAGGCCTTCACTGGCTGCTATCCACTCAGCTGACTGCCGATTTGATTCCAATGTGTAGTGGTGGGTCCATGTTTCATCCATTGTCACATATTGCAAGAAAAAATCCTTTTTATTGCGCTTAAAACAGCGCTCAGAATCATCAACACGTTGTTGTTTTTAATCCACTGTGAGCAAACGCGGTACCCATTTCGAACAGAGCTTTCTCATACCCAAATCTCATGAAATTTCACTTTACGGTCATCCAAAACAATTTTGTGGATTTTTTGATGTTTTCCGGCGTAACCACCTCATTTGGGTGTCCAGAGTATTTAGCATCATTTGCATTTGTACGACCGTGTTTAAATTTAGCATACCAGTAAATGATGAGTGATTTTCCAGGGGCAGAGTCCCCGTAACACTTATTAAGCTATTACTTTGCTTAAACGGCATATTTTTCCATCAGTGTTTAATCAACACACGAAATTCGATTTTTTTCCATTGTTTTGAAAATAACAAAAGTAGCGTCACTAAAACCACTATAACTTGTAAACTGATAGTCGAAATGTCATGAAATTTTGACACGTAACGTTTGAAGGTTGGTACTTCCTAAAAATCATATGGCTTTTTTGAAAAGGGCGACATCTAAGTGCCAGACCAAAAACTTTTCAGCCTACGTGTTATTTTCAAGATTTTTTAAAACAGAACAATCACGCATCGCGTTTTTGGCAGATAAGACAAGCTATATATTTTTAAATGGAACACACTGTATATCATTTTCGTTTTTTTAGAGCTCTTAATTTCACAACAGCAAATATGTATTTTTATGGTGTTATTGTGCAAATTAAGAAAGAAACACTTTATTACTTTGCTTTACTAATGACGCAAATTAATGCCATTTTTTTGATAGTATTAAGTAAAAACTAATTGATAGTACAAACATGATCTTTGTATACGAAATATTTATTAAAAATGTTTATAACAAAAGGCATATACAAGACTTGATAGAAGGAAAAGAAGAATTCATCATCTCCAAAAATACATAACCATATCTTGTCTGAAATAACATTTAAACGAAAAAAAAGAACTGTTTAAGAAGAAAACTAAAAAAATGGTGAAATAGAAATTATTTTCATTTTCAAGGTACCTTATTATAATGGAAACTGAACGAAAACCCATATTTACTATTTCTTGATTTTAGAAATATTTAGAAGATTCTATAACAGATGTTAAAGATCTTGGCAAAACATATTGTAGTATTCAAAATACTTTACAGAAACATAGTTATCACCTATATAGAGTTTTACCAGTGCAACATGTAATCCAGGATAATACACAACACAAACATAATGGACGGGCGAGTTCGTTTTTTAAATAGGTAAGTTTTATTAGAAGAAATGTTCAGTTCTTGGCACAAAAATCCTTGTGCGATAAAAGAAATAAAAAATGTTGAATATAGTAGTAGTTCAAGAATATCTGCAGGATCCCCAGCTCCGATGGCGGGCATGCAGTAATGTACTGAAGTATATGAGCATATTACTGATTGCACAAATATACATACTGATATTTCGTAGCTCTTAGTTCCGGTAAAATTCACAAATTTCAACGAAAAAAATCTCCACTATATTGTCAAGTTAAACAATTTTTTTAATATACCAGATAAATTATCAAACGCAATGGACTTGTGATAATTTTCGCTCAATCTACACTTTATAGAGAATGTTCCAGAATTTTTTCGAAATTTTCTGATCAGTACTCTTAAAAGTAGGGTGGGGGACAGCGATTTTGGGCCATCTTTTTTAAATAATACAAAGCGAAGTGTGTGCAAGCATTACATTTTTAAACTCGTATTATCACAAGCTTTCGTTTGACACCTCACTCGATGACCTTGTAAATTTTTTTTTCACTTCCGATTTCACCCCCTAAAACTAATCTCTTAAATCAAAATTTAACTTTCAAAACTATACGGTTCTAAATGGACTCCTATCTTTGTGCCCAATTTGAACTTTCAATGTCAAATAGTTTCAGAGAAAATCGGGTGTGACAAACAGACACCGAAGGGATCCCATAACTGCAACACTAAAAATATAAACATTGCGTTATATGTCAAAAATGTGAGCTGCAATTGTTTATTTTAACTCATAAAAACGCTACGAGTTAGGAGGAGATCCATTTATAATCGATGTCCCTGGATATAGGCCAAAGTGACCATATTGAAAACTTGTCATTGTCAGACATAAATGCCACTCTGGAAGAGAGGACGTTTTTTCAGTCCCTCTTTTTTTGGAAGATGTCTTCAATGTCACCAATATACTGCTCTAAAATTTAATAGGTCCACTTGCCCTCTATTTACTAGGACTAGTTTAAAATGTGTGAAGTACACTTTCACATTTTAGGGCGAATTAAGCCACTAATACTCTGGCTATTTGTAATCCCTTCTAATATATATTTTTTTCAATACATTTGTATAGACTATACGAGGCTGGTTTGAAAACTCCGTGCAAAAATAAAAACTACTTATGTGTTTGGGGTAAACCTTTTTTATTTTTCGACATAGTCTCCTTTTAGGCTTATACACTTCGTCCAACGATGTTCTAGTTTGTTGATCCCTTCCGAATAATAGGATTTGTCCAAGTCTGCAAAATATCCATTAGTGTCTGCAATCACCTCCTCGTTTGAATAAAATCTTTGTCCCGCCAGCCATTTCTTCAAATTGGGGAACAAATAGTAGTCCGAGGGAGCCAAGTCTGGAGAATAGGGGGGATGTGAAACGAGTTGGAATCCTATTTCCATTAATTTTGCGACCACAACTGCTGAGGTGTGTGCTGGTGCGTTGTCCTGATGGAAAAGGACTTTCTTGTGGGCCAATCGCGGGCGTTTTTCTCGCAGCTCGGTTTTCAAACGGTCCGATAACGATGAATAATATTCACCTGTAATAGTTTTACCCTTTTCCAGATAGTCGATGAGGATTATCTCTTGCGAATCCCAAAAGACAGTCGCCATAACCTTTCCGGCCGAAGGAACGGTCTTCGCCTTTTTTGGTGCAGATTCCCCCTTGGTAACCCATTGTTTAGATTGTTGTTTGGTCTCAGGAGTATAGTAATGTATCCATGTTTCATCCACAGTGACGAAACGACGCTTAAATTCCTCCGGATTCTTCTGGAACAGCTGCAAACCATCCTTGCAACACTTCACACGATTCCGTTTTTGGTCAAGCGTGAGCAATCGCGGCACCCATCTTGCGGATAGCTTTCTCATGTCCAAATATTTATGCAAAATATTATGTACCCGTTCAGTCGAGATGCCCACAGCACTAGCAATCTCACGCACCTTAACTCTTCTGTCATCCATCACCATATCATGGATTTGATCAATGATTTCTGGAGTCGTAACCTCCACAGGCCGTCCAGAACGTTCAGCGTCACTTGTGCCCATATGGCCAGTCCGAAAATTTTGAAACCACTTATAAACTGTTCTAATCGAAGGTGCAGAGTCACCATAATGTTTATCAAGCTTCTCTTTAGTCTCCTGAGGCGTTTTGCTTTTCATAAAGTAATGTTTAATCACCACACGAAATTCTTTTTCGTCCATTTCTTGAAAATCACTCGACTTCCTTGATTCACACGAATGCCAAACACAAAGAAATATACCAATATGGCTGAAACTTGGTGTGCGTTCATTCAAGAGATGCTACTAACTAAACATGACCTCGATACGCGCCGGTGGTGCCATCTCTCGGACTTTGCACGGACTTTTCAAACCAGCCTCGTATTTGGAGAAATGACTTATCTTAGTGAGTACCACGTACTATTTAATAAAATTATCCAACACCATGTACAAATTTGTACCACTACTAAAAAATTATTAGCGAGGTTTAACTGTTGTTTGGTTTATTTATCCATTAATTTCCGATGTACATACACACTTTAATTATTTTACCAGAACACCATAGTATTTATTATACTTTCCATCAAATTCTGATTGATATGAACAGATAATTATTTGTATTTGAGCCGGGCACGAAACATATCAGTAAAGTGCTCTCGTCCCGTTTATTTTCGGGTCGACCTTTTCAACGATCTGAAAATAGAATGGAAATGTAGATAGGAGCATTCGGCCGCAGATTTTTTATTTATTGTCTTATTGATTATAAAAATTTTAACTGTCAGTGGACTAGTTGGAATCGGTTGTTAATAAAAGATTCCATTTATTTTGTTTTATCAAAGTAAATTTTGGATATGGTTCAAAAATTGTAAAGTGGAGAATATTAATTATCTTGTGTTATTATTGTACTACGTTCAAAAATTAAGGGGACTATTTTTTAAAATATGGGCGCCATTGTAATTTATTAAATTATTTATTTCTTAGGTTATTATTATTACTATTTGACAAAAATGTCCATGACATTTGCTTTAATACCAGAGTTATATGATAAGTACCTGCCCTTGATAAGAAAAAAAAAAAAAAAACATTTTTAAGTGTAAAATTTATTTTATTTCTCAAAATAGTCTCCTTTCAACTCGATACACTCAGTCCAAAGTTTTTCTATCTTTCGTATTCCACCCAAAAAATATGATTTCTCCAAACCTTCAAAATACACTACGGTCAGAAAGTATTTGCCCACATAGAAATTTCAATGTAACTGCCAAAATTTAATACCTAATTCAACCCTTTTATTATATTAGGTCAATTTAATTGTCCTTAACATGTGCCCATCATAAAATTGTTTGGATAAGCCTTTTTGGTGAAATCACAAATTAAAAACCAATTAGAACAAATTTCCAAGTTTTGCATGATAATCATTTTGAGGTGATTTCTGAGAATTCCAGTTGAAGTAAGAACTCATTTCAAGTTTCTAGGGATTATGGAAATTCCTAGTGACATTTTATGATAAAACCATGTTATAAATACCATTGCTCTTTTGGAAATTAACCATTTGCAAACAGTACTTTGTCACTGATACAGGTTCAATTATTTTGTGAAAATGCCAAAAACGAAAGAAGTTTCCGGTTAAAATCGGGTTCTGATAATTGCGAGACATCAAAATGGTCACTCGGATCGACAAATCGCGAGTGATATGCTGATGCCAAGGAGAACGGTGGACTACATCGTAAAAAAATTTTCTGTGGGACATGGAATTCCCAACCAAAAACGAAGAACGACTCCCGCTGAAGACAGAGCTATAACAATGTCCAACAGACGTAATCGTCGCCTAACCGCACCAGAAAACCCGGAGCGGCCCATCCCCATCAGCGTGACAACCGTGTCGAACAGGTTAGCAGAAGGTGGACTACACGGGAGAGTTGCAGTGAGGAAACCACTTCTTAGGCTAGTGAATAAACGTAAACGATTAGAATGGGCCCGAGAACATGAAAATTGGACATCAGAACAATGGAATTCCGACCTTTGGAGCGACGAATCTAAATTTTCAGTTCAAATCGACGAGTTTACGTACGGCGGTCAGCTGGAGAGAGGATGTTGGAAGCCTGTCAGTTGCCTACAGTAAAACAAGGTGGAGGTTCAGTAATCGTTTGGGGTTGTTTTGGCAACGGTAAAGTTGGAAAAATCTTTAGGATAGAAGGAATCATGCGAAATGAACAGTATCACTAAATTTTGCTTCCTTCTGGAAGAGATATTTTTCAGGGGAAATTTATTTTTCAGCATTACGACGAGCCTAAATATTCTGCTAAACAAATTAGAGAACTTTTGGACCAATGAAAACCGATGATGACTTGGCCTCCACAATCACCCGACTTGAACCCCATTGAATTGCTGTGGGACCATTTGGACAGGTGTGTTCGAAAACTCAAACCAATATCAGATAATCACTTGTGGAAACTTTTACAAGCAGAATGGATTAAAATAACCGAAGAAACTCCGAAGAAACTACTGGACAGAATGCCGAAACTCTGTAAAGCGGTAATTAAAAACAAAGGAGGTCACATAGATGAGAAAAATCCTGGAAAATCATGAATATTTTTCTGATTTTCTAGACGATAAATAATGTGAAAATAAATAATAATTCATTAAAAATAATAAAAAAAATATTATCTGGGTTTTTGTTGCCTTGGGACTGAAATAACTAGGTGGGCAAATATATTCTGACGGTAGTGTAGGCGTTTGTTTCAGCAATCACCTCATCGTTTGAGCCAAAGTTTTTCTACAGTTTCAGGGCGACTTCGGTAAACTTTGATTTTCAAAATCGAGTGGCGTAAGGTCGGAACTCCTTGCAGGCCATTCTACAGTACCTCTTTTGCCTATCCATCGATTAGGAAAAATCTCATCCAAATATCTACGAACATAGATTTCATAGTGAGGAGGTGCTCCGTCCTGTTGATACCACAGAATCCTTGTAGGAGTATACAAATTATTTTCATCAAGAAAAAGACCTGCACAAGTTGGAATAACTTGCTCTTGGAGTAACTGTAAATACCGCTGTCTTGTAAAATTTCCACTGGTAAAAAAATCCCTGCCCACACGTTTAGCTTTTGTGGTCTTTGAGAATGACTGTCGATTATCCAGTGGAGATTCTCAGTAGACCAGTAACGGTAGTTATGCCTGTTAACTCTTTCGTTAAGACAAAATGTGCCCTCGTCAGAAAAAAAAAACAATATTATGAATTAGCTTAGGATCATTATTGATTCGTTCCATCATGACCTCACAAAATTCAACGCGTCTATCGTAGTCATCTTCAGATAATTCTTACAATAGAATGGGTTTGTATGTATGCAATTTTTCTTCATTCGATATACGATTTAAGGTACCTTTACTTATGTTGTAGTCTACGCAAAGCTGACGAGTGGCTGTATGGGGATTTTCTGTAATTTCCAATAAAACATTTAACTTTTTATCATCGCTTGTTTTAACTTTTGGAAGTCCAGATTTAAAACGATTATTTGTGCTAATAAGTGACGTAACTTGTAAGTTTACTGTCAAGAATAACTTAGGAAAACAATTTTTAAATACAGCTTTATAGTTTTTATTAGATGTACGTACAAATTAATTCGATCTTAAAATGTTCATTTATTTAGGAATACAATATAAATCGATCAAGAAAAATATTTCTAATTATTCTCCACACATTTCGCCCACTTTTCAGGCAGCGGGCGGATTTTTTCTTTGAAAAAAAGATAGTGGTTTTAAGTCGATGGATTCCATTATGCTTTTTTTGACGTCCTCCAATAATGTGAAGTGAGAATCAGCGAAATGATGTAGCAGCGATCGAAATAATCAGACGGAACAATGTCGAGAGAATATCCGTGTCTGGGAGAATGATCGAAGTCATCGCTTCAAAATCGTTGGTACCATATTTTGAACATTTTGTGCGTCAGTGCACCTTTTACAAGTTGAAGAAATCATTTGTGCAGCTTAAGAATTTTTTTTGCATTTGAAATGCAGTGCCTCAAATGCTGCTTGTCGAACGATATCGCTTTCCAGATTGTATTGAGGTTACGTGAATAATAACATCGCATGAAGTCGTAATATTGCTTTTTTATAATTGGTACATCCACAAATAAAACTGGCGAGAAATAGTTTGAATTTGAATTATGAGATAACCTTTTCACCGAAATAATACCACCTAGTCCAGGTGGGAACAAAGCCATCACATAAATGCATTACGCTCCGTCCACTAGCAGTTAACAAACCAATACTCTAACAAGTCCTCAGGATCACTGGATAATTTAGAAATTTTTAAAGTATCCAATCTGTGCCAAATGCTTAACGTAAAATTTGTCAAACCCTCAAAAGTTCGCCCCAGCTAAATTTTAAAAATGCTGATACACTAAGTCCAAAATACCACGAAGTATTATATTACAACCAGATCTAAACTCGACATGTTGCACATTGAAAATTGCAGTAGTGTTGGTTCTAAATGTGTTCGTGTTAGGTCAAGCGCAAAATGTAATTAATACTCAACTTTGTGATCCGACCTTACTTCTGTATATCTTGTTTTATTTGAGAGAAATGACCAATCGTCGTTTATTGGTTCTTGATTTGTAATTCCAGCTTTGAAACTTTATTACATTAGAAACAGATTCGGTGACAGTTGTCTATTTACGTAACTGGGTATAATGTATTTATTAAAAGTTTTGGCAAACATTTTTCAACAATATTTATAAAAAAATATTTTAATAATTACTACAAAATATTTGCAAGTTCAGTTCTCAGCAGTCGAGCTATCGATGGAGTTTAATTAGTAGGGGTTAAGTGTCAGTATTTGGGAATTTTTGGAAAGAGAAGGTGGAAATTTTATTTCTGGATATTTTAAGCACATGAGTGCCACTAAAATTTTATATTTTTTATCTTCATGATTTGAAATGTTTAAAGTAAAAAAATTACCTGTCAAGTGCAAGTCGGACTTGCGCAATTAGTGTTCCGTGCGTTGACACCCCAAATGAGTTTTCAACAAAGTTTTTTTCCGATCTTTATTGAAAACTGATGACCTTGAAATTTAGTTTTTTTTTTTTATATACCAGAAAAATTATTAAAGGTAATGCACTCGTGATAATTTTCATTAAATCTACACCCTCTGGATAATATTCCAGGATTTTTTCAAAATTTTTTGATCACTAGCGATTTTTCGCAACTCTTTAAAAATAATACAAAGAAAAGCGTGCGCAAGTATTAAATTATACATATTTTTGAACTCGTCTTTTTACAAGCTTTCATTTAACACCCGTCTCGATGACCTAGTATTTTTTTTTTTCACTTCCGATTTCACGACCTAAAATTAACCCCGTAAGTCAAAATTTAACTTTCAAAACTACACGGCTCTGATCAGGCCATCATTCCTATATTAGTGCCAAATTTCAACTTTCTATGTCAAGTAGTTTCGGAGAAAATCGGGTCTGACAGACGGACAGACAGAAGATACAAAATATGAGGGTATATAGAGACGTGTTTAACAAAGTAAATACGTTTTTCATTTCTAATAATAATGTACAGTCATAGAGTAACGGATGCTTCCATAAAACATTTGAAATACGAGGGTGTTGCTTTAAGTTACCTACTTAGCCATGAAAAGGATATATAAAAACCTACTTGGTTGTTAAATTATTGTTGCTGTTCTAAGTACTGTGACAAAATTCTGTACGAGCGCGGTGCATCTTGCAGTTTTTATGATTTTTTTTTTTAGAACAATGTGTGAAAGTAATTTGAATCATTGCGCAATGATAAAGTTTCTCACTAAAAACGGAAATGGACCGAAAGTTATCCATCCAATTTCCAGGTCCAAGGCAATGACGGGCCATCTTATTTTCAAATTAAATTTGAGACTAAACAGTTTCGATGGAGCCAAGACTCGTTCCAGAATTATCTCAGAATAGGAATAGGGGTTAAGGCAAGAACTGAGAAAACAAATAAGTTTTCTGAGGATTTGCTGCTGTTCGATCAACGAATAAAGATCCCAATACTTGTTAAACAACTTGGAGTATCCAAAACTACCTTTACAGTTTCTACACGATGGATTCCCAAATTCTTTATATCAGAGCAGAAACTGGCGAGGAAAGAAATTTCTCAAGAACATTTGGTCGCTTTAGAGAACGACAGTTGGTTTAGTCAAATCGTCACAGGCGATGAGACTTGAGTTGCCTATTCAGATCCTCTTACGAAGCAGGAATCGATGCGACGATTCACAAAGGTTTTCCATTTCCAGAGAAGTCGAACACCCAGTCGTCTTCTGGAAAGTGGGTGCTTATTAAATATAGGGAAAAAGGGTCCGCAATTAATGAAGAAGTTTAAGGAAGGACGATCCAAAACCTAAAGCGGGCATTGGAGAAAACGACCGAATTCTAAATAGATAACTTAAAAAAGCACTTACGTATAGTAAACTAAAATAATAAACAGACTGAAATAAAATAAATAACAATACAAAATATAACATATAGAATATCAACAACAAAACATCTAAATAAATAATACAAATATTCTATAGGCACTTACGCTAAGTAATTACATTCCAAAGAACCAGAAAATAGTTAAAACAGAAAATACTTAAGAATTATAAAAGTCCTTGTTCACTAAAAATTAAATATGTGGTTTCTAAGTACAGTCTGTCAAGTAAGAACGTGTCCGCGATAATTCATTTTTGGTAGATGCGATTCTAGCGATTCAACAAAAAATTAGTAGAGGGAACCCTTGACTATGACGCATTTTAGTAAAAGTCTCAGTCGATTCCGAGCTTTCGTCGAAATCACGTAAAATCCAAAATGAGTTGCTTGTTTGCGCATCGGTTCGAGGCAGTCTTTCTTTGTTCCCATCCAAAGAGGCCTAAAATGACACATTCCGCGGGCGCTAAATATATTAAAGAATTTGTGTTATTTGTGAAGAAGTGCGGAAATCGTTTTAACGAGACGAAAAATGTCGAAAACTTGTCAAAACGTGGTTCGGTAGGCAAAGTCTAAAAACAAATCGTGTATTTGTTTTCACAGGACTCGAAATTGACGCTGTGTCAAGGAGCGGGAAAATTAAGAAAATAAGGTTTGAATGTATCCCATGAGACCATTCGGCAACATATTTGTGATCATGATGTCAAATTCCGAAGCACGTTGAAGATCCCTTTGCTGGGCGAAAATCACGTCGCAAAGCGTCTTTGTTGGGCCCACGATAAGATACTAGAGTGGCTCTCACAATCGCCGGACGCCAACATTATTGAAAACGTTTGGTACTTTGTAAAGAGAAAGCTCAGAGGAGATTCGAAAAATTTGCAGAGTTATAGAAAATTTCGTCGACAGCATGTCTCGAAGATGCCAGGCAATTATTGATGGAGGAGGCGATTGGACAACTTACTAAGGTAATCGCGCCGTTGTTAGCACACCAAAGAATACACTGATGCCAAAAAATGTTCCTGAAACACATTTTTTCAAGAATACGAGCGGTCACGTTCGTATTTGACAGACTGTATTTATGTATCTTATAATATGCTTTCAAAATGGCATAGCCTTGGTTTGCCAGTTAATTTCGGTAACAAATTTGTATTCTCATGTAATTTATTAAAAAATATTTTTGAGTAACAATTTAGACCATTTCTACTTAATTGTTTTTAGTCTTCGGAAGTCATTATTTATATCCGTTTGTCCTAGTTCTATAGTTGTGTATATTAGTCTACGTGTTAAAGTTGTGTTGTAATATTATAATTCATTTTAGTGTTTCACTGTATGACTCGTAGGTAGCGTATGATATGTTTCTGAAGTTCTTGCATATAATTGACTATTTCTTATTACTTAAGAAGAAATACAAGATTTGAATGAGAAATTACGAACTTTGGTGTTGTGAAATAAATATCTAATTGTTACAATATTGCGGCAAAAGGTATTATTTTGAATTCTAATTAATTGTTGCAATTATAATCTGTGTATGGGATTTTTTTTATGAAATTTAAAAAAAACGTATCTATTATTTTTTGGAAACTATAGAATAAGATAGAAAAATACAGTATTAGTATTTTATAATTACCCTGGTAAACTCAGAGACAACTTAATGTTCAACAAGGCGAAAGAATCTTCATTCATTGGAAACACTTCCTCCTCTTTGATGGTTTTGTACAAGACGACTAAAGATTTAGGAAACGGACGGTTTTGAGACTATATTGGTGACATGAATAAGCATTAATCGGTTTTATGCCAGGAGGCTCCTGTGTTGATAATCTATTTTCATTATAACTTTACAAAAAGGCATTACAATTACTGGTGACATACATGGCGTATATACTGATTTAACGAAAGTTTATGCTTAGCAAGACCGATTGCAGAAAATAGCGGATCTCAATAATACTGGAAAAAATTGACCCTAAAGAAATGATGACATGAATATTTTTTTCATGCCGCCACTGGTGTATTATAGACATCCACAGTATCGCAGGGCGTTAACCAGAATGTAAGACCTGCAGTGTTGTAAACAAATTTAATAAAAAAAATATTATAAAAATTGTCACCTTTTAAAATAATTACTTCCTGATACCAAATATTAATTACACATATTTTATTACAATAAGTAAAAATTTTAACATATGTAATCCGCTAAAATTGTATTTGTTGCATTCTAAAGAGCACAACACAATAAATGAATTATTGAGATAGGTTATTAAAGTCGTTAACTTTGTTCGGCTTTATTTTCTTTTAAAGACTACAAATCTTTCTTTCCAAAGGATTTATTCTCAGCGTCTACTGACCGTCGATAGCTTTTAGTTCAGGTTAGTAGAGGGTTGGATATGTTGTATTATTTTTGTGACTGAAGTCTTTCTTTTTTTTTTGATTCTTTCTTTTGTTTATTGATGCCTTCCAAAATATTTTTCTAAGGACTTGATGTAATTTTCAGTTTTTTTATACATTCTTTTGTGTAGTATTGGGCATAAAGATTTAATTTTTTTTTTAAGCTTTAGCGTTAAATCTCGAAGTAGACGGTTCATTATTTAAATGTGGCAATCTATTCGAAGATAGCAGGTTACTGAGCAATTTGCTTGTTTTCCTTATTGCTAAAAATAGAAGAGTCTTGTAAGATCGATGTGCTTTCATTACTTGAGTTTATATTACAGAGAAAGCATTTATATTTTTAGCTGCTTTAAACAAATGTTCGAAAAACACGTTTTTGTCCACGGGCCGAATTCCAGCCGCTTTAAATCCGCTCATAATGGTGGTAATGATAGCAGCTCTTTGGTAAGCTTCTGCAAATAATCTTGCAACCTGATATTACGTTAGTTGACGACCTGGATTTGTCCTCAACCATTTTTCTGTTGCTTGAATATAATAACTGTTCATAGATTAAAAAAAAAGAGACGTCCAGTGGCAGGAGCCAGAAGGCCTAGCAGTTGTAACATTATTACCTCCCATTAGCATTAACTATGTTCAATGCTTCCAGGTCCTTCGAATGCGTTGTATTTCCATCAAGCAGAAGTAACACTTTATTTTCAGGGGTTGGCTTTACTACGCTTATAAAATGTTTCATTCATTCTACAGATAAGTTTGAGTTAATATAGCCATTGTCTGAAATGGTGAAAAACGCTCTCAGAAGGTGGCACACTAGCACACACTTACGTATCAACTCCTTTTTCTCCGCTTGTGACTGCGCCGATTTGTTTCTTCTTTTTTTAATCCCAAGACTTTTTGTGTTTGTTTTCTGAACGTGGAAAATCCACTTTCATCAACATTAAATATTTTTGTAGACGAAAATGTATTTTTATATACGATTTTTTTCAAGCTGAAGGTCGATTTGCCCTACTCTCCCTACTTGAAAATCAGCTGCTAAGGGGCATGGGCGGGTTAATTTTGTAAATGATATGGTAAAATGCAGTTTTGCGCCTTTTTTTAATTTTTCAAAAATTTTCGAATATGGGAAAAAAGTAAAAATGTTCTTCTACAAGACCCTACGAGTCATCCGTTTCAATATACTATATATATATATATATATATATATATATATATATATATATATATATATATATATATATAATATATAACATTTTTTTTCTCTCTCTCAATATTTAAGATTTTGTTAAAGTCCCATTTATCATCCGTAAAATTAATGTATGCAAAAATTCTGCCCAGCTATTCTCTAGTTCGGTAGATGACAACGAAAGATGTTAATTTTTCTTTGGAAATTTAAATTTTTTAAGGCTTCAATAGTTACAAGGTCTAACCAGCTTCTAAATAGTGAACGTAATAACACTTATTGCATACAAGTTTAGACCATGTTTGTGTCCTGTCGAGTATTCTTAAAACTTTTTATCCTCGATAGCAACAGCTAATAATTAAAATTAAAACTTGGACCTGTGCAGTTGTGTCTTTAATGGGACTACAGTAACGGTAATGTTGTGAATATTGGCTTTGGATAGCAAATGGTGTGTATGTTATTTTCATTAGTAAATAACTGATTGTAAAACACTGAAGTTCAAATGTGGTTTGTTTCTGCAGCAACAGATGTTTTTTTATCCGAAAAAGGTAAAATTCTTTTAATTTGTTATAACATAACATCAGTTAATTTTAAGCATTGTAAGACGGCATTCAAAACTTCTATAGAGATGAAAATAAAATCCTTTTGAGGTGATTTCTTTAATCACATGCCTACTGACTGCTGCTGCAATTGTTGGAAATACTGCAAGACCACTAAATATTATATAGAATGTTATTATATTTGAAGTCATCTGTACATGGATTAAAAAGAATTACACTCAAATTAGCCATTTTTCTAACCCTAAGTTCCATAATGTTATTGGTTTTTTATTTTTTGAGATCTATGATAATCACATGTCCTCTGCATACTATTTAAGTTAACTACAACTACAAGTATTTTCATGGAAAGTATTCGAAGGACGTAGCCCACTTAATTCCTCCCAGAGCGGTGCATGTTAGAAATACACGTCACGCTAATACTTCACATCCGTATAAGGTTCAGCTTGTTATTCCGCGTACAACGCTTTTCAAGCAGTCTTTTATTTGGAGAACATCATCCCTTTAAAATAATTTTCCCAGCGCTGTGTTTCCCACCGAGTATAATTTACAGCGATTCAAGAACAACGTGAATCGCTTTTTCTGCACACATGCCGCTCCTGGAGCGCTTTAGGGACTTCCCTGTAGCACCTGTGCTAGACCCATAAAAAAAAACTTTGGCAGTAATCAACAAATAACGTAATTTTCAGATTCTCGGACTCCAAATGTCTGAAAAGGACATATAACATGTATCTCAAATACTATATATATATATATATATATATATATATATATATATATATATATATTATATATATATATATATATATATATATATATATATATATATATATATATATATATATATATATATATATATATATATATATATATATATATATAAAGTTAAAGCCGATATATCATTTGCTCGCCACTTATCGCAGCAACAGATAACAGATACACGGATAAACAATGATCTAGTGACTGAAACGTAAAGATATGCAAAAATCTCAAGATGATTTGATCTTCATTACAATACTTTTTTCACTGAAGGAAGTAAATAAATAAGCCATTTAAAAAAAGAACGAATTTAATTAATAAATAAAATATAAAAATTATTGACTTTGCTTGATTAAACTATAAATGTAATGGGAAAGAGCATGTTTACCAACATGTAAATACGAATATAATGTAATACCGTATGCATACAGCTGTGCACATTTAGTTCATAATAATTATTTTATTGTTTAAAAACTTTTATTTTCTTACATTTGTAGTAGTTAATGCGTTTAAGCAACTAATTTATTACTTCCACACTTTGCTACGTTTACTCTGTTACTGTGTTCCCAATTTCCACCTTATGTGTCATACTATTGACTCTACGAGTAGTTGCACATTTCCTGTACAAATTCATGGCTTTATGTTAATCGAGATAAATACACAAAGTGATATTTAAGTTAAGACATTTTTGAACAGGTTATAATAATCACTAAAATGGGTCACTGCACCAAATATAGGTAGCCTCTATTGAATACAGTTAGCAGGACAGAGAGGAGAGCGTTGTTCTCTTCCGCTGTGTTTATGCCACGCTATTCATAAATATATAAATCTATTCAACTTATATAAAAATAAGTAAATTATATGAGTGTAAACGTAGTCAAGTAAGTGTCATAAGACAATAAATTACCAGTACTCCGCAAGTAACTTTCTATATTTAATGTTAGATTGACAGAGATAAAATGGCGATTTTAAATGTTGTAAATTACAATTTTAACGTTCCATAATGACTTACACAAATTACTATTAAATTTAGCTCAATAGTAAATGGAAACATTAATACTATAGTGTCCGAGTAATAGGTTGGTAATAAAAAAGTAATTTAGAAGTTTTGTTATAATTTTAATGAAGAAAGTCGGCAAATGATTGAGTCAGTACTTCCCTAGCAAATACGCAGTTCTCAAATAACTATTGAAATTGACTTTCTCGTACTAAATAATAACTTAATCTAAGCATTACAATTTGATAGGTACTTTATAGTGAGATGTGAATCACAAAAAGATGTTGCGATGAAGAAAGGTAGAAAGGATATCAATAACTGAAAACTGATATTTCCCTTTATGTGCGTAGTATTTCTGCTAAAATTGGAAATACTGAAAAAAAAATTGACATTCTTCAATTCCGTGAACGCTAAAGAAGACATATAACGTGATTTAATTATTAAATTAGTATATACATATTTAAATATAAAAGTGTAGCTTCCATTCCTACCTGCTATTACATGTGAACTAAATTTGAAATCAATACCTTATTTATCTCAAGAGTTATCGTGCTATAGCTAGAGAGACACACCGATAAACAGACCGACTGACCAGCGGAAATTGGAAACTATGTTTTTTGTGATCTAAAAAACACTGAAAGTGAAGAATTGTAGATATCTCACATATGATAATTTCCTTTCATATTTCCTTCTGTGCGTTGTAGCCTATTAATATTCTAAACATATTAATTGCCTAGATCCAACCTTCCTATGAATTAAAGTTCAGATACTATAATAACTTTAAAATTCCGAAATACAATAATTATGAGATAGTGTAAACTGATGAACGAGATGGTCTGAAGAGTTTACTGCTTAATAACGAAAAAACGAATTTACGATTTTAAAATTATTTCTATTTAATATATTCTCCCTTAGGATTATTACACTTATTCCATCGATGTTCTAACTCCATTATTCCGTCTCTGCAGTGATTTTTTGTAAGATATGCAAAATACTCCTTTACAGCTGCAATTATCTCTTGATTTGACGAAAACTACTGTGCCAAATCTGGAGAATGCTCCAATAATTCATAGTGTAGATCTCTCAATTTCCTCATTGCCAAAACACTTGTGGATGGGAGCATTATCTTGATGACAGAGATTTTTTTAGTGTTCCGTATGAAAAAATTACAGGATCACTTCAGTGTCCGTCTTTCTGTCCCACCCGATTTTCTCCGAAACTATTTCAATAGAAAAATGAAACTTGACTTAAGTATAGGAATTGACGTCCCAATCAGAGCCGTGTAGTTTTAAAAGCTAAATTTTGACTTAAGGGGTTAGTTTTGGGAGGTAAATTCCACCATGTTGTCAAGCCAAATAGTTTTTTTTTATATTAGATAAATTATCGAATGTAACACACTCGTGATAATTTTCACTCAATCTGCACTTTATGGAGATATTTCAAAATTTTTTGATCAGTACTTTTCGATATTTTTTAAAATAATACAAAGAAAAGTGTGCGCAAGTATTACATCATATATATTTTTGAACTCGTGTTTTCACAAGCTTTCATTTGACATCCCACTCGATAGCCTGACAAAAAATTTTTTTCACTTCCGATTTCACCCCCTAAAACTAATCCCTTAAATCAAAATTTAACTTTGAAAAATACACGGCTATGATTGAGCCATCAATTCCTATATTTGTGCCAAATTTCAACTTTCTATGTCAAATAGCTTCTAAGAAAATCGGGCGTGACAGACACTAAAAATGACAAAAATTTAAAAAATCGTCAAAAACTGAAGAAATTATAAAAATTGAAAAAATCAGTAAAAATTGAAAAAATCAGTAAAAATTAAAAAAATATATAAAAATGAAAAAATCCTCAAAAATCGAAAAAATAACAAAAACTGAAATTAATCGTCAAAAACGGAAAAAAAATTGGTTTTTTGATCGTTTTCAAGGCTTGTACAGCCACAATTAAAGTCGACAGTTCATTTCTTTATTGTTGAAAACAAAAGAAGAGCCCACATAAACATTTATGAACTTCAAATTTCAGTTCGCGTCAAACTTTACAAAGAATTTTATAAAAGTACGATATTCAATTTAAAGATTTACAGACAACAGTCCTACTTCGGATAATAATAGGTGGACAAATTAATTCCATTTCTTTAAAATAAATATCCCATATTCAAACTATAACCCGCCACTTGTATGGAAATACCAATCCTAAAAAATCAAAACCATGACTTAATGCTGCTATTCACATAACCTCAAAATAGCAAGATATCGTTGAAAAAGTAGCAGTAGCAGGCGTTAAATGCAAGAAAATGCGCCTGAAGCTGGGCAAATGATTTGTTCAATATTAGGGAAAAAAACGTGCATAATGTGGAACCAGCAATTTTGAAGCATTAACTTTAATAAACATATATAGGAGGCGGCTATAGAGTAGTGGTTATGGTGCCTACTTTTCACGCCGGCGACCTGAGTTCGTATCTCGCCTCGAGAAATAATAATGAAAAAGATAAATCAATAATAAAATAAAATTTACAACGTGACGGTCGCCTCTCTCAGAAAGGCAATGGCAAACCACCCCTAGTATCATGCCTAGTAAAGCCCCCTCATTTTGGCCGTGCGGAACCGGCATTAAATTGTAGGTCCTCTTTGTCTGTGGAAATTATTAAAAAGGCACCAACCACAGGCAAAGGAGGACATGGCACTTCAAGAAGAGAACTTTAATATTTCGCACAGAGAACCTTTTTAACAACTCGATGCCGCACACGGCAAAAACGAAGAGAGATTTTATCTTTTTTTGAGATGGGAAGTTCTTCCTCCCTCGGCGTATTCTCCGGACATGGCTCCGTCTGATTACTATTTATTTTGATCGCAGCAATACCTTCTCGCCGATTTCCACTTCACAGCATTGGTGGACGCCAAAACAAGCATAATTGAATTTATTGACTTGAAACCACCATCAGCTGCCTGAAAAGTGAACAAAACATACGGAGAATGATAGTTTTCTTAACTATTCATAAATAAATAAACAGTTTGAGCAGACTGAAAAGTCCTGTTTTAACTCACCCTTCCCCTCACCTCCAATTTATCAAGACGACCTCGCATCATATCACAAAAGTGGTATGTATAATATTACATTTACATTCGTACGTATGCGATGTGGTCAACGAAAATAAACTGGAAACAACCCATATTCCTGTATACAGTTGAAAACAAAAGCACGGCAAGCGATGTCACGCTCCGTTCCCCAGGGGGGAGCGTGGGGTATGGTGCAGCCCGAAACTATGCCAAGAATGTGCAATTAGTGCGCCAGCGAGGGGCGTTCGGTGGCCGCCGCCGCCGACGAAGAAAATATAAAGAAGGGTAGATTTTGCGACTACACGGTTACGGCAAGTAGGTTGATAAAGATATTTACGATTGCCGAATGATAAGTTCAGGTTTCGTCGTTTGTTACTAAAACATGAAGAAACTAAATCAGATTTGGTTTACTCTTCTTCTTTATTCTAAATGTAGGCAGTGTGAAAAATTCTCGGCCTAACAATGAAAGAAAATTTTTTTTTGACGTGAAGTATGTTTCATTTTTCAATATAATCTCCTGAAACTTCAATTATGGCTTCACAGTTTCTAACGCCATCTATGTGTCAGGCTAAGAAGTTTTTAGACAGCCTAGGAAATACTGAGACTAAATAGTGTGCATTGTAAGCACTGGCGGATTTAATTGGGCGGCGTTTGACATTCGCTGCCTAAATATCTATGGCCAATGTCCCAAAAATCCTCTGAGTTGGAAAAACCTATGTTTATCAATCATTCAACAACGGCGTATAAGCAAAAAATAATTAATTAATTCATTATCTATGCCACAAAAGAAGTAAAATCAAACAAATTAATAAGTGTTAATATTTTTTAGAATGTTAGTATATTATTAATGAACTTGCAAAATAAATTCCTAGAGAATACTCTATGCTCAGAATTAAAAAAAAAGAAAGGAACATTTTTTCCTTAAGCCGGATCTTTCGTTATTTTTTTTTAAGGGTCTAGCACATGTGCTTCGGGGAAATCCCTAAAACGCTACAGAAGCAACACGTGTGCGGAAAAAGTGATTCACGTTGGTCTTGAATTGCTATAAATTGTACAGTCCTGGGCAAAATTATTCCAAAGGGATGAGGTTCTCCACATAAACGACTGCCTGAAAAGGGTTGGACGAGGAGTAACAAGATGAAACCTCATACGGATGTGAAGTATTAGCGTGACGTGTATTTCTAGCATGCACCGTCTGGGAGGAATTAAGCGGGATACATCCATCGAATACTTCCCATGAAAATACTTGTAGAATGGACTCAAGGCCGCCGACCAGTTCCGGGTCTCCAATCAGGCGAACAGTTTTTCTCTGAATAAAATCCAACAAATGCAGTATATGTTTGGGAGCAGAACCCCAAACATGGGAGCAGTATTCCATAGTTGGTCGAATTTGAGCTTTGTACAGAATTAACAGTTGTTGTGGAGTGTAAAGCTTTCTGGTTCGAAATAATATTCTCAGCTTTCGAGAGCGCTCTCTTTGCTATGCTTGTAACATGTTTATGCTAAGACATATTTGCTCCCAAATTAACGCCCAACAAATTGAGTTACCATGCTAGAAGAATGGAGTGCCCCGACATAACTATATCGGGTTCAGCAAGGTTAACTTTTTTAGAAAAAACTACCGCCTGAGGGTTTGTAGCGTTAAATTCTACTTGGTTACTGTCACCCCAAGATAGAATTTCTTCCAGGTCGTTGTTAGGTTGAATGACTTCCTGGTGTCTGCGGATGTTTGTCTAAATAGCCAGTGTTCGAGCGTTCCAAGTGAATGAAGAGATAAGCGTACTGTCATCTGCAAAGCTGTAGATTTGATTCCTGGACTTCTCCAGCAGATCGTTAATGTAAATGAGAATGAGTAGGAGACAGCATGGAGTCCTGAGGTGCACTGGCGTTGACAGTGAAGGAGTTAGAAAGAAATCCGTCGACTGCCACTTGTAAAGAACGCTCCTTGAGGAAACATGACAGCCACAAACAGAACTTTTCAGACATACCAGAAGAGCGTAGCTTAGCCAACAATCCATCGTGTCAAATACGGTCGAATGCCTTGGATATATCGAGAGCAGCCGCTCAATTGCGTTGTTCCAAACCTGTATTACATAAGATAGAACATCTCCTCTTGCTCTATGTTTACGAAAGCCATATTGATACTCGCTAATAATCAGATGACAGAAGACCTACGGTTTTAAGTTTTTAAATATACGAGGCTGGTTTGAAAAGTCCGTGCAAAAATAAAAACGACTTATGTGTTTGGGGTAAACCTTTTTTATTTTTCGACATAGTCTCCTTTTAGGCTTATACACTTCGTCCAACGATGTTCTAGTTTGTTGATCCCTTCCGAATAATAGGATTTGTCCAAGTCTGCAAAATATCCATTAGTGTCTGCAATCACCTCCTCGTTTGAATAAAATCTTTGTCCCGCCAGCCATTTCTTCAAATTGGGGAACAAATAGTAGTCCGAGGGAGCCAAGTCTGGAGAAAAGAGGGGATGTGAAACGTGTTGGAATCCTATTTCCATTAATTTTGCGACCACAACTGCTGAGGTGTGTGCTGGTGCGTTGTCGTGATGGAAAAGGACTTTCTTGTGGGCCAATCGCGGGCGTTTTTCTTGCAGCTCGGTTTTCAAACGGTCCAATAACGATGAATAATATTCACCTGTAATAGTTTTACCCTTTTCCAGATAGTCGATGAGGATTATCCCTTGCGAATCCCAAAAGACAGTCACCATAACCTTTCCGGCCGAAGGAACGGTCTTCGCCTTTTTTGGTGCAGATTGTATCCATGTTTCATCCACAGTGACGAAACGACGCTTAAAGTCCTCCGGATTCTTCTGGAACAGCTACAAACCATCCTTGCAACACTTCACACGATTCCGTTTTTGGTCAAGCGTGAGCAATCGCGGCACCCATCTTGCGGATAGCTTTCTCATGTCCAAATGTTTATGCAAAATATTATGTACCCGTTCAGTCGAGATGCCCACAGCACTAGCAATCTCACGCACCTTAACTCTTCTGTCATCCATCATTATCATGGATTTGATCAATGATTTCTGGAGTCGTAACCTCCACAGGCCGTCCAGAACGTTCAGCGTCACTTGTGCCCATATGGCCAGTCCGAAAATTTTGAAACCACTTATAAAACTGTTCTAATCGAAGGTGCAGAGTCACCATAATGTTTATCAAGCTTCTCTTTAGTCTCCTGAGGCGTTTTGCCTTTCATAAAGTAATGTTTAATCACCACACGAAATTCTTTTTCGTTCATTTCTTGAAAATCACTCAACTTCCTTGATTCACACGAATGCCAAACACAAAGAAATAGACCAATATGGCTGAAACTTGGTGTGCGTTCATTCAAGAGACGCTACTAACTAAACATGACCTCGATACGCGCCGGTGGTGCCATCTCTCGGACTTTGCACGGACTTTTCAAACCAGCCTCGTACTTAACATGTTGACAAGAAAAATAATATAGACGGATGTTTACACTATATTCAGACATTTATGACATACATGCAAAGAATCATATATATATATATATATATATATATATATATATATATATATATATATATATATATATATTATATATATGTATATATATATATATATATATATATATATATATATATATATATATATGTATATATATATGTATATATATATATACATATATATATATATATATATATATATATATATATATATATATATATATATATATATATATATATGTATGTATGTATGTATATATACATATACATATATATACATATATGTATATATATATAGAGATATATATATATATAGATATATATATATATATATATATATATATATATATATATATATATATATATATATATATATATATATATATATATATATATGGGCTTGGCTCGATTTCAGTTGTTTTATTTTTATATTGAACCACATTTGCCTGAGGGGAATTTCTCGAGAAATCGCGTGTTGGCAATCTGCTGACTCTGTCGGCTTGTGTGGTGGTGGTGACCCTCCGATAGAGTACTAGGTATGCGTTCCAAATTTGGTACAATTCGTTGTATCTTACTACTATGCTCCCCAAGTAACGGTATAAGTACTAGAAATTCTGTTATTTTGTTTGTTGATACTAGCCCCACTGATGAGCCGTGATACGCATCTCGGGATGGATTGACAAATGAGAGAACAGTGGGTAGACTGTTGAAAGATGGTCTTGGTCCGTTTTCAGTTGTTTTATATTGAACCATACATACATATATACATACATACACACACACACACACACATATATACATATATATATATATATATATATATATATATATATATATATATATATATATATATATATATATATATATATATATATATATATATATATATATATATATATATATTATATATATATATATATATCATTTATTTTTGTAGCGGCGTGTCTTTGGCAACTAACTGACCGGTGTGCTATCACGTTTTAACTCGCCTAGAACACTCGCTCTCTCTCATTCACGTACAGCAAGTTACTCTCAGTTGATGCCAATGGTGCAGTGATTTTATAAATCCTCAACTATCTGTTAACTTTTTTATTACAATTATTTTCTTCATAATTGCAACGTATTGCTGACGTGCATCTAAACCAAAATAGTATATTGGTTGGTACATTATCAATCATGTATAATAAAGGCATAACGCTATATTTTTAAATGTTGGAATGTTGTTGGCCATAATTTTGAATAGAACGTCAATAATACTGCAAATGAACTCGTGACTCACACGGGATAAATAATAAAATCGATTCGTATTGAATCACCAACAAAAAAACGTATTGATAGATTACTGATTTCCAATCAATGTTGCGCTATAATTAATTAAAAATTAATTAAAACCGGTAACATAGTAATTTTACAGTTATAAACAATTGCATATCTACGAGTTATTTAATTTTTAGTGGGAACAAATAATATTATGTTATCGATTTAAGTCTGTAATGCATTATAGATACTATAAAATAAAATATAAAGCCGAAAGATAAGTGCAGAATATTGACAACACATTCCTTATCATTCTGATAAAATATTTTAATGCGAATTTGGTGCTTACTTTTTAAGCTTTAATTAAATATTAGGTAATTGTTTTCTTGATTTAATGTATTAATATTATAATATGATTTAATTCCCTGTAAGAACAATGATTATATATAATTTTATAGTATAAGACTTAAGCCTTGAGGGGATTCTGTCCTCGTCATCGGGAGCTAGGGGATGTTGTGAGCCTTCCACGAATTTTCGAAAGTTCAGATCAGTACCGGAACAGTCCGTACAGTTGCAAGAGGCACTGTTTACTGTATATCCTTGTAAAAATATTCATTAAGATTCAGACGTTTGATATTTTAAGTAAGTAACATTGATTATATATGTTTATATATTACAAGACCTAAGCCTTTAGATGGTTCTATCTATGTTCTCGGGAGCTAGGGGATATCGTGCGTTTTCTAGGAACTTCCAGAAGTTCAGATCAGTACCGGAACAGTCTGTACAGTTGGAAGGGCATTATTTGCTACATATCCTTGTAAAAATATTCATTAAGGCGTTTGATATTTGATGTAAGACTATTTAGTATAACACTCGCTGTTGATAGATTAATAGAATTGAATGCTAGTCATCTCCTTTTTTTCGAAGTTGTGTTTTCAAACCCTTCTACTTGGCAATGCTGTCGTGTTTTCTTCATAGATTGTTATTCTTAGTTATTTATCCACGAATACAATATCTGGTCTATTGTAAGCTGTGTGATCTGTTAAAACAGTTTTTTTTTATGGTCTAGCACATGTGCTGCAGGGAAGTCCCTAAAACGCTCCAGGAGCGGCATGTGTACAGGAAAAGCGATTAATGTTGTTTTTGAATCGCTGTAAATCGTACTCGGTGGGAAACACAGCCCTGGACAAATTATTCCAAAGGGAGATGATGTTTGTGCTTGAAAAGCGTTGAACGCGGAGTAACAAGCTGACCCTCATAGCGACATGTGAAGTATTAGCGCACGTGTATTTCTAACATGCACCGCTCTGGGGGGAATTAAGCGGGCTACATCCTTCGAACACTTTCCATGAAAATACTTGTAGAACAGACTCAAGTCGCCAACCGATCTTCGATGTTCCAGCGAATCAAGGCCGCCGGTCTGTCCGGGTCTCCAATCAGACGAACAGCTTTCTCTGAACAGAAATCCAACAAATGCAGTGTATGTTTGGAAGCGGAGCCCCAAACATAGGAGCAGTATTCCATAGTTGGTCGAATTTGAGCATTGTAAAGAATTAACAGTTGTGTGGAGTGTAAAGTTTTCTGGTTCAAAATAATATTCCCAACTTTTGAGAAGCTCTCCTTGCTATGCTTGCAACATGTTCATGCCAGGACAAATTTGCTCCCAAAATAACGCCCAACAAATTGAGTAACGATGCTAGGGGAATGGAGTGCCCCGACATAACAAGTCGGGTTCAGCAATGTTAACTTTTTTAGAAAAAACTGCCGCCTTGGTTTTTGTAGCGTTAAATTCCACTTGGTTATTGTCACCCTAAGATAGAATTTCTTTCAGGTCTTTGTTAAGTTAAACGACCTCCTGCTGTCTGCGAATATTCGCCCGAGTAGCCGATGTCCGAGTGTTCAAAGTGAATGAAAAGATAAGCGTACTGTCATGTGCAAAGCTGTAGATTGGAATTCTCGTTCTTTTCCAGCAGATCGTTAATGTAAATGAAAAAGAGAGTAGGAGACAGTATAGAGCTTTGGGGCACACCGGCGTTGATAGTGAAGGTGTTAGAAAGAAATCCGTCGACCACCACTCGTAAAGAACGCTCTCTAAGGAAACATATTCCAGTAGATATCCAGCAGCATCCAATAGAGCTTGCAGTGTTGCGTTAAAAGATAGGGAGTAAATCTACAAAATCTAGTACTGATATTTTGAAAAATTTAAATAAAAGGTGCTAAAAATTATATTTCTGTAAATTATTTTTTTATTTCGGTACTGTTAAGATTGGATTCATGAATTATTTTTTAGTTACACATAAAAAATAAAATAATTATGAAACGCCATTAACTTAATAAATGTCATTAGGTAAGTGTTTAATAATTCGACTTATTTAATTCCAAAGTTTTTTTTTAGTTCAAATGAAAATATCTTGCAATACAGAAATGTTAATAATGTATTTTTATTACTACATTGATTTATTAATTTCTAAATTATAAGTAATTTATGACGAAAGTTCTTCAAATAAATGTTTTATAAGAAATTACTTATGTAACGGCATTTTAACGTAAATATTATATATATTTTACGTAAAGACAATAATAGATTGAGGACACACATTAAGTGTAAAAACGTTGTTATTTTATACCTTCTGTTTATTTGAGTATGTCACTTGGTTCTCCTAATTAAAAGTTGGAATAAACTTTTATTTATTACTATTGTTACTTAACAATAAAAATCAGCAAAGTATAAGGTTAAGTTTAAGAATAACCATCTATCTATGCGATGCTGATCTTGGCACCAGCGCGAAATCTAATGATCAGCCAAACCGGTAGTTTTATTAGGAAATCAAACAATAACAAACAATTTATCTTCATTGTGAATGTAAATAAATATTTGGATACGCTTCTTTTTGCTAACATCATAAAGTAAAGAAAGAGCATAAATTATTATTAATTAAAACATTATAAAACAAGAAACATATACGAAGAATTATTCTCTATTCATCTGTCAGTGCTAAAACTTATCGTACCAGAAAGGCCATTTGATAGAATGTTTTAATAATTGCCGCTTGAAAAATAATGTAACCTTATCTAACATTTGAGCCTGCGCAGTAGAGTCAAATTTTACTTTACACGCAGCTTTCAGACATCATACAATTTTCCGAAGTAAATAAAATATTCGTTGAGTCGGTTTATAATTCCGTCCGTCTGTCAATCAGTTACCTCGATAACTCCTGAACGAAATAAAATATCGATTTCCAATTTGGTACACTTGTGTCCAAAATAAACCTAATTTTCAACTATTCTTTGACATTTGCCTCATTGGATATTTACTTAAAAGTGACAGGGGGTCACACGGTCGAAGAATGGTTTTCAAACAAAGAAACCTGCGATTGGCTTTTATATTAAACTTGTTAAAAGTTATATATATATATATATATATATATATATATATATATATATATATATATATATATATATATATATATATATATATATGGGAGGGCGCATACTTGAAGGCAGAACAGGGTCTTAATGTCATATATAACTAGATATGTGATAATAAAATTAGTCTAAATATATTAAAAACAAAATTTTTAACATTTTCTTTGACAGCTGTCGATCAACCAAAAAAAAATGACATTGAAATTCACGACTCGTCATGTAAATTACTAAATAATAATTGCACCTGTCCACATATTCAGAAAACTAATAAAAAATTAAATATTTAGGCCTATACATTGATCAACATCTTCGTTGGAATGAACATGATGTCGAAACCTCAAAAAAACTCAGAAAACTCTATTATAAATTTTATCAACTACGGAATGTCTTATCTGAAAAAACAATAAAAGTAGTATACAACTCACTAGTCGTGTTAATTTTGAGGTATTGTGTAGTAGTTTGGGGAGGTCTTAATGATAATGTGGTGCAGGTTTTAACAGTATGCCAAAACAAAATTCGCAAAATCATTTTAAACAAAAAAACAATCATATGCTACAGTTGACCTTTATTCTCAACTTGATATCTTAAATTTTAGAGGACTATTTGTAAGTACAAGCTTTTTTTTATAAAAAAATTTAAAACACACCTTCGGAGAACTAGACCATCACTACAACACCCGCTCCAAAATAAATTATAATTTACAGTCACACTTTTTCAACAAATCACACTTGCAAAAAAACATGCTATTTTTACTTGCCATGTTTTTAGGGATGCTACCTTTAAACCTTAGGCCAAAAATTGAAAAAAATGATTACAATGGGCGGTTAAATTTCGAAATAAAAAATTTTATCATTCACAACTATGACAGTTTTAAAAAGGTAATGAAACCGTAGAAAAGGAAAAAATTAAATGCATGTGCATATTGCGACAAATTAACTATTATTTACTAAAACTCGACCTATTTCTTATTCTTATATGTCATATTGTATTTTCTTTTCTATTCTTCTATTCCGTAGTAGACAATAAGGATATGATGTGTAAACACCTGAATTATATTAACTTTATGTATTGTAATGTAATGTAAAAAACTTATTGAAATATTATTGAAATATATATATATATATATATATATATATATATATATATATATATATATATATATATATATATATATATATATCTGTCTGAATCCTTTGACCCCAATAGAAGTATTGGTGACACTATGCGACTGCATTCTCCAAGCATCTCGAACCTGAGCGACCTGGCTTGACTCGTTCATATCTACACCAAGAATAGATCTCACTTGGTCGGATCATCTTGTTGGAGACCGTCCCCTTGATCTTCTACCTTTTACTTTCCCCGTTACTACAAGCTTTTCCATGGCATCAACTTTTCTCATAATGTAACCAAAATATTTCAGGTACTGTCTATTAATTGTATATGAAAGTCGGTTATTTATACTAAGCTTTTCAAGAATAGATACATTACGGTACAGTGTTCGATATATGATACTTTGAGGATTCTTCGATATGCCCACATTTCAAACGCATCGATTCATCTCTTGTCAGCTTGTTTAATGATCCATGTTTCCGATTTTCTATGGGGAATATAAGACTGGATAGCAATCTTATCTTTATTTTTTTGTGACAGCTGGATCTTTCCAGACCTCAGATAGTTTGATCGTCGAGTTTCTAGCCATAGCCAAACGTCTTCTTACTTCCGCTTCACAGCCACCATTAGGATTCCAAATAGTTGAAATGGTCTACAACAGGAAACCAGCAATTTCATTTGTGTGTGACAGATCATCATTACGATTAAGAAATGTTAATTTGATTTTCGCTCTAGTAATTGTCAATCCATAGCTTTTGCTAGTGATTTCAAGGCGCTCCATAATAGCTTCTAGGTCTTGTATTGACGTTGCAAATATACCATTATCATCCGCATATCCAAGATTACTTAGATCATCGATTGTTACACCTCCATTCTAGCCATCTAAAACATACCTCATTATATGTTCACAATATATCTTAAAAAGTAAGGGTGACAGAATACAACCCTCTCTGACGCTGGCTTCTACGTTAAAGGGATTGGAAAAAAGAATTATTCAGTTTAATGCTCCCATTTGTGTTCTCATACTCTACTCATCCAAAACAGATATATATATATATATATATATATATATATATATATATATATATATATATATATATATATATATATATATATATATATATATATATACATATATACAGTGAAGTCTGCTTATAACGAACCCGTTTATAGTGAATTTCCGGTTAAAACGAACTATTTTATGTACGAAAACCTTCCATAAGACCAATGCAAATTTTTATCGGTTATAACGAACCCGGTTATAACGAACTTCCGGATAAAGCGATGTTTTGTGTCCGTTTATAATGAACTTGCCACTCCCTGTGCTCGATGTCATGGGACTTGATCTAGGGAATTCACCGAAACTCATTGGGAACACCTATTCTACCTATTTCCGCCGCGCGTCGCTAGTTCGAGCAGTATTATTTTCAATTCACTTGTGTTTTACGGTTCTAATGCATATTTGATCAAAGTAGCAAAGTGAATGTTTCAGTTTTTATTTTAAAATGGGTACACAAAAATGTAAAGCGTTTACTTTAAAAGACGAACACGATATTATAAGGAAAATAGAAAATGGAGTTAAACAAAGTAATGTTTGCAAACAGTCAAATTTAACTAAATCGACGGTTTCTACCATATGGAAGAAGAGGCAAGAAATCTTATCCATCTATAATAAAAGAAACTTTAGTTGTAAAAAAAGTAAGAAAATCTACACATAGCCAAGCCGATAAAGGACTTTTTTAATTGTTTAGTCAAAAACGACATGAATATGTTTCTTATACCGGCTATACTTTACAAGAGAAAGCTAGTGAATTGGGAAGGAAAATTGAGAACACCGAGTTTAACTGTTATAGAAGTTAGACTGAACGATTTAAAAAGCGACATAATATTAAGATAGTAGGAGAAACTGCAGGAGTGGATATGACTGTTGTTGATCAGTGGTTGGCCAATGTATGGCCGGAAATTCGAGAAAGTTATGAATATGTGGACATTTTTAACGCGGATGAAACATGTCTAGAATTTGTTTACGATGATGACATTCAACAAAGTACAGTGGAAATCGAGATTAAAAAGATTTCTTTTTTCTTCAATTTTTAAGAATATGTATGTACTGATAATGAATTAATGACGAGAGAAATATTAAACTGATGATCAAATTGTGACATCAGTGACTTCTGGAAAGATTTCAAGCGATAATGACGACGAAGACGAGCTTGGAGAAGAAGATAATATTTATGTTCCATCCATTTCAGAAATGACTGAAACTAGCAACCTTGACAATTATATAAACACCAGTTCTTTTTCAAGTAAAATTTTACAAACGAAAATTACTAGTTTTATTGTATAAACTACGTATTTTAATGTTTTCGTCTATACTCGTATATGTACCAGCATATATAATAATAACTTTAGTGTGACTTGTTTTATTTTCCTTTGAACGTTTTCTTTTAATTTAATAATTATTATTATTTATTTTTCTAAGCATTAGGGCCTAATCTAAATAAAAAAGTAGTGAAAAATGATATTAGATTTTGTTTATTGTTTGTAACGAACTTCGGATATATATATATATATATATATATATATATATATATATATATATATATATATATATATATATATATAATAGTAATAATCAGTAAAGTACAGTAATTAATAATTATTATTATGAAAAAAACCATTCTGCCGTTAACAATACGGTATCTCCGCCCGGCTCGTTTAAAATTATCAAACTTAGGTTCTCATTCGTGAGAACATGGATAGTAAGTTTGCGGCGATTCGAGCGAGTTTTGATTATTTTGGTTCCTGTTACGTCTGTAATTTTAACTTCACACCCTTGCATTATTTCGAAATAGGCAGTTATTTATATACGCTTAAGTGATCGAAGAAATACAACTCTTTCATTTTAACTGGTCCTGTATATACACACTTAATGTAAGACTTTAAAACTTAATACCAGAAAATTAAAGAAAAAGCAAAAAAGTATAAAACGGAAACAATATAATTGCAGTGACACAAAACGTAATTCCGAATGAACTGAACCGAACAGTAGAAGTGTTCAGCCGTCACGAAGGAAAACCACCCTCTTAAGCGAAGAGGGTAAATAGGACAATCCGCACAAATAGCAGGGGTGACAGGATATTGCTCTTATGGCAATATAATTTTTAGTTAGATTACCTTTATATAATAACACTGTTTATATGTATATCTAATATTATGTGACTTTTAGCATTCTTTTAGGGTTACTTCCCACTGAGCTTATAACGAGGCACTAGGGTTTATAGTATTACCAGAAACAGAAAAAAAAAAAATTTAACTTACCCCTACATTACCAGAAATTTTACCAATTTTTTATAAATCTGTTATTTTTTTTCGTGGTAATTTAAGTGTAACTGAAAGATATATGACAATGCATGAACACTATGGGATGAGGTTGCCTGATTAACAAGGAATTATTTAGTACCACTGTACTTTTTTACCTCAAATTTTTTCCTTATCTCTGTCTTGGCCTTGACATAAAGTAAGTTGTTTGCTATATGTTTTTAATGAAGATTTTATGCTTTAAAAAGGGCCTAAAGGCTGACTAACCTTTTAGACTTCGATATTTTTGCTCGTACAAACTTAATCCATTTCACTGGATCTCAGCAAGTGCTTTTTTAATAAGTAACAGGAAACATGAAATAAACCTCAAATGTACCCTCCGAGATGTTTGCATTTATTCATGTCAAATCACAGCAAACCTAGTTTCCCATATCCGTCGGTCTGTCTGCTTGTCAGTCTGTCGACCTGTCATTGATATATAAAATGAAATATCGATTTAAAATTTAGTAAACATATACTACTTGAAGTAGAATTGGAATCTATACTTAAGCAATATTCGCTTTGAAAACGTATATTATAGCCTGTCCCAAAATATAAGAACCTGATTTTTTGCCGTTTTAAGTGGGCAATATACAAATTCTGACCTTTTGTTTATGATAGGTTGCAGAGATGGACTTAAGAATTTTATTCATTAATGCAAATAAATAAAATTATAAGTGTTTTTGGAGATGTTTATTTATAGATGCATGTAAAAAACAAATGGATAAGAAGTACAAATATTCAGTTTGAATTAATGGGGTTTACAAGAGGGGACATATTGTATAAATAAAAATATATTTTAACTTAAGCTTAATTTGGTTTCACTATCACTGTCATCAGCTGAGGTAATTATCAGTGGTTGTTATATTATTTACATAAATATATGAATCTTCAACTTTAACAACGTGCTGAATGGAATTCTTCCAGCAATTATTGGCCAATTCTCTGATCGATACTTTTTAATTTCTTGTAAATATGTATGTCGCAAGATTCGTAATCTTTGTGACTTCATCACTACTTGCCTATTGTTGATTTTTCGGAACGTGAAGCCTATTCTTAAGAGAATTCTGTGAAGGGTTGATCAGTCACAATGTATATTGGTCTCGTCCTGCACCAGTCTTAATTTTATTTTGTCTAGTATCGGCACCAACTGCTCTTCACACACAGAATATATTTTTCTCCTGATGACGTCTTTTTCACAATCGTCTACATGATGCATTTGAAAATCTTTCCGTTTTCCTGAGTGATGGTTTTCCTACAATACACTTAATTGTAGAAATTGGGGTTTTTGTTAGTTCACTGGTTTCTTGCAAAGCACTCTGTTTATTCAAATTTCTTTTTACCAAACTGTCGTAAACATTTTTCACTGTGTGTTTAGCGTCAAGTGATAAATGTTTTCTCTTGCGATAGCCACTATTGCAATTTTCCCACGGACGCCACATAATTAAAATAGAACCGTTACCTTGTAAGTTGTAAGTAAAATTAAAAATAAAAATAATAAAAAGTAATTTTCCAATCTTAATACGGATCTGTGGTCATTAGGCTTATATTATCAAATACTTAAAGGGCTCCAAACCGGGTTGCCAGGTAGTAAATATATAGGTAAAAATAGATCCCATATGATTTCAGGTGCAAGTGAGGGCGGTATACAAAGCAAGTAAAATAAAAAGACGTTTATCGTAATACCTGGCAACTATGCATAAAACCTTAATAGGGTCTTTTATTGCCTCATTGAAAAAGCAAAAAGTCAGAATCTTATATCTTGGGATTTACTATACAACAAAATGTAAAAGAAATAATAGAGAGATTTTGCAACGCTTATTTTTCACATTCCTTTGTCCTTATCGTTATCTCAAGTTTGCGCGGTATTAACGTGAAGGAATCGCAAGCTTAGGTTAGTATTCATCTCCTATAAACTTAGGAGATTTTTTTTTCATTCATTTTATGGTTAAGCATACTGGTTATTAGTATCTGATGGGTCAATACAAGTTTCTAAATTAAAATTGCATCTAACAGGTTTCTATCACTTCCTTCAATATTTCCAAGGTAATACGAATGTGCGATAAATAAAATTTCATTTAAAATTAGCACTACACACACTGTAATGCTATTGTGTCAAAGATTGCAAAATCTCAACCTAATCTGAACACTAATTAACTATTGTCAGTGTTATTTGCAATGAAAGATTATCATTTCAATTTTACTGTATTTTCTTAGTGGTTTGTATACCTAAGTAGAAAAAAAAAACAGGCCCTACCATTATAGCGATAAAAATAGCGAACTTCAAATAACTTAAAAATTTCTAAATAAATTATCCTTAATAAAAGATTTCTCTTATTTTGTTTTAATACGGCGCAAGCTTCGAATGGTGGACGCAAGCTTCGAATGGTGGACGCAAGCTTTAAATAACGATAACAGCTGAGTCCTTGTATTTAATTTCTTCCCTTTATTACTGCGCCCGCTTCAAACGGTGGGCGCATGCTTCAAATAAAGATACCAAAATAAGCGTTGCAAAATCTCTCTAACAAAACATACATATATCAATAAATGAATAATTCTTTTAAAATGTTTATTTATAGAACAACCAATACGTTGATATAAATATTATTCCGTAAACAAATAAATAGACAGCAGGAATTGTGTGATATAACGTATGCAAATATTATTATTCCATTGTTTGTGGTATGACAAATGAATTAATTTTTAAATTCGGTTAAAATTTTGTGGTTTACTTTAGATAATGAATCATAAGAGTCTAATTTGTTTTAAATGTGGTGTCTCCATTAAAAGTTATTATTATATTGTACGGTCGATGTAAATTCGAGAATTTGCTCAAAAATTTTTAGGTGTAAAATTACTACCGTTCAAAATTACTGATAATAACAAGCGTGATTTAGGTGGGTTATTTTGAGTGTTTAATGGAAACTCGTTTGAAAGCTTAAAAACCAACTTTAAAAGGGAAAGGCCTCTTTAGCAGGTTTTTCTTGTGCAGCGCTCCTGTTTATTAGAGTTCTCCAGTAATTTTTTAACCATAAATATCACTGGTTAGTCCGCGAGATGTTTTGCTATTTTTTTTTAGTATAATTTTACTGTTGAATCTTTAAGTCATATCAGACATACTATGTTAAATTTGTTGGAATACTATGCTTTTCTTAATAATTTTAGGCACTGCTGGAAATGTGACTTTGTTTAATTGCTGTCATTTTTGTCCCAGGAAGAACGTAATTTTGACTGCTTCTACGGTAAGTCCGTGTAATGCGATTACAAAGTACATTCATTTTTAAGAATAAAACAACCCTCACATGTATAAACTTGGCTAATCTCAAGTGAAATTGGTTGAAATCTTACATCATGCTTTACTGCTTCTAAGCTTTCTTGGGAATACTCTACAGTGGCAATAGCAGTTCGACCCATACCAGTTACCAGTATTCATATCTTACCACAGCCTGCAAATCAAATATTGGTGCAGACAATTCGAGTCTCGCATTTCGAGAAATAGCGAGTAGTGGACATCGGACACTTGCCGGACAGCACAACGGTCAATATCGTCACAACCTGCGCTTTGCCCGAAGGCAATTTCGAGAAGACGAGGCATGAAAAGCGGCTACCCTCACCCTCTGCCGTCATTTTTACATTTGACTTTCGTATATTGGCCTTTTTGGACGTTTACTGACATTCCGGCTTTCGGTTGCTTTCTGGAACAGTTTATTGGGAAAGAGTTTTACTAGTGAACGATTATAACAAAGATTATAATTTTTTTACACTTTTCAAGAGAAACGTAAATATTAAAAAAAGTCTAAGTGAATTTTACTGTTTTTCAACCAAACAGAGATTTGGTTTCATATAATGAAATGCAATAGGAACTGCTGGGCAAAATTAAGAGATTTTAAACTGTGACTTCAAATTTCTGTAATATAAAAAGTTAACATAGAATATCAACAAGTATATTGGCTAACATTGCAGATTCACTAACATAAACTAAATATAAATTCAAAACTTCCATTCTTAAATCAATTGTAGGTTTATGCTAATTTACACTTTGCTCCATTGGTTTTAAGTTAACTCTACCCGCGACTTAAGCAAATTGTCAACTCGCAACAAGTTGACAATCTACAAGATCTGAGCCGGACTGATCTACTCCAACCCAGCATGGTGCCAGATGTCACGCACCCGCAGATCCACCAAAACAAGGACCTCCGCATCATCGTCAAAGCCCCATGGTACGTCCGCAAACACCCAACTCCACCGAGACCTCCAGATGCCCACAATCCGTGAATTAAGAAGCAACGCCCAGACAAAATTCCTCGCCAGAGCCAACCACCCCAGCCTCACAGTCAGGACCGCCTACCGCTCCCCTCCACGCCAAGCCCGCCGCCCTCTGCCGAATTAGCTTAAGTTAATCTTAATTAATATTAAGTTTATGTTCATGAAATATCTTAAGTTCTCTCAATGCGCTTATATAAATTCCTTATCTAGGCTAAATTAATTAGGTCCCTGAGATCTAAACTGTTAATCATGTTCTATCTTATCATTGTAATAATAGTTATAGTTATAAACTAGTAGTTGTCAATAAATGAAATGTGAACCTAATCCAGTTATTTTCACTTACTTTCTAAACATTTTACGAAAATATTGAATAATGTTAAAGGTAAAGTAATAAAAAGAATTATAAAATCTTAGTACTTAAAGAATTGTAAGAGAATTGTTTACCGTTATATGTAACTTAACTTCACTCACAAAATACTGCTACTGTCTACCCTTGAAAATCATACTGTAACTGCTCGAAAAAAAAAACTAAAATGCAAAAAATAATATAAGGATGCTTCAAAGTTGAATAGTATTACCGTCATATCCAGTAAAAGCAGAAACACTACTTTTAATACTCTGAATAAAGCACATATTAGTTTGGAAAATACATATATGAATATCACTGCTTTTTAGTGTTTCGTATGGAACACTTGTAGGATCACTTCGATGTCTCTCTGTCTCACCCGATTTTCTCCGAAACTATTTGACACAGAAAGTTCAAATTTGGCACAAATATAGGAATTGATGGACCAATCAATCAGCGGTCTAGTTTTAAAAGTTAAATTCTAACTTAAGGGGTTAGTTTGTAGGGGAAAGCGGAAAATTTTTTTTTAAGGTCATTGAGTGGGGTTCAAAAATATATGTATATGATGTAATAATCGTGTAAACTTTTCTCTATATTATTTTTAAAAAAATGGCCAAAAATCGCTGGCCCTCCCTATCTCGAAAAGTACTGATCGAAAAATTTTGAAAATAATATTCTCCATAAAAATTCAGCAAAAATTATCAAGAGGTCATTACGATTGATAATTTATTTGATATATAAAAAACAACTATTTGTCTTGGCAATATGGTGGAGTTATTTTTCGTGGAAAGTTGTGAATTAAACCGGGACTAACAGCTACGAAATATCAATACGTATTTGGTGTAATCAGTAATATCATAATGACTGATGACCAACTGATAGGTACCAAGACGAAATAATTTTATTTTATTTGTTTATAATCAAACAAATATTTAGGTAGTAAATATATGTTTTAAACTTTTACTACAAAGATGTCTCGCTTTTTTTATATTCTTGGTAATTCTTATATTGAACATGAATGTATGACTGAATTTCATGAAATATTTCAGCAATCACGGAACGCAACACTAATTATGCAAGTTAAACTTGCACTTGGCCGTTTTTTTTTGATAAGAATGATTTTTAAAGGGTGTTAACTAGTTTTACACTATTTATTAGTTACATAAGCGTAGCGAATTTCGACCAGTTGACAAGAAAATCAAAATAAAGTAGTTACGTTCTGAAATTCCTATAAAATATGCTGGAACAAACACACCAAATATGTCAGGTTATCTTTTGTGCCAGTGAACAAGCTCGTAAAGTATTCTTTGTATCGGGAAATTTCATTTACGCTGAAAAAACCGGATAAGAGCTTAATTTAAAACCCGTATCATGTTCTTGAAATAATTTTTAATTTATTTTTGTCATAATTTTTCGAATGTAAATTCTTTAAAACCTACCTCTTGGATAGGTCTGAAATTGGGGTCTAAATATAACAGGCGTAGGTTTAAAATTAATTTAGACCTAATTAGTGAATGTCGCCATATTAAATAATTTAGACCAAAAACAGATTAAAGTTAATACCACGTTAAGCGCGGGTCTAACTTTAGATCCCTGATGGGGTCTAACTCTGTTTAGTATTATTTGAACATAGTTTGACACAGTTCACAATTTTTTAAAATCCCTTGGATACGTAATTTTAAAAAAATTATTGTGCGTTATTAGAATCACATAAAATTGTCACAGCGAGTCAAGAGTGAGGACTATCACTGAACATAAGCAAAACAAAATATATGCTAATAACGAAAACAACTCAGGAAGATCGTAGGATATATGTAAATAATCAGCCTATCGAAAGAGTAAAAGAATACAAATATCTAGGCACAACCATCAATGAAAACAACGATAGCTCCAAAGAAATAAAAATCAGAATTGAACAGGCCAGAAGTACATTTATAAGATTGAAGAGGCGTTTCTGTTGCCGAGATCTAAACCTTGAATTAAAAATTCTAATGATGAGATGTTATGTAATGTCTGTACTATATTATGGGATGGAAGCTTGGACGATGAAGGCGATTGATGTGAGGAGACTGGAGGTATTTGAGCTATGGATATACCGGAGAATGCTAAAGATTTCATGGGTGGAGAAAGTGACCAACGTGGAAGTGATGAGACGTATACAAAAAGAAAGGGAAGTAATTCTAACGATTAAGACAGGAAAACTGTTATATATGGTCACATCTTGAGACGGGAGAAGTATCGGTTGCTCCAGACTATCATGCAGGGAAAGATCGAAGGAAGAAGATCCATAGGAAGGAGACGGAACTCGTGGCTGAAGAACCTTCGAGAGTGGTTCGGCTGTAGCAGCCGCGAGTTATTTAAATCTGCCGTCTCCAAGATAAAAAATCGCTATGATGATTGCCAAACTTCGCAGCGGAGACGGCACTTAAAGAAGAAGAAAAATCACTGATATCAACATTGCAACGCATGAACAAAAGTCCACGAGATACAGAGATGAAGAGATGGCAGACCGGTCAGTCATGTGTCGAAGATAAATATCTCTTATTTACGCAGTGAAATGTACTGCGAAAAATGTTTTTTTTTTCGTGAAATATTGCAAACTGGTGATGCATAAAATATAGTGTTTTATTGATATTGCCGTAACTTGAAAGGGATTAATTTTTGGTATAGTATGCCTAATTTAAGAAACGTCGTGATATTTTATATCTTGCGTGTGCCATATCTAATTGTTAACCTGTGTAATTAATATACTTTTTAATGTGAAAATTTTAATTGTTGAGGAGAATCACTTATTACACTTACTGTTTATTACTTATTATAATGCATAAAAATATTAAAATACCAGTCAGATGACAAATTACACAAATTGATATGGGTAAGTAATTGCCTAGTCAGGCAGTGGCGGCGATGATTATCGAGTAAAAGTTTGAGATCTCTTTAAGTTAGGTTTACGTGTTATTATCCAGATACACTAATTATCAATATTTTTCCGTAATTCCTTAGGATATACCAGTTTTATCATAATAAGTGAACAAACATCGCTGTTTTGAATTTACAATCAAATTATCTTTAGCTTCCATTTTAATTCAACATATTATCATAGATTCGCTCCAACTATGGGAGCAAATGCAGGAGCATATTGAGCGGTACGGGCTCCTACCAGATTTCCAATCTGGTTTTCGCAGGGATCACAGTTGTGCTACAGCACTTCTTAAAGTTACGAACGATATTTTGTCGGCGGCGGAACGTGGTGAGCTCACTGCCTTGGTGCTCTTGGACTACTCGAAAGCTTTTGATCGAATAAATCATACTTTGCTTTTGGCCATTCTTGGTTTTCTTGATTTTGGGCTTATTAAAAGCTATCTCGAGAACAAAACGCAGTGTGTAAAACTTAATCGTAAACAATCCAGTCAGGTAGTCGCTAAGTGTGGTGTGCCTCAGGGGTCAATCCTTGGGCCTCTACTTTTCACATTGTACACTTCTCAACTTACTGCCAACCTGAAGAACGTCTCAACGCACCTATATGCAGATGACATGCAGATTTACATGTCATTTCGACCCGAACAAATTCTAGAGGCGAATGATAAACTTTCGAATGAGCTTGAGCATCTTCGGAAAGTTTCGCTAAACCATCGTTTTGAATTGAATCCTAAAAAAAGTCAGATACTTTTATTTGGACGAGAGCACTGTAGGGATCAATATGAGGATCTGATACATGTCAGTATAAATAATGACACAGTACAGGTTTCCAATGTTGCCAGGAACTTGGGATTATTGCTGGACGTTAAATTGGAATTCTCAGAACATATTAGCGGCTGTATCAGGAAAGCATTTGCAAATTTAAAACTTATTTTTAACCAACGACACCTTTTGAATGTCGCTCTGAAAAAATCCTTGTGCGAATCATTGGTGCTGTCGCACTTTGCTTTCTGCGACACTGTGTATGAACCCTGTCTTGTGGAGCGGGATGTCAGACGTATACAGCATATGCAGAACTGTTGTGTGCGTCTAATTGGTGGCATAAGAAGGTATGAGAGGGGACAGAGTGCTGGAATGAAAGAGATTGGGTGGCTAATTATGAGCGAAAGAGGGCATTTACATAGTTTGGTTCTATTTAATAAAGTAATTTTCAAAAAAAATCCCAATTATTTGTATCAGAAAATTAAAATTTAGATATGATGCTCATGCCTTAGATTTGAGGCATAAATTTACCATCACTCCTCCTTATCACAGAACAGCTTTATTTGAATGATCATTTAGCTATCAGATATCAATGTCTTACAATAAATTGCCTGCAGACTTAAGAAAATTAGAACCCACCGCGTTTAAACATAGGGCACGCAACATGTTGATAACATTGCCGTCCCGTGCATGATTTGCCTTCTGTTTTGATCCGGTCTCTTATGTCACCGTTGCGTCGAAATGTAGTATTAGTGTGTTTTTACCATGTCTCAAACAACATTTGTGTCACAGTTATATTTATGTATTAGTTTTTAGTTCATATATATAAATTTAGTTATTATCATTGAATCAACTGTATAGGTTAAATGAGGAAGCCTGGCTTCAATTTCGCCTTTTGTAATATTACCTTGTAAATTACAATAAAGACATTATTATTATTATTATCCAGCTAAAGCATAGTTTGCAATACAAAACAAATTAATAGTCATCTTAATTTGTAAAATTAACATAATTTGTAAAATTAACAGAGTGCTTGTAGGAAAATTAATAAAAAATTACTTATACAAATTTTTCCTTTTATTAAAAATGTTATAAAGTTTAAAAATAAAAAGCAAAATCAGAAGGAAATCATTTTTCCTGGAAATAGTAGCAGTGGCAATTTTAATTTCGCAAATAAAAGTAGATTTCTGCGAATCGAAAGGCGTCAAACCCAATTTTCCTTTGTAGTGAAATAATATAATTTTCCGGTCGTCGCGCACCCTTTTGAGAGTTTTTTATTTGAAATGGTTATTTAAATGTTACATATTTACGTAAAATATGAAATAAAAACTATATATACACAGTGAAGTCCGTTTATAACGAACTCCAAAAAATCACTAAAAATGGCTCGCTATATCCGAAGTTCGTTACAAACAGTAAACAAAATCTAATATCTTTTTTCACTATTTTTTTATTTAGATTAGGCGCTAATGCTTCGAACAATGAATAATAATAATTATTAAATTAAGAGAAAACGTTCAAAGAAAAATAAAACAAGTCACATTAAAGTTATTATTACGTATGTTTGTACATATACGAGTATAAACGAAAAGATTAAAATACGTAATTTATACAATAAAATCAGTAATTTTCGTTAGTACAATTTTACTTGAAAAAGAAATGGTGTTTATATAATTAAATACTCCATATATGTTCAGGAACTTCACGAGATTCCAAAAAATTGCGAGTTTCAGTCATTTTCTTAGTCATTTCTGAAACATCATTTACGCGGAAACAGTTTGTCGTTTTGTAATAAAATAGTCTATTATCGATTTTTGTTGTCTAGATTTTTGTTCCCACGTGTTTTTATGTCTCTATGGTTAAAAAAAACCATTCCATATTTTTAGATTATACTGATCCGAGAAATTGATTAACCTCTCGCCATTATTGTTTTTAGCTTCTTCTCCGTACTGTCCTACCACATTTTTTTATTTCACTGTTTCCAATTCTCACGTTAATAACTATTATATCTCTGTTGCTTCCGATTTCAGCGAATACATGACCGAGTGTCTCGTAATGTTGGTCTCTTTCTTGAACTGTCGCATCTTCATTTGGAGCATAAATACCAACTGCTGTCAAGGTGTGTCCATCGTTTATTTTATTACACGGTCATTTATCAGTTCCCAGTTAAATATTTCTTGGCTAAATTTTTTAAACACCATCAAAAAATACATCTCCTTGCATGTGCATGTTTAGGAACTCCACTGTAAATGTGTATGTAATTCCCGATGATTTCTTGCCCTGACCTTTTATCTTGGTTTTATTAATCGCTGCGATATCTATATTTCGATTCTTAAGCTCTCTTTCAATTTCAAGCATCTTTGTATTAACCCCTTGCACATTTCATATACCAAATCTTATAAACCTTTTTCGTTGCCTTAGTCGATTTTCGCTAGCTCTGTCCAATTTCCGAGGCTTGTCGTCGGGTTTATGAGCTTTTGGAAATTTTTTACGTAGACAGAGTTGCTTGCCCCATATTTCAATCCCCACCTTGGAGGACCAGAATAAAAACTAATAATGTTTATTGCGTTTCGACGAGTTACCAAATACTATCAAAATCTTTTAATATCTACATTTACACCTAATGAAACTAGACAAAGGGAAAATAAATTAATCTGCATATAATATAGGGACCTAGGACCAAAAATGACACAAGACGGTTGCATAAACACTACCGTATGTATTTTGCCCACGTAGAAATTTCAATGTAACTGCCAAAATTTAATACCTAATTAAACCTTTTTATTATATTAGGTAAATTTAATTGTTCTTAACAAGTGTCCATCATAAAATTGTTTAGATAAGCCTTTTTGGTGAAATGACAAAAATTAAAAACCAATTAGAACAAATTTCGAAGTTTTGCATGATAGCGATTTCTGAGAAATCCAGTTGAAGTAAGAACTCATTTCAAGTTTCTAGGGATTATAGAAAATTTCTAGTAACATTTTATGATACAAATTATGCTATAAATACCAATGCCTTTTTGGAAATTAATCATTCGCAAACAGTACTTTGTCACTGATACAGGCTCAATTGTTTGTAAAGTTGGAAAAATCTTTAAGATAGAAGGAATCATGCGAAAAGAACAGTATCAAGAAATTTTGCTAACTTAAATGCTTCCTTCTGGAAGAGATATTTTTCAGGGGAAATTTATTTTTCAGCATGACACATTCTGCTAAACAAATTAGAGAACTTTTGGACCAATGGAAATCCGACGACGTCCTGGAAATGATGACTTGGCTCCACAATCACCCGACTTGAATCCCATTGAATTGCTGTGGGACCATTTGGACAGGTGTGTTTGAAAATTCAATCTAACATCAGAAAATCACTTGTGGAAACTTTTACAAGCAGAATAGGTTTAAAATAACCGAAGAAACCCTGAAGAAACTACTGGACAGAATGCCGAAACTCTGTAAAGCGGTAATTAAAAACAAAGGAGGTCACATAGATGAGAAAAATCCTGGAAAATCATGAAGATTTTTCTTATTTTCTAGACTGTAAATAATGTGAAAATAAACAATAATTCATTAAAATTTTAAAAAATATATATTATCTGGGTTTTTTGTTGTCTTGGGACTGAAATAATTAGGTGGGCAAATACTTTCTGACGGTAGTGTAGATACAATAAAGACTACAGAACAGCAGGCAAATAGTTAGGGCTATGAGTTCACCACCTAAGTCAACAAGAATTGAAAAAGAAAAGAAAAAGGGTCTCTACAACATAATGTTTTAAAAAGTGTAGTAGTAGTCTATAGATGTGAAACATGACAACTAAAATAAATGCATACAAAAAACATGCTGTGGAAATCGACTTCTAGTGACGAAAGTTCTTAGATTTTCGGTGCCCTTGCTGAATCCAGTTTCTCCTAAAACAGTTATTACTAAGTGAGTTACTGGTTTACCCCCAAGTCAGCTAGATGTCGCGTCCCGTCACATTAAGTTGAAATTAGAAATAAAATTATGAATATGCGGCGCCCCTGTGGGGAAGTAGGGGATCTTACACTTTAGGAATTCCGAAATAGAGAAATAGTGAATGTAAAAACCACATTAATAGACAATGCAATTAGCAATAACAACTACGTGCGACGAAGAAAACTAGAAATATGGTTAGGAGGAATCAAAAACTATGTCCGAACGGAATATGAGATAGGGCGAACTGGATGAGAGACACAGATGAAGATTGGGAACAGGCAGGTGGAAGACGCTATAAGACGGATATATGTATATACAAACACGTCAAAATAGCCACCATTTACTACCTCACAAATGTTCAGCATCCCATTTATTAATTTATTAAAACAATTGGTGTTCAACTTTTCCTATTCATTTTTTAGGTTTTGGCAGAACTTGACGAATAACGATTTTCCACATTACGATCTTACTTATCCCACTCTAGATCGATCAGAGAGGTCAGAGAATGGAAATGACATCATATCTTCTTCTCATTAAGTACCCTTGACATAGTTCTGAATAGTCAAAGAGCCTTGTTGAAAAAAAATTGAGACGAATAATATTTAGCACAGATGGCATGCTCTTATATGTTATAGTTTTCAAGTCTTCTTCATTTAATTTCCTGTCTATTTTCACCAAATTGCCTGGCACCGCCATCAAAAAACATCCTCAAACCATAACATTGCTACCTCCCTGCTAAATAGATGGTACAGTGCAAACTTCCAAAGCATTCTCGTTAGTTGAAGAGCGCACAAATATTCTTCTATTAGATCTAAAAATTTGGAAATTTTATTACATACTGCACATACTTTTATTGTCTTTTTGTTTATTTCCTTGTTTTCTAGGCTCTGCCACACTTTATTTCTCGGCACACTGTCAAATGCTTTTTCTAAGTCTATGAAAGCAAGGTGTAGACTTTTATTTTGTTTTGATCTTTTTCCGATAATCTGTTTCAGTGTAAATATGTGGTCTTCTTGCTGGTCTAAATCTACTTTTCTATTCCGATAGTTGTGGTTCTATTATTTTCTTTTTCCTATTATTAATGCTGCTTTCATAAATTTTGACAATTGTGTTCAGTATAGTAATTCCTCTGTAATTATTGCAATCCTTATGATCTCCCTTTTCACATATAATTCGGTTAAGGACTCTGTAGAATAGCTTTTGATTTTCTTTACTATTTTCTTCCATTTTATCTCCGAATTCTTTCCATGATTGTTGTTTTTCTTTTCTTACCAACTCTTAAACGCTTTTCCTTTTTCTTTTATATAGTTCATATTGTTCTGGTCTTGAGATATTTTTTCCATTCTTTCTTCTTCCCAATAATTTCTTCTTGGATCAGCCATTATGAATTTTTCAAATCTGTCATCGGACTCTTAATCAGCACCCCGAGAAACCCCTTAATAGCCAATTTCAAAATATTTAGCGGTATACAGAAACGTTAATTTGATCATAAATGAGATTGGAAGCATGATTCCAACTACGACTGAAGGGGTTTAAACCAGCTATTTTATTTTAAATATTTTTTTTTTAAAATTACGGTTAAACTAAAAAAATATAATCTATATACTATCTTTTTATAAAATTTCCCGTTCTTTCACGTGGTGCTATTAGTTTTTTTCGATATCTTTTTTTATTTTTCGAGATATTTGCAGAATTTTTCATTTTATTTTCGATTTTGTAGGTTTAGCGTACAGTTTAGAGCAACAAACTTTTTCTTATCATATTCTACGTCCAAAAAACACCAAATGCCAAAATGCATCCTGTTAACATTTAATGAGAGCTTTTCGTGAAAATTTGCCCCTGACGATTGGGCTACTATTTGTCTCTAACTGGATGATTCAAACAATATTGTAAACGATGACACGAACTAGAGAGAGATAACAAAACCAAGCGAAACAAATCAGTGAGACGGTTATTTAACGACGGATGTCATACCTGGATGTAAGAATTTTTAACACTTACCGTACATTTTTCCTTCGTCCGAGAGTATAATTTTTCGTCGTCCACATGGTGGGTAAATTGCAAGGGCTTCTTGAAAACTTTGTTCAATATCGGGGCTCCAAACACCCTCGGCGTCTGCAGCTGCCAGGTCTTTTTCATCCTAGAAGTACAGGAAATAATTTACATATATAAATAAAAATGGATAGTGTATTGCATTACTAAATACTCTTAAAAATCATCTATATCTACTACTAAATACTCTTGCATATTATTTATTTTCCAGAGCGTGATCAAAATTTACGAATTTTTCACATACTTTGCCTGCCAAGTTAACACATGGGCTGAAAAGTCCCGGGCCTAACACATAGATGGCGCTAGTTTTATTGCAGTCACCTTTTTTTCAGTTAATACTAACCTTCAAAAGACAGCTGTTAAAATTTCATGATATTCTATTCATTAGTTTGTGAGTTATTGTGCTAAGAGTGACGCTACTTTTGTTATTTTCAAAACAATGGATCAAAAACAATTTCGTGTTTTAATTTTACACTGCTTCTTGATGGGAAAAAATACCGTTCAAGCGAAGCAATGGCTTGAAAAGTGTTATGGGGACTCCGCTCCATCAGAAACAACAATAAAACGTTGGTTTGCTGACTTCAAACGTGGTCGTAGAGACACCGATGATGCAGAACGCAGTGGACGTCCAAATGAGGCGGTAACACCAGAAAACATCAAAAAAAATCCATAAAATCGTTTTGAATGATCGAAAAGTGAAGTTGCGTGAGTTAGCTAACATCGTAAAGATATCAAAAGAACGTGTTGGCTTTATATTGCATGAGCATTTGACTATGAGAAAGCTCTGTTCAAAGTGGGTGCCGCGTTTGCTCACTGTTGATCAAAAACAAGAACGTGTTGATGATTCTGAGCAGTGTTTGGCCATCTTTAAACGTAACAAACCGGAATTTTTGCGTCGATATGTGACAATGGATGAAACATGGATCCATCACTTCACTCCGGAATCAAAACGATCGTCATCTGAGTGGACAGCAACTGGTGAACCTCGTCCAAAGCGCCCGAAAGCACAACAATCGGCTGGAAAGGTTATGGCCTCGGTATTTTGGGATGTGCGTGGTGTAATATTCATCGACTATCTTGAGAAAGGAAATACCATCAACAGTGAATATTATATAGCGTTATTGGAGCGTTTGAAGGCCGAAATTGCAAAGAAACGACCGCATATGGCAAAGAAAAAAATTTTGTTTCATCAAGACAACGCACCGTGTCACAAGTCAATCAAAACAATGGCAAAACTACATGAATTGAACTTCGAATTGCTCCCACATCCACCGTATTCGCCAGATTTGGCTCCCAGCGACTACTGGCTGTTCGCACACCTGAAAAAAATGCTCGCCGGTAAGAAATTTCGCACGAATGAAGAGGTTATCGCTGAAACTGAGGCCTATTTTGAGGCAAAAGATAAATCGTTCTACAAAAGTGGTATTGAAATGTTAGAGCGGCGCTGGAATGATTGCGTTGCTCTTGATGGAGATTACGTTGATGAATAAAGCTAATTTTGAACCAAAAAAAACCGTGTTTTTCTTTGTTAGGCCCGGGACTTTTCAGCCCATGTGATATTGATAAACTATGCTTTTTCTAAAAGTGAACTACATTTACAGCATGGAATTATGGATTTTTTTTGGTCACGTTGTAAACTAATCGGATGGATGACAGGACAAATGCAAATGACCTCATCAGTATCATGAACTGCCATCGTTCGTCAAAACACATTGACATTCTCTCCATTACATTTAGGCATACAATGAGACAAATATCACAAAAAAAGCTTGCATAATACTAATGAAGGTTGTTAAGCCCAACAAAAAAGTAATGTTAATATTTGCTTCTATTATCGAAGATTCTTTTTAGACATAGAGTGTCATTTGTAATACTTGTTACACAATATAATAGTTTGTATCTGAGAAATATACAACTAAACTTGCTCTCGTGTGATCTGGATTATAATTGGTCCATCGTCCTCGATAACATGTCTTGAGAAGCAAATCAAAATGTACAACTAAAGTAATTTTAAGGGCATAAAAATACTCCATAACTCATTGGCTACCTTCCAAACACCTTATAAACCAAAAGAGTAATGATTCTATATCAGAAAGTCGAAATAAACAAAAAAAAGGCTTTTACTGAAACCAAAAAAAAAACTGGACGATAATAGGCTAACTGGTTAAAGAATAAAAAATTTCAAATATACTGGCATGGACGGAGAAAGGATTTAAAACTACGATGAGTTGGAAAAGTATTACCATGGACTAAAGAATTATGTTATTATTTCCTATAAGACTATGTAATTTTAGGCAACCCAGATAGCGGACAGCTGGGGCAGCAGAATTATCTTTGGATAAATAGCCACAGAGGTGGCAGAGACACAATATGATATATAGTACGTCGAATTTGCCAGAAGATGTGCTAATAAAAGGGATGGAACCTTTGAAGTTTTTATGCCTTCTAGGAATTTTGATTTCCTGTAGAGCAGCCGCCATTTAAGTGAATATTCTATGTACATAGAAAGGAAAGATTTTTGCCATTCATACGAAAAAACTCTATACTTTCGTGAAGTGGCATCAGGAGCAATTTGCTTTTTACAGTCTTTGAAGGACATTTTCAGAATATGGAGCGACTTTATTATTTTTAAGTGTGAGACAATTTATTAAAAATCTACTATCCCATAAAAAAAATAGGAAAACGGACGAACGAAAACGCCTTTCGTAAACAATAGCATAATTCTAGATACTATTTTTTTAACTTAACACTTACATCGCTAATGTCCCCCACGTCCAGATTCTTTGAGTCGGGCCCGCCGTTCGATTCAGCGGGCGGGCCTGCGACCGGCGTCCACGGTGAGGTAATGGTGCTGCTTGGAGTCACCACGCTGCCTAAAAATGAAAATAAAAAACTATTCACAAAACAAAAAAATCAAATGCGTTGGTAAATCAGCTAAAAATAATAAAACAAGCAATCAATTCTCTATTACATTAGTCGCAGATATCGGAGACTCCCATTTTCTTTTAGTTTTCTCCATTTTTACTTTTCTTGCTAAAGAGAAGTATTGTATTTGCGAAGACATCACCCCCCGAGATTTTTGCATAGACATCGAGCTTTACATAGATAGATATACATAAGTTGTACCAAATATCAAGTTATTTGTTTGTAACTGTTAGTTATAATCTTTTTATACGAAAATATTTCAAACAAGTAAACATTTTCATGAAAATGCCTTATAACTAGTAAGTAGTCTACTTTCGAAACTGCCTCGTGGTTATTATTAAAGGGTAACAAAGTTATTCCTGAAAAGTGAGAGCACCGCTTGCTACCGCCGATGCGGCGCGGCTCCGTTCTTCTCCTGTTGATATTAACTTATTACGTGTTTCAGGAATTTAATTTTCTACCTGAACGGCTTCTTATAAAAGCGAAGTTCTCCCAGAATTATCTTGTTTTAAATAAAATTTAAGGACAAAGACAAGCAAGCCACTAACTTGAAAACTATATACATAAGGCAACATTCCAGCAAGGTATAGTTATTAGTAGAGCAATTTCAAGTTGTTTTTTCTAAATAAAGCTAACAACGTGCGTATAGGGTAAAGGCAAACAATTTTGAATTAGTTATTCAAGTTAAAATTAAATACATGAACATGCATAATTAGCTTTTCGAAATTTAGCGTCCTATGGTACTTGTAATATAGTTGGAAATCTTACTGTAAGATAATGACAAGCCCTATTTTCGTTACAAAGGAGCTATACCCATTTTCTGCGTTTTACAACAGTAGTAATTACGATATACTTGTTTACATCAATAGTTGGCATTATGCTATAACCACTACGCTATTTGCCTCTAAACAACTAACTAACGAAAACATGTTCTATAAAACTAAAATTTAGAAAAAATGATGAGGATGAGGTTTGCACAACAAAACCGATCTGAACGATTGTTCGAAAGTACTTGTTTGAACACGATTAAATCAGTATAGTCGGATTGTAGATATTTGAGAACAAACATACAAAAATATTACGATATTTGAACAATATTACGTATAAATACGTAATATTGTATGTATTAAAACCTCCTTTTTTAAAGCCTGTTAAAAATACAAATATCTAATTATCGTAGTCCCTAGCAAGCTACGAAAAATATTTTATATATAATTTATTACGGAAAATTTCTTGAATGACCGGCTAAGATGTGTTAGATCTGTGTGTCCGTGTTGCTAAAACCTTCAGTTATAACCATCCAAAATTGTATGAGGAAGTTTTCAACCACCTCCACACATCGTTTCGACTCAACAGTTGTTGCACGCTGGATATCGTCGTCAAGGAAATACGAACCGATTATTCGACGTGCTGATATTGGGACCAAAATCTTTCTAAAGGATTTTGATGCTTGGTTTTGGACTTGTCGGATTGTCCAATTGTTTATGGACGTGGTTGTGAAAATATGTCCCATCCAATAGTAAATGTTGAAAAGCTTTTAAACATTTAATTAAAAAAGTTGCGTCTTTGAGTAATATCAAATGGCACCACTTTGACCTTCTTGCCCGTTGGGTTTGCACAACACGGTAAATAAATTTAAACTTATGGAACGCCCGATATATGTACACTCGTAAGTATATATAAAGAAAATTATGAAATACGGTAACAAAAATCCGCTTATCATATTAACAACAGCCTTATAATAGAGCTTTCAGAACGTATCATATTGAGCAGAAAAATTCTTTACGCTACAGATTAAACAATACGTTTTATTGCAATTTTTAAGAAAGTAACAATATGAGTATATTGAAAAATTGTTAACAAACGGAAATGTTATTTTAAACACTTTTTCGATTTTACCTATAGTTATTTTTTTATATTCTATGTCAAATTTTCATAACGTTACCTATACCTAATAATATAGTATACCTATACCTAATAATATACTATACCTATACCTAACAATATACTATACCTATCCCTAATAATATACTAATAATACCTAAAAAGGGCAAGAAGACCTTGCCAAATAACTATCGACCAGTCGCACTGCTTTCAATAATTTCGAAAGTCATGGAAAAGGCTATCAATCAGCATCTTCTAAAATATCTTGAAGGATTCAACATTATTAGCGATCACCAATATGGCTTTCGTAAACATAGATCAACAGATCTTCTGACTTATATAACATATGTTTGGAACAACGCAATTGAACACTTTGGAGAATCTCGAGCAGTTGCTCTTGACATATCCAAGGCATTTGACCGTGTTTGGCACAACAGACTGTTGGCTAAGCTACGCTCTTATGGTATGTCTAAAAAGTTCTGTTTGTGGCCCTCAGAGAGCGTTCTTTACGAGTGGCAGTCGACGGATTTCTTTCTAACATCTTCACTATCAACGCTGGTGTGCCCCAAGGCTCCATATTATCTCCTACTATCTTTCTCATTTACATTAACGATCTGCTGGAAAAAAACCGAGAATCAAATCTACAGCTTTGCAGATGACAGTACGCTTATCTCTTCATTGACTTTGAACGCTCGGACATTGGCTACACAGGTGAATATCCACAGACAGCAGGAGGTCGTTCAACTTAACAAAGACCTGGAAGAAATTCTATCTTGGGGTGACAGTAAAAAAGTGGAATTTAACGCTACAAAAACCCAGGCGGCAGTTTTTTCTAAAAAAGTTAACGTTGCTGAACCCGACATAGTTATAGCTGGGTACTTCATTCCTCTAACATCGTCACTCAATTTGTTGGGCGGTAATTTGGGAGCAAATATGTCCTGGCATGAACATGTCGCAGGCACAGCAAGAAAAGTTTCTCAAGTTGGTAATATTATTTCGAACCAGAAAGCTTTACACAGAGAAGAGCTGATCGTCTGATTGGAGACCCGGAATTGACCGGCGGCCTTGATTTTCTGGAACATCGAAAAAACGGTCGCGCTAATACTTCACATCCGTATGAGGTTCAGCTTGTTACTCCTCGTACAACACTTTGGACTGTGTTTCCCACCGAGTACAATTTACAGCGATTCAAGAACAACGTGAATCGCTTTTTCCGTACACGTGTCGCTCCTGCCTTTAGGGACTTCCCTGCAGCACGTGTGCTAGACCCATAAAAAAAAATGTTGTGTCGGAAACAACAATATAATTTAAGGAATTAAAAAAAACGTGCAAGTCGGAGTTGCGCATTAGTGTCTCGTACGGTGATTGCTTTTTAAAATAAAATAAGGTCCTTACCTAGGTTAAGTAAATTAGGTCCCTTAGGTACCAATATGTATTTTCACGTTTTTTCGTAGCCAATAATGTGTAATAGTTATAGCATCTTAGCTACCTAAGAGTCAATAAATCATTCGCTCAATCTAGAATCTAGTAATAAAAGTGTAAAACAAATATTTACTACCAAAATATTTGTTTAATTTTGAACAAACAAAATAAAATTATATTGGTACAGGAGCGACGCGCGACTCGGTATCAGTAATGTGCTGAAAATTATATTAAAAAAACCTCCACCATATTGTCAAAGCATTTAAGTTTTTTTTTATACCAGATAAATTACGAAACGTAACGCAATAGTGAAAATTTTCGCTCAACCTACACTTCAAGAAGAATATTCTAGTATTTTTTGATCAGTTCTCGCTCTGATTAGACCATCAATTTCTATATTTATGATAAATTTCAATTTTATATGTCAAATAGTTTCGGACAAAATCGGGTGTGACAGACAGACGGATACCGAAGTATTCCATACGTAACACTAAAAATCAACAAACATCATTAAACGGAGTCGTAAAAAGTGGTTGATAATAGTATATTTTACTTGCGTCGTCGCAACTTTTTTTACTTTACAATAACTTCTTTTTTCACAAAATAATATCTATGTTTTCAAATAAGATACACACTTATTCTGGCAATACCCTCCACCCTTTGAAATTTAAGTCAATTTAAAGCTTTCATATAGTAAAATCAATTGATGAAACCTATTTTTATTGTGGACCAAAAAATTAACACTCTAGACATCTTTCCACACGACAATTTAACCTGGACTAAGGGTATAAAAGAAATTGAATATATTTCAATTTAAAACTAAAATATGATAGGTTTTACATATCAATATTGGTGTTTTAATGTAGTGGGAGCCGTAGCACCGGCAGGTGCTATTTGGCTAAGCCCTATCAAGATGCCATGCAAGACACAATAGCCAAACTAGCAACGTTGTTATTGCTGTGCGGGCATTTTTGTGCGAGGTTGATGAGCGAGGTAGATGAAAATACTGAGATGCATATGTGAAGTAAGACTTGAGTGGATTGAGGACCGACTCAAATGGAGACTACAGACGGCATCTAGTTTGGGGAACCAGTTAAATCAGAAAAGAGCGACAATGGAGACAGTGACCTTCTGGTTTTCAAGAGAGACGTTTTCTCGGATTTCAATCGACCACTGTGAGACCGTTTTTTAGAAAAAAAAAACAGGTTTAAGTGTTGGATGACTCGCCATATTCACCTAATTTAGCGCCCTGTATTTTTTTCCTGTCCCTGAACAATGACCAAGGTACTTATAAGTAAAACACCCTGAAAAATTTATATTTCGAACTCTAAAAATAAAAGCAAAAGTAAATCAATTAAATAAAAATATTTACAGGTGGTTTATAAGTGACGAGAAAACAAATTTAACCTAATTAATTTGTAACAATTCAAAAGGTTGTATATTTAACTTAAAACTAAAACATTAAAACCCCAAGAGACAGACAATACCTTGGTCACTTCATTTCGCTCAGGCACAACCCAAAACCCTTCCTATTTTCATTTATTATTCACGATATAACATTTCAGCAAATTTCACCATTATCTCCGAGCCCAAATCTCTGTCAGAGCCATTTTATACAAAGCCTCTTCATCCCACATAATTTCCGTATTGTTTGGCTCTTGTAACGACCTGTTTTTGATATTTATGTTGTACAATGGAGAGAAACAAAGAAAAGTTGGACAAACGGAAAATAATTACGTAAAAAGGTTATTCAGGAACTTCGTAGATGGCGCACATAAATTCTTCATCTTCGAAACCGTTAAGTTAGTGTTATTTGGGCAGTTAAATTGCATCGATTTTGTTATTTTCTGATGTCATAGATATACAACATAAGAATAAGTTATAATAAGTTACATCAGGAAGAGCTACAGGATGTCCCATAATAACAGTTTAATTTTACAGTAATTTATGTAGTACAAAACAAACTGATAAATGAAAAAAAGAAACTTTTATTGTGTATCAAATTACGACCTTTGAAAAATTATTTCTTAAAAATAATGTCATCTAAATGTGAACCGTGAAGTTTTGGGGCACTTTTCTAAACGAGCTAAGAAGTTGCCAATCCTTATCAGATATTATTTTTTAATTGCTAAAGGCGAGGATTGTTACTACAACTTCTGCACCCAATTTTCAGTCAGCTGAACCTTGAGAGCTTCGTTTATGCTGAGTAAATATGAATAAATTAAAATTGGTATTAAGCTTTGGCTCAGTGGTATAGTTCTCGTTTAGCATGATTTAGGCTCGTTTGACTCCAGGCAGGTTAGTACACTTTTATTTTAAAGTGTATTCGGTTAGTGATTCTTGTCACGGTTGTGCTCAAAGTTTGCAACGCAACGCACAATTATTTCTTAGCAGCTATCGTAAGTAATCGGTGTTACACGTTTCGTCGCCTTAGGCCGCTGTAATTTTTTGAAAAAAATAATTTTTCATGCCGTATCGGAACGTATGAAATTACATATTTCGCTCGCTTCAAATTTTTCACTATCATAGTAAAAATGAGACCAATATTTACGATGTGTTTTTTGGAACGTGATAATAGAGGGCCCCTGTAATTATCCTATATTCAAGTTTTTCACCATAGTGTTGGTACAACCGTTGAAACCACGCGGTTTACGGTACGTTTGACGCGCATGCTGCAAGTACGACTACACGCTGTAAAAGAGATTTTTCCATTTTTTTTTTTAGAATTCAGTTTTGTTTTTAACATAATCAAGTGAATTATAAGTGAAAATAGAGTTTGTCGTGGCAAAAAAGGCACCAAAAGCTGTACGTGGTCCGCAAGAAGGAGCGACGTTTTAAAGAGCTGAATAGACAGAGTCGGAGGGAGTCAGCACATCTGCGAAAAAATTAAAATCATCCGACAAATTCCTCCAAATCCACGAAAAGGGCAAAAGACGAAGAAAATATTAATTTAAAAGGCCACTTATATGGTGCCGGGATTGCAGACTAATGGTAAAGTTTTTTTATTATAACAATTTTCAGTTTTAAAAGCTAGAAATTAGTAGTTGAAACTTTTAGCGTGTTTATTTCAAAACTATGTTTTTTAAATCGGCTTGCAGCATAATGATTTTTATCCGATTGACTTCAAATTTTAACCGTAGCTTTTGTATTAAATTTTGAAGAGAAGTACGTAGGACTTTTACGAAATATTAAAAATTGTAAAAGTTATTTACAAATTTCTGTCAATTTTTTCAGCAAGAATCGAGATTTTTTTTCAAAAGCTTGACATTTTTTTGAAAAATCAATATTTTAAAAACATCCTAGGTACTTCTATAGCTATTTATGTATAGATTAAGCCGAGTTTTTTTGTTACAGGATCAAATTTACTCAAGATATGCTACAAGTCCCGGAGCCCTCTTTTCAAAAGATGTCTTTTAAAAAGCTGCACATCATTTTGTAAAATATACTATATCAAAAAATATATTTTTGTATTTATGTAACCAAGTGGTATCATTCATTTTTTAGTGTTCCGTACGGAACACTTATAAGATGACTTCGGTGTCTGTCCGTTTGTCTGTCTGTCACACCCGATGTGCTTCGAAATTATTTGTCATAGAAATTTGAAATTTGGTAATAATATAGGAATTGATGGCCTCATCAGAGTCATCTAGTTTTGAAAGTTAAATTTTGACTTAAGACTTAAGAGTAACATATATATATATATATATATATATATATATATATATATATATATATATATATATATATATATATATATATATATATATAATGTAATACTTGCGCGCATTTTTCTTTGTGAAAAAATCGCGAAAAATCACTGTCCACCCGCGTAATCTCGAAAAGTACTTACCAAAAAATTTTGAAAAAATTCTGGAATATTCTCCACGAGGCGTAGATTGAACGAAAATTATTACGAATAATTTATCTGGTATATAAAAAAAAAACAAAAATTTCAGGGTCATCAGTTTTCAGTAAAGATTGGAAACAAACTTTGTTGAAAACTCATTAGGAGTGGGTTTTGTGAAGTCACTGATCATTTTATACCTCCGTAACAATTTTTTTTTATTTTAAAAGCAATCAACGTACGGAACACTAATTGCGCAAGTTCAACTTGCACTTGACCGGTTATTTCTGAATAATTTTTTTTTTTCAATTCGGAAAAAATGTTTAAAAGTTTGTTTATTTCCATCCCTCTACAGTGGCCTAAGGCCTAAAGCCAATTATCATGCAACGATTAAACATTTTTATATAAAGAATTGGATTGTGGCCCAGATAGAAACTGAACTGAAGGAAGTCACAGTGCTTGCCAGCAGACATTGGCAAACTTTTCAAAGCCACCACGTTGTAGAAAAAAGCAGTTAACGTACTGCTCCCCGGGGTTGTGGCGGATACCAGAACACGGCCTTCGAGGACTGAGTGCCAGTCTCGACGGAAAACTCCCGAGCACGCTGTTGCTGAAGGAGTGCTTAGACCATGAAAGGCTGACGATGAAGGTACCACCTCTCCGTATGGGTGTTGTCTACACCTACAGCCGGCCTTCAAGGACTGAGAGTCTACTCCGACTACTGCTGACGGCATGTTGTTAGCCAATGGTTATCTGAGCCGAATGGCGGACGAAGTAGATAACGTTATATTGAATGAGAAGCAGGTCTGAAGTCAAGCTAAAAGGTTTGAGCGCCGTTGCTAGCGAATATATTCCGTCACAATGCCACAGAACGGTTCATAGAGGTAATAAAAGGTTAAGCAGCTAACATATATCTATGGCTAGCGGGCAGTTTAAAAAACAAGACCGTAAAACAGCGGGCTGAGACAATATCATCTGCTGATCATGTGATTCGGATCTTACGAAAAAACTATAGGTCCCGTCTGGGTGACATCAATATTATACCCACACTACTACTACTACTACTTAACCTTCAGCACCGACTTTTTAATCAGGTGAGCTTTTATAGCTTCATTTATGCAGAGTAAATGCTTTTGAACCACAAGTTTTTGTAGCGCAATAGTTGCGAGAGTTGTGACATACCGCAAAGTTATACAAGCACCATTTAGCGATATTGATCAACAGTCTTTACGATTTTTTTTCCTTCCGAACTAACTGAAAATTCTAACTAAAGAGGAAATTGGACTAAAAGTTATTTATAAAAGAATGTCCCAGGTGGCAATGACGATCTATCGCATTTTTACGTAATATTTTGGTCTAATCAGTTTCGATGGGGATCAGACTCAATTCGGGATGACCCTGGTCAAGAGAACCGGTTGAAGCAATAACTGAGAAAACTATTAGGCTTGTTGAGAATTTGCTACTGCAGTTTTCTTGATTGTATCCGAAGATTTAGGGAACGAAATAAACTTCGGGATGATGAATCTTCAAACTCCTTACATCAGAGCAGAAACTGACGAGAACGATAAAAGTTATCTCTTGTGAAATGTCATAGGCAGCGAAATTTGAGTGTTCTATTGGGAACCGTATATGAAGTAGGAATCGAAGCACCTCCAAAGAAGGCGTAAACTCAGTCGTTTCCTGGAAAATTGAGCGATCGTTTCTGGGACTGCAACGAAATATTGCTTATTAAAAATATGGAAAAAAAAAAGTCCGCAATTAATGGAAAAGTTTACGAAAGGAAATTTCAAAACGTGAAGTAATCCGAATTCATGGAGAACGAAAATGTTGACAACTGCACAAGGCTCGCAAATCAAGTCATTACCGAAAGCTGTGGATTCATCGGCTGACAACATTCATTCTCTTCACTTCTAATTTATGCCCTGCGATTCCATATCGTTCAAACATCTGAAGAAAGATCTCAGGGCACAACAATTTTCTTAAGATGATGAGCTGCTATAGCATCGAGAAACGCTGGACTAAGTGTCTTAGAATAGACAGTGGTTATGTAAAAAAAAAAATTAAGCTTTGCGAGTTCTTCTTCATAGCTTCGTAAATAACTGAAAAAACAGCTTCGTATAATAAACGTGTTGACTTTAGGGGTAATGGAATTGACGAATAAAAAATAATTGTTACTACAATTTGTCACGTCAAGAATAAACAGTGTATCGTACATTTCATATTTTCTCCCATTATTTATAGCAGCCCCAGCTCCGGGTCATAGTTCTTGCCTACGGTACTCATGGCTTCGGGTTCAATTTCCTGTAGGTTGATCTATTTATTTATTAAATTATTTAGGTACATTAGACGTCCTAGCTACATACATAAGGAGTAGTTAACATATTAAAGAAATGTAATAATGTGCATGGCAGCAGTACCGCATTGTCCGAAAAGTGCTGTGAACTAAAGGTGTTATGTTTCGGCACTTGGCCAATGTTGACGGATATGATGACATCCTCAATGATATTTACATGATAAAACTAAAAAGGATAAATCCCTATTGAGCCGCGGAGGTAAACAATAAAAAAAACATTTGCAACGTTTTTTAAAAAAAAGGTTAACATATAATTTATCGAATTAGAATTTACATTAATTTGAGGAAGTGCCCTGACATGATTTTAAAAAACTCGTTGTTGTTGAAAGTAACCTTCTAATTCTTAAAATTGGCCAGACTATTTCCTTAAAAAAATAGTTAGTGTAGAGTTGTAGTTTTCTTCGGAACTGTAACTTTAGTATTTTTGTAAGCGTCTCCAGGAAGTTTACTCGAACTCCGACAAAAGAATGTCAAATATTTTGTTAAAAATCATTTTAATTAAAATAAAATATATGTGGTTTAAAACGCTTGACATTTAAAATTAACATTTCATTCAACTACGACCGGGTACAAAAATAGAAGTTGAAAACATGCTTCATTTAAAATCGTGACTTAGTCGAAATAATAAACAAAGCTTATAGTCATACAAGTGCGGAATAGTAATTAAATTAATAAACTTATGGTAACACAATTTACAAGTTGTTTGTGTAATACAATTAATCAAATATACATGTTCAATTTTATTTATCATTTTTGCATAGTTCAGAAGCCGGATTATTTTTTTTTGCATATAATGCTGTATATATTATATACAGGGTGCACCATATGTATGGAATAATGATACCACAGCATTTATTAATCAGTGTATCAAAAAAATGTTTAAATAAAAGTTATAGGGTGTTATACGGCGCACATGCTGACGTTGACAATAAAATGTTTTGAACTGACAGTTCGAAGAAATTACGCTATCTTGATTTTTTTGCCCTGTATATTATTTCATTTTTGATTCCTACTTAAAATTCTAAATATTATTTGTCTAACATACCATATTCTACATTAAACTGTTTTGGAATTATTGTCATTCGAAATTTAAAAGAAAAAAAGACAAAAAACTATTAATAAATACTCTAGGTTTATTTTTAAGGTAACAATTGCTCAAAATGTCTACCTATCCGGAGTGATCTGTGCTACTTCATATTGAATTTTTTGTTGTAAATCTTCTACAGTTTTTAGTTGGAATTCGGTAAACTTTGGTTTTTAAATGACCCCCATAAAAAAAAATCGAGTGGCGCAAGGTCGGAACTCCTTGTAGGCCATTCTACAGCACCTCTTCTGCATATCCATTGGTTAGGAAAAATTGCATCCAAATATCTACGAACATTGATTTCATAGTGAGTAGGTGTTCCGTTCTGTATACCACAGATTCCTATTAGGGGTATCCAAATTATTTTCATCTGGAAAAAGAACTGCACAAGTTGGAATAACTTGCTCTTGGAGTAACTGTAAATACCGCTGTCCTGTAAGTTTCCATCGATAAAAAAGGAACCTATATGATGTCCACAAATTCCTGCCCACACGTTTATCTTTTGTGGTCTTTGAGAATGACTGTCGATTATCCAGTGGGGATTCTCAGTAGACCACTACCGGCAGTTATGCCTGTAAATTCAACCGTTAAGACAAAATGTGGCCTCATCAGAAAAAACAATATTATGAATTAGGTTAGGATTATTATCGTTCAATCATGACCTAGCAAAATTGAACGCGTCTATCGTAGTCATCTTCAGGTAATTCTTGCAATAGAATGGGTTTGTATGGATGCAATTTTTCTACATTCAGTATACGACTTAAGGTATCTATGTTGTGGTCTAGGCAAAGCTTTGTATGGAGATTTTCTGTAATCGTTTTAATGCTTTGCAAACTATGGACTGGGTAATATGGATTCGGATATTCTGCGTTAAAAAGATTACATACCTCCTATTATGTTCTCCTCCGGTCTCCGTAACCAACTATCATTAATAAAGTGATTCTTTCAGTTTCTGTTAAATGTACCATTATGATATTACGCTCAAATTGTAGTTTCACAAAATGCAGCAATAAACGTCCTCGTCAATAAATTATTTTTTGACGCGTTAAGTCGTTACCCGACCGTAAATGTTTGACAAAAGCCGCATGTGCGCCGTAACTTATATATATATATATATATATATATATATATATATATATATATATATATATATATATATATATATATATATATACATATACTGTACGCGCTATGCAGATGACACCTTATTATAACCGCAAATGAAAGTGAATTAGAGGTCATTATGTAAAGACCGACAGGGATCAGTCAAAGCTACGGATTGGAAGTAAACATAAAAACAAAAATAATGATCATTAGGCGAACGAATCATAATCATCTCAATATCTACTAGGGTATAAAATCGTAGATTCCTATCAATACCTTGGATCTCTAATTACCAATACCAGCCAATGTCATTCAGAAATACGTAGGAGGCTCAATGACTCGCTCTGCAACCATAAAATTAGTCAAAATATGGAAAGACTCTCCCGCGCGACATCTTGTGATCGACTAAGTTAAAGTTCGAAAGAACGCTTATATTTCCGATTGCAATATACAATATACATCGGAAACATAGACGATAAAGAAACCTGATAGACATAAAATTGCTGCATTTGAGATGTGCGTGTATCGTCAAATTCTCAGGATATCGTGGGTGTAACATCGAACTAACCAGTCTATTTTACAAGAACTAAAAATTACTAAAAGCATGAACTTATTTATAAACCAGACATACTTGAGGTATTTCGGCCACCTCAGCAGAATACATGAGCTGGAATCACTGGTCATACAGGGAAAAGTTGAACGCAAGCGTTGCAACGGCACCTTCCCGTTGCGTAGATCAGATGAAACAGTTAACCGGGAAGGCATTGCATGAAGCATCAGAGCATGCACAGAGACACCATAACCTTTCGAGGGTTATAATATGCCACTTATTATTCTGGTTTAGCTACAAGGCTCCTGTAATATTATAATTTCCAGATAAGCTTAAATATCACAAAGATTGAGCTCTGAGTGAGCCGTTTCTATGTCGGATCCAGTGACGAGCGTTTTTCAAAAATTTGCGGACAGTTCGTGCAAATAGGTACGTACGCTGGAAGTATTGTATGGGAGTCTTAGATATAACATTGAATATCAATAAGATCATGGAAATTGTTTGGTTGCGTTCCTATTTGTGCCTCCTCTTATTTGGTAATCGTCTCATTATACACAATGCTATAATTAATTTGGTGCTGTATATTATAAACTAGTGGTGTCATCTACAAATTTAATATGTCATTTTAAAGCTCTGTCCTCTCCCGATTTTCAATACAAATTTTAGCGCGAAATATTGACCGATGACTGAGAGACAATATTTCATTTAACTGTATAAAAATTTTAAAAAATTGTTAAGTTTAATTTTTAGAGCACCAGCACGAAAAATTAATTTTCGACTGTGTATTTCTCCTCTGAAAACGTCCCGTCATATGCTGTATTATCTTCGATGTCTGACATCCATCTCTACATTGCTGATTCTGTGTAGACGGGTAGCGAATGATGTATTTGGGTGTTGTCTGTGAAGGGATGCTAACAAGGATTGTAGCTTTTGTTAGTCTGTTTGCTGTTGAATTGTCTGCTTCGCGTTGGATTATTATTTGCGGGTCTGGTTGCTTATCTAGACCCTAAGCCTCTACTTCACTAATGCCATGGTTCGCGTGGAAACCTATACCATCAAATCAACACATTTTAAAGGCGTCGTCGACTGGTCGCCGGTCTACTTGGCGAATAACCCATGTCTCTAAGGCCTATCCGAATAAAGGAAATGCAAGGGTTGTACTAGGTGGATTTTGGTGGAATTGTAAATACTTTTGCCCGGCCACAGCTTGGGTCACAGCAGTGTGGCCTAGTTATATTCAACGCTTGATTTGAAGGTATACACAATGTACGTGCCTGATTCGCGGTTATAGCTTTAGTTTATGTACAGTTATTTAATTTTTAGCCCGTACTATTAAGTATTACCAAAGAACTTTGATAGCTTTTGAACCAAAACGATACCTTTCTGTTTCAGTCTTCCAGCACTAGTCTCCTAATACATAGAATTTTTCTAATTCGATTCTTACTGTGCAATTTTTGAATATTAGGTCAATCAATTCGATAAAAATTAATTAATTGATGGGACACCATGTATTTTAATAAGATGCGTCTCTTTTCCCAGAAAATCGGTGAAGAGTAATAGGATTTTTTTCCTGTATTATGTGACTGGTAAAGGGTGTCCCAAAATTCACGCAAGATTTGAATTTGGCGCCATTTGTATAGTAAAGTGTTGCCAACAAAACAGAAACACAGCGTAACAGCTGACAGTTCAGGGTTATTCGGAATGGATTATGGAACAATAAGTGGATACTGATTTTTCGAAGAAAATCATTTTCAGCGATGAGGCTCATTTCCATCTTGATGGCTTCGTTAATCGACAAAATTGTCGCATTTGGGGTTCAGACAATCTACACGTGACTGTTGCGAAACAAATGCATCCACAACGTGTCACTGTTTGGTGCGGATCATCGGACCATTCTTCTTCGAAAATGCGGTTGGCCAGGCAATAACAGTGATCGTTATTGCGATATGATAATCCAGTTTTTTGTGCCTAAATTGCAAGATATGGATGTGGACGACATGTGGTTTTCAACAAGATGGTGCCACATGCCATACAGCCCGAGAAACAATTCAATTACTGCATGAGTCATTTCTTGATCGTGTAATATTCCGTTTTGGTAATCAGAATTGGCCGCCCAGATCATGCAATTGAACGCCGTTGGACTTTTTTCTTTGGGGTTTTTTAAAGTCTAAGGTTTATGCCAATAAGCCCACGACTACCCACGACTTGAAGGAGGAAATTAAGCGCTGTATCAACGAAACTGAGCCACATTTATGCAAAACGGCCATAGAAAATTTCGACAAAACAGTGCGTATGTGCCAGCCAAGCCGTGGAGACCATTTATCCGATATGTTATTCCATACATAACCCTATACTGTATACTTTATGAATCAATAAAAAAATTACAATTAAGTTAGTGTTTGTTTTTTAATAAGAAAATTGTTAAGAAACTAACTAAAAAAATATTAAAACTTTTTCCATTCTCGTATACTATAAAACTTTTTTTAAACACTTTTAAAATGTAAAATAATTTGGGACTTTTAGAAAACTCTTTGCTACTAAATGACAATAAAATGTGTAAAAGTTAAGTAATCATTGAAAGGAGTTTCGTTTCTTTAAAAAGCATTAAACAGTCCGTTTTACGAAAATATATACCTTGTTATATTAATTTTCGGTTACGTATTATCCCCATTTTCGGCTGCATCCTGCTGTATTCCCTTCACAATTTTAATTAATTTTCTCGCTATACCGTGGTACAACGATATTAATAATTCGGTTAGCTCATAGATCATGTCAATGCATTAAATCATTTTCTATTTTAATTATTTTAGTATTAAACTTACCAGAATCCTTTGTGAAATATTTGGATAACAAAATATTATGTTGTGACTAAAGTAATCCAGGTTAATAACAAAAAAATCAATTTATAGATCTAAGTTGTAAAAAAATATATGTAAAACTACCTAGAAAATCATGGGGAAAATTACCTTAATTATCCTCGGAATTTTACATAAATATTTAGTTTTAACTGAGACAAATTTAAATAACCGGTCAAGTGCAAGTTGAACTTGCGCAATTAGTGTTCCGTACGTTGATTGCTTTTAAAATAAAAAAATTTTTATCACAGAGGTATAAAATGATCAGTGACTTCACAAAATACACCCCAAATGAGTTTTCAACAAAGTTTGTTTCCAATCTTTACTGAAATCTGATGACCTTGAAATTTTTGTTTTTTTTATATACCATATAAATTATTAAAGGTAATGCACTCGTGATAATTTTCGTTCAATCTACACCCCGTGGAGAATATTCCAGAATTTTTTTCGAAATTTTTTGATAAGTACTTTCCGAGATAAGGCCCGGGACAGCGATTTTTTCGCGAATTTTTAAAAATAATACAAAGAAAAGTGCGCGCAAGTATAATATTATATATATATTTTTTACTCGTGTTTTCACAAGCTTTCATTTGACACCACACTCGATGACCTAGTAAAAAATTTTTTTTTTTCACTTCCGACTTCACCCCCCCAAAACTAACCCCTTAAGTCAAAATTTAATTCTTAAAACCACATGGCTCTGATGAGGCCATCAATTCCTATATTATTACCAAATTTCACCCTTCTATGTCAAATAGTTTCGGAGAAAAATCGGGTGTGACAGACAGACAGACAGACAGACAGACACCGAAGTGATCTTATAAGTGTTCCGTACGGAACACTAAAAATAAACTGGATTAGGGAGGTAAAGTTACACATATCTATAGATTATTACTTAAAATAATTAAAATTACATAAAATTCTGATATTTCAATGCTTTTTGTGAATCTTTCCATAATCTACACGCATTTACACCTTACAAAGGTAAGTTTTTATTTCTTAGTAATTATTATTTGATTTAAATCGTTAGCTGTGTTTTATGTAGTTATGTCGATCACACAAATGAGGACTGTACACCAAAGAAAATATTTTCAAAGTTATTTATCAGATTAAGATTATTACATATATACATATACGAGGCTGGCTTGAAAAGTCCGTGCAAAAATAAAAACTACTTATGTGTTTGGGGTAAACCTTTTTTATTTTTCGACATAGTCTCCTTTTAGGTTTATACACTTCGTCCAACGATGTTCTAGTTTGTTGATCCCTTCCGAATAATAGGATTTGTCCAAGTCTGCAAAATATCCATTAGTGTCTGCAATCATCTCCTCGTTTGAATAAAATCTTTGTCCCGCCAGCCATTTCTTCAAATTGGGGAACAAATAGTAGTCCGAGGGAGCCAAGTCTGGAGAATAGGGGGGATGTGAAACGAGTTGGAATCCTATTTCCATTAATTTTGCGACTACAACTGCTGAAGTGTGTGCTGGTGCGTTGTCGTGATGGAAAAGGCCTTTCTTGTGGGCCAATCGCGGGCGTTTTTCTTGCAGCTCGGTTTTCAAACGGTCCAATAACGATGAATAATATTCACCTGTAATAGTTTTACCCTTTTCCAGATAGTCGATGAGGATTATCCCTTGAGAATCCCAAAAGACAGTCGCCATAACCTTTCCGGCCGAAGGAACGGTCTTCGCCTTTTTTGGTGTAGATTCCCCCTTGGTAACCCATTGTTTAGATTGTTGTTTGGTCTCAGGAGTATAATAATGTATCCATGTTTCATCCACAGTGACGAAACGACGCTTAAAGTCCTCCGGATTCTTCTGGAACAGCCGTAAACCATCCTTGCAACACTTCACACGATTCCGTTTTTGGTCAAGCGTGAGCAATCGCGGCACCCATCTTGCGGATAGCTTTCTCATGTCCAAATGTTTATACAAAATATTATGTACCCGTTCAGTCGAGATGCCCACAGCACTAGCAATCTCACGCACCTTAACTCTTCTGTCATCCATCCCCATATCATGGATTTGATCAATGATTTCTGGAGTCGTAACCTCCACAGGCCGTCCAGAACGTTCAGCGTCACTTGTGCCCATATGACCAGTCCGAAAATTTTGAAACCACTTATAAACTGTTCTAATCGAAGGTGCAGAGTCACCATAATGTTTATCAAGCTTCTCTTTAGTCTCCTGAGGCGTTTTGCCTTTCATAAAGTAATGTTTAATCACCACACGAAATTCTTTTTCGTCCATTTCTTGAAAATCACTCGACTTCCTTGATTCACACGAATGCCAAACACAAAGAAATAGACCAATATGGCTGAAACTTGGTGTGCGTTCATTCAAGAGATGCTACTAACTAAACATGACCTCGATACGCGCCGGTGGTGCCATCTCTCGGACTTTGCACGGACTTTTCATATATATATATATATATATATATATATATATATATATATATATATATATATATATATATACATGTGTGTATGTGTGTGTGTGTGTGTGTGTGTGTGTGTTTAGTATATTCCACATATCTATGTAATCTTATTTATATAATTTTATAGAAATTAGCATACAATCTGGCAAGTTTATAGAAATTTGTATATATTTACATTAATAACGGATGAATATACCTGAATCCAGGATTCTCAATGCAATTATATTTTACAGTGTAAGGTATATTGATGATTACCGGTAGCCAAATCCGAATTTTTAGATCGGTATTGGTCAAATGCAACAAGAAATGTATTTATGTATGTGTTACAAAAACTACAAACAAGATTTTTTACAATAGGATCTTGTAATGATAGTTACTTTCATAATTTAGTATTCTTAAAAATTGGCTCTGTCCCTTATCTGCTTGAAGTGCCTTATCCGATGCGGACGTAGTCGACCTACTCGCCTTTGCTTGTGGTTGATGTCTGTGTTTTACAGTTTAATGCCGGTTCCGAACGGCCAAAATGAGAGGGATTTACTAGGCATGATACTACGGATAGTTTGCCATTGCCTTCCCGAGAGAGGCGACCATCACGTTGTTACTTTTTATTATTATTTTTTTATTATTCTGTTTTTAATTTATTCTTTTTTTTTCTAGCTCAGATTCGAACTCGACCCGAGCGTAGAAGTCAGGCACCTTAACCACTACGGTATGGCCGCCTCCCTGTCCCTTATAAGAAATCGTTAATGCGAAGAAAAAGGGAGTATGCTTTGGGGTATATTGGTGTTGGTAACGTAAGTATTATTTGCAAATAACAATCTTTGAGAAAACTTGAACTTCGCTTGTAGGTCGCTGGGTGGATTGAGTAGCTTAGTGGCCTGTTGCCGGTCCCAAACCGGGGTAAAGGAGGAGGGTTCCCAGATCAGGATAGCAACCTATCCTAAAAAACCAAGAACGCTCACAGGATGAGAGCCCTGTCTCGGAATAGAACGGATTTCACGATGAGGACACATGCAAGGGCAAGGTTAAGAAACTGGAAAGGACGGGATGTAATGAGACTCGCAAATTGGAATACAAAATTTATAAATGGGAGAGACCAGGAAGTGGAAAAGGAAATCAGATAGCATAAAATAGACACATGCGCCTTACAAGAAACAAAAAAGAAGGGGAAAGGACAAATGATATTAGGAGAATATATCTTACCTTACAGTGGTGTGGCAAAAGACCAGAGGGCAAAGGAACGAGTAGTCTGATGATTAAGAAGAAATACATAATGAAGTGTCAGTACATATCGGAGAGAATAGTAATGGCTAAACTAAGAATAAACAACAAAAAGACAAATGTATGCACCTGAAAATTGTAAACCAGAAAAAGACAGGGAACAATTTTATTAAGAACTCCAGAACATGATAGATGAGATACCAACCAACGAAAAAATAATAATAATGGCGAATATAATGCAAAAGTTGGAAATAAGGTAATACCAGGAGTTAAACAGAGATTTAATGAAAACATAAAAAATGAAAATGATAAATTTCTGCGCTACAAACGAGTTGAGAATAAATAATACATACTTTGACCATAAGAAGCAATATAAATATACATTCGAGAACACTAGAGGTAACAGATCAATAACAGATTATGTCCTAACAAACAGAGAAATACATCCACGCCATTTATTAGACGTAAGAAGCTTGACATCACCAAACGTAGGAAGTGATCATAATTTAGTTATGTGTAAACTAAGGTGGAACATAAGAAATACAAAGCAACACCACAATAAGGAACTGGAAACAAAGATAAGAATAGAAAATCTACAAGAAGAATCAACGAGACCTGTACCAGAGGAGACTGAAAGAAAAAAATCAGAATAAATCAAATAACTAACCATGATACATAAATGACGGTTGTTTAAAAATAAAAGCGAATGTATTAGAAGCTGCATATTAGGGACTAAAACTGCCGATAAAAATAAAAAATGGAAAACAAAAACACCATGGTTCAGTGCAGAGAAATACCGTGAAAAGAAAGAAAGCTATCTAAAGTACACGTCAATCAGGACAGATGAAGCCTACCAAAGATATAAAAGAATACGAACAGAAACTCACGAATTAGTAAGAACAAAAACGGAATACTGGGAGAGATACACTAAAAAATTAGAATCAGACTTCTATGGTCAACAAAAACAAATTTGGAGATTCATAACACAGCAGAGAACTGATAGAGTATACATACGTGAAGAAAGGAACGTGGGTAACATATCTTAAACAATTATATAAAAGGGAACAAAGTATTATATTGCCACAAACACCAGAGATAACGATAAACGAAGAAACATATATAACGAAGACGTAATAGAAACATTGAAAAAATTAAAAAACCGTAAATCTCCCGACGAAGACCAAATAGCTAATGAACTTCTAAAATATGGGGGACACTCTCTGGTAAAGCAATTCCAGACACTTATACAGAGAATTATAAGATCGAACAGAATCCCAGATGAATGGAGAACAGCGACAGTTAACTAATACGCAAGAAGGGAGAAAGAGAAAATCCAAATAACTATAGAGGCATAAATCTACTAAATTGTACACTGAAATTAACAACAAAGATTATTATTACTACAAAAATAAACGCGAGAATACAATTGGAAGAACAGCAAGGATTCAGAATTAGGCGCTCATGCACTGATGCCGTATTCATAGTGAGACAGGTAAAGGAAAAAACCACGTAATGCAACATTCCCGCATACTTGTGCCTGATAGACTTAAAAAAAGCTTTCGACAATGTGTAAATAGAAGACGTTATTCATCTTTTATATAACAGGAACAACCCATTAGACCTAATTAAAACTATCAAGAATATATGTGAAGACAATAAAGTAGTCGCAAGATTAGGAAATGGAATGATAGAACCAAACAACTATGAATCTGGAATCAGGTTCTCTGCCGACCTCTTTAAGTTCTCTTCTATTTTATATTGTCATGGATGGCATTACAAAGAATGTCAAAAAAAAGAAGGGATATAGAATGAGTAATAAAGAACTTAAAATTATATATTATGCAGATGACACGATAATAATGGCTGAGACCGAGAACGATCTGCAAAGGCTGCTATACGAATTCTGCATAGCAGCAAAACAATATAATATGTCAATCTCAACTGAAAAAAATCAAGACAACAGCAAAAGAGCCGATTAGGTGCAAGCTGGTGGTGGAAGATAAACCAATAGAACAGGTGATAGAGGTCAATTACCTGGGCATCAAAATATCTAGTATCGGAAAAATTGAGGAAGAAATAGGCTAATAGGAAAGCGGGATACCTCAATGATACCACATTTAGATAAGTTCCCCTCCGTTGAGACCAAACCGAGAATTTTTTTTTTTTTTTATAGGTCTAGCACACGTGCTATAGGGAAGTCCCTAAAGCGCTACAGGAGCGACACGTGCGCGGAGAAGGCGATTCACGTTGTTCTTGAATCGCTGTAGATTGTACTCGGTGGGAAACACAGTCCTGGGCAAATTATTCCAAAGGGATGATGTTCTCCATATAAAAGACTGCTTGAAAAGTGTTGTACGGGGAGTAACAAGCTGAACCTCATACGGATGTGAAGAATTAGCGCGACGTGTACTTCTAACATGCACCGCTCTGGGAGGAATTAAGCGGGCCACATCCTTCGAACACTTTCCATGAAAGTACTTGTAGAATAGGCTCAAGTCGCCAACCGTTCTTCGATGTTCCAGCGAATCAAGGCCGACGGTCAGTTCCGGGTCTCCAATCAGACGAACAGCTCTTCTCTGAATAGAATCCAACAAATGCAGTGTATGTTTGGGAGCGGAGCTCCAAACATGGGAGTAGTATTCCATAGTTGGTCGAATTTGAGCTTTGTAAAGAATTAACAGTTGTTGTGGAGTGTAAAGCTTTCTGGTTCGAAATAATATTCCCAACTTTTGAGAAGCTCTCCTTGCTATGCCTGCAACATATTCATGCCAGGACATATTTGCTCCCAAATTAACGCCCAACAAATTGAGTGACGATGTTAGAGGAATGGAGTGCCCCGACATAACTATGTCGGGTTCAGCAACGTTAACTTTTTTAGAAAAAACTGCCGCCTGGGTTTTTGTAGCGTTAAATTCCACTTGGTTACTGTCACCCCAAGATAGAATTTCTTCCAGGTCTTTGTTAAGTTGAACGACTTCCTGCTGTCTGCGGATATTCGTCTGAGTAGCCGATGTCCGAGCGTTCAAAGTGAATGAAGAGATAAGTGTACTGTCATCTGCAAAGCTGTAGATTGGATTCTCGGTCTTTTCCAGCAGATCGTTAATGTAAATGAGAAAAAGAGAGAGGAGACAGTATGGAGCCTTGAGGTACACCGGCGTTGATAGTGAAGGTGTTAGAAAGAAATCCATTGACTGCCACTCGTAAAGAACGCTCTCTGAGGAAACATGAGAGCCACAAACAGAACTTTTCAGACATACCATAAGAACGTAGCTTAGCCAACAGCCCATCGTGCCAAACACGGTCGAATGCCTTGGATATGTCCAGAGCAACCGCTCGAGATTCTCCAAAGTGTTCAATTGCATTGTTCCAAACATGTGTTACATAAGTCAGAAGATCTCCTGTTGATCTATTTTTACGAAAGCCATATTGGTGATCGCTAATAATGTTGAATCCTTCAAGATATTTTAGAAGATGCTGATTGATAGCCTTTTCCATGACTTTCGATATTATTGAAAGCAGTGCGATTGGTCGGTAGTTATTTGGCAAGGTCTTCTTGCCTTTTTTAGGTATCGGCTGAACTGTAGCGCATTTCCAGCAGGAAGGAAATATTCCCTTTCTGTAGGATAGGTTGAAAAGTCTACAGAAAACTGGTGTTAGTTCCCTCGCACAGATTTTAAGAACTATGGCAGGTATTCCGTCAGCGCCAGAAGCCTTTTTGGTGTCTGGCTTCATCAGAATACGCTTTATAATACGCTGTCTGAAGACAACATCGGGCATCCTTGACTGCACTATGGGAATAGTAGGTGGTGTTTTTCCTTGGAAATCGACAGTAGAATGTGAAGCAAAGAGTTCAGCCAACAAGTTCGCTTTCTCAACAGGTGTCGTTGCAATAGAATTATCTGGCCGTGTGAGTGGTGGTATGGTGGATTTGGTGAAATTTTGACTAACTGCCTTAGTGACCGACCAAAAGGACCTTGAATTGCCGGGACAGGCGAGAAGTTTGTTTCTAATCCGTTGATTGTGTACCTCCTTGGTTTCGTCGATACTTTCTTTGCATCTGTTCCTGGCACGAACAAATGTGTTACGATTTATGGTGTTAGGATTTTCGCGCCATTGTCGGTATGCAAGATGTTTAGAAGCAACAGCTTCTTTGCATTTTCGGTCAAACCAAGGCTTGCCGTTGGAAGAGCATTTCTTCGAAAAAGGGATGTAAGCCTCCATACCGGCCAAAATAACATCGGAAACCTCCCTGGCGCAGTCAGATGGGTCGTCGGATCGAAAACAAACGTCCAACCAAGGGAAAGTTCGAAAATATTCCATGAGATCTTCCCATTTAGCAGACTTGTAGTGCCAAATCTTGCGGGGTTTAGGCGCCTCTCTGTCATTGATTGGTAGAATACTCGATGTCGAAAGTAGTTTATGGTCGGAAGAACCTAACGGCGGATTTACGCTGACTGTGTAAATCTCCGGATTGGTGATTAAAAAGAGATCAAGAAGACTGGCAAACTCTCCGTCTCGATCAGGGATCCGTGTTGGTTCGTCAATAAGCTGAGTTAAGCCACAACTGATTGAAAATGATTCGGCTTTACGACCTTGTTCATCGGTAGTATTTGAATATTTAAGCCAGTTGATGTTGTGGACATTAAAGTCGCCCAGGATGGCAATTTCGGCATTTGGATAGTTAATTTGTAAATGATCGATGGTGTCTGCAAAGGAAGCGAAAAGTGTTCTAAAGTTAGTATCACTTGGTGGTCGATAGAGGATACAGATGAACCTAGTGGTTGGTTGAGTCGTTATTTTTAACTACATAACATCAAAGTTTGGCGACTCCAGAGTCTCTTCTCGTTGGCAAGAGAGGTCGCTTCTGACATAAAGACAGATTCCAAAGTTACGCCTAAATCGGGAATAGAAGTCGTACCCAGGATAAAGATACTTTACTGTACTGGTCGATGAACTGACCTTAGTTTCACAGTAATACGACCAGTAATGATTTACACATCTAAAACAAGACCCGATACAAGTATAACACAGAGGATGCTGGAATCAACTGAAATGAGAATACTTAGGACATCTACAAACAAGGCACTGAGGGATAGAGAAAGGAGTAGGATAGGGGAATGGGATTAACACATAGGAAGAATGGCAAAGAACAGGATAGTACGGATAGCAAGAGACAAGTCACCGAATCAAAAAAGATCAATGGGACGTCCAAGAAAGAGATGGAGTGACGATCTATAGAGCAGGGAACAAAGAAAAGAGGCAATAGTGCCTAGCTATAAGTCGGAAAAAAGAAAAAAAGAACACTTGAGATCCATAAACCTTCCAAAGGTATCAAAACACATGACCCTTAAGCAACAAACTGCTAAACACGGTCAAAGGCTTTGAATATATCGGGCCCAACCGCTTGATACTCTAATGTTAATAGCGTTGCTCGAAAGGTGTGTGACATTGATTAGGAGAGCTCTTGGTAATCCTTGAAGTTTTCTACTGTTATTTTACACCAATGGTGTTTCTGTGTGAAACGATACTTCAACTAATACTAATTAAAAAGTATTTTTATTATTAGCGACTAAAAACCTGAATATTATTTATAGAATATGCTTAATTTAAAAAAAAATAGCCCTTGAAAAGAAAAAAATAACCTTCGAATAGCTGCATCAAAGCCCTTTTGAAGCCCTTTTGACGTGAATTTCAAAAAATGTTCGAAATGTAAACGAACGGTAATAAAGAAAATTCCGTACAATTCAATGGTATTTAATTTATTCAATTAAATTCGAGTGCATTTTGATCCAATTATCAAAATTCCCGTGAATAGGTAGATTATTAAAACATGGGTTGCCGTGTCTTACCAGTGAGGTACAGTATAATGCTAAATCCCGTTTTAATTTATACAATTTTTAGACGTAGATAAATCGTAATAATGTGATCGCAGCGGTGAATGAGGCGAACAGAATAGTGAAATAATTCAGATACAAAAAATTTCAAATATTAAAACATGTAACTTAGCTGCGTTAATCTATAAACATTCTAGTACTATGTTCGTTTAATGGTGCACTGTGGTTAGTAATTTTATAAGCACCAAAACCGTCTTGTAATTGTAGCGTTGTTCAGAATAAGGAACCACGCGGTAAAATATCTTGTTAACAAGGAACCTCAATATGTTGTTGAAAGGACGCAACGAGGTCGTCCGCGCATCTATTCATTAAAATTAATTAAAACGTGTTCTACATATCTTTCTTTATTTTGCCTTGTGGTTTTCATATTTCCGCGCTTTAAAATCAATTAGGACTCTTAATAATAACAGAATACAAACATTGCGGAGATTGTACCACAATTATAGGAGCAGCATCACCCCCTCACTTCCATCAAATTCCGCCTATACTCTATTTCTAAAACTTCTCGCAAGGGAAAAATTGTTGCATCAATACAATGACAAATTATCTAATAAAGATTAGCCATTGTTCTAAAATTATCATCTCAAACCACAAACGTATCAGATATAATCAAGTTAATTTTATCGACTTCTGTAACGGAGCGGTCATCCTGGCGGAACGTTAAAAAAATCTCTTGGAATCCCGATCGGATGACCGATGAATCTGAATTCGAAAAGCGGCCCTTGGCGTGTGGGGAAACGAGATACGCGCGGAATGACGCCCCGGCCAGGTAGAATACGCTACGGAATTCAATCGGCCGCCATAATTAATACAGCCCCAAAACAATACAGTGCCAGTGAGTTCCCTAAACAGGAGCGGATTAAGTGCCTTTTAATTATGCCCATTTACGGTTTGTAATCAGCTTAAAAATGTAAATACCAAAGGGGAATTAAAACCTTTTGGCAGTAATTGCTTTTTCAAATGCTATTAAAAAATAAGCCCAAGCACTTGCGTTATTAGTAAAATGATATTATTTTCGTTTTTTTTCTTTTAATTAGCTCAAATATATTTTTCTGCAGCTTATCATATTACTATATTTCTGTGTTCAAATTTGTTGTTCATGCCCAAATTTTGAATAATTTTAGTGAACTGATACTTATATTTCCATTAATGTTAACAAATTATATATATATATATATATATATATATATATATATATATATATATATATATATATATATATATATACATATATATATAGGTTGTTATAAAAATTGTTTATTTTATTTCAATGGGTGATTCCTTGGGTCAAATAAAGAACCATTTTTTTCTGAATTTTAAAATTTAGTAAAGGTCCTATTTGCCATTTTTTTAGTAACGCCTATTCTTACAAGATTGCCAAATATTCATCCTTTTTCCAATTACATAATCTTTGATTAACAATACAAAATAAAAACAAAAATTGTTATTAAATAAGATCATTGTGAAAAAATACACTTATTATAAAAAAATATTAAACTCTGAACAAGATTTTTGTTTTGTACATGATGATGTAATTGTCATAATTACAACTGCCTTTACCAATACATCAAGAAAATGCCTGCAGCCAATGACTGGCAACCTGTAGGATATCACGCAGAGAGTCGCCTAACGTATCGTAGAATGCAAATCAGTTGGCGCTCAAGAATAGCAAGGACAACACGTAAGAGTGACACAACGTTGTATTTATTAAAACGGCCATTTTGTATGGTGGACTAGTACGCAATATTTACAAATCTAGGAATTATTGGTTATAAAAGGTTGATGGTAACCAAGTATGGAGATAACTGGTGAAGGTCTCCAAAGGTCAGACCTCGGGCAGTCAGACAAGCTAATTTGGGAGTTAATTTCAGTTTCTAAAATATTTTTATAAAAATTACTACATTCTTGAAGTTTAGATTACCGCTGCTTTATTGTTTGTTTTTTTTTTCATGTAGTCACTGTTTACCCAACACCCTTCCTCTTTGTTATCAATACGAGGGTGTTTTTTAAACTTCAAGAAAATCAATTGATGTTGACTCCGGATCAGGAACACCATCCGAGGCGAGAACTGAAGGAATAATGAGGCTTGTTGAGGATTCGTTGCTGTTAGATCGATGAGTAAGGATCCTAGTACTTGCTACAGAAGGTGGAACAGTTCTTAAGATTCAACAGGAAGATTTAGGGATGACAAAAGTTTCTGCACGAAATCAATCATTTCTTATATCAAAAAAGAACCAGGCGAGGAAAGAAATTTCTCCAGAACATTTAGCTGCTTTAGAGAACAATAAGAGTTGTTTTTCGCCAGTTGTCAAGGCGACGAGACCTAGCTGTTCTTGGGCTCCTTCCACGCAGCAGAAATTGATGCAACGGTTCACAAGGACTCTACACCTCGACTTCTGGAAAATTAACGGTGACAGTTTTCTGGAACTGTGAAGAGATTATGCTTATTGAATGAATATATGGAAAAAGAGTCAATAATTAATGGCGAGATTTACTGAATGTACGATCCAAGGATTGATGGAGAGCCAAAACTTTGTTGTTGCACGACAGCTGTAGGATCCACAAAACTAGCAACGATCAAGCGATTACGGGGATTTATCGAGTTAGAACGTTAGAAAACTTAATTTTGTTTAAACATATGAAGAAAAACCTCAGGAGCACGAGATTTTCGTCAAATCATGTATTAAAAACCGCTGGAGTATTTTTTTTTAAGGCGCAAACAAATCTTTTTTAGATGGGATGAAACAATTCTAGAAACGCTAAAATAAGTATATCAGCATAAGTGATGTAGAATTTTTTTTAACGTTTACTGGTGATGGACTTGGTGATCTATTATTGACATTATATTGTGAAAAATCATGAAGAATGGAATCGGTAAGTATCCGCCGATAAACGGCATAGCACATGGCAGCCGAAAATGAAGAAGAAGATTTGTAATATCTCTCCAAAATATAAAAATAACCTAGTCGGACTTGCGCAAATAGTATTCCGTACGTTTAAACTAAAAAATTTTGTTACGGAGGTATAAAATGATCAATAACTTCATAAAACACACCCAAATGAGTTTTCAACAAAGTTTTTTTCCGATTTTGACTGAAAACTGATGACTTTGAAATTTTTGTTTTTTTTATATACCAGAAAACAGTACTAAAGGTAATCTACTCGTGATAATTTTCGTTCAATCTACACCCTGTGGAGAATATTTCAGAATTTTTTTCAAAATTTTTTGATCAGTACTTTTCGAGACAAAGGGGAGGGACAGCAATTTTTCGCAACTTTTTAAAAATAATAGAAAGAAAAGCGTTCGCAAGTATTACATTATATATATTTTGAACTTGTGTTTTTATAAGCTTCCATTTGATACCCCATTCGATGACCTGGTAATTTTTTTTCTTTCACTTCCTATGTCAAATAGTTTCGAAAAAAATCGGGTGTGCCAGACGGACAGACAGAACCGAAGTGATCTTATATGTGTTCCGTACGGAACACTAATAAATATCTGACAAAAATTGTACAAATTGGTGTGGTATAGTCTAACTATAAAATCACCTTTTAAAAACTGCCACATTAAACAAACAAAGACAAAACTTCGGATGCAGCATTTGAAACAGTTACTGCCCTGATAATGATTAATTAACCATCCTGCACTTTCCAGGAAAAACCTTCCTTTGCTTTTGCCAATGCCCCTGACGTTCGTCTATTCAAAACATTTACACGGATGATTGTTATATCCAGGTCTGTTGTTTTGCGAACCTTCCATTTATTTAGTATCGAGTTATTCGCATCGATTCCACGATACATTTGGCAGCCGCTTTTTGTGCAATTAAATATCAAACAATCCTGCCGAATGCCGGCCTTTTTGTTTGATTTTAGCCTCCGGAAACCGATCGACGCTCTGTTGCCATATTTCGGGATAGTTCCTTTGAATTAAAATTATTAGTACCAGGGATGACGTGTTAGAGGGATCAGAGAGCAGAGGCCTCTTAACTTTTTTAGACAACACAATATAATTTTAACACTTTGGTGCAGATTAGATATTAAATCAATCACTATTATAAAATCCTTTCATTTGACAAAAAGTGCAGAATTAATAGTAATAAAACAATATAACAATACAACTAATGGCATTATCGCAAGATGCTGGACGTCACAAAATGAACATTATCATACCCCATAAGGGGGTAAGAATTAAAGAAGTCAAAGGTTTTTTTTTGCCAAGACAACTATATTTTCTATTAAATTTATTAAATAAACAGAAAAATCTAGATTAGCATAATTACTTTATTTTACTGAATTGACTCCTAACGTTACGGATTGAAATGTACTTACATTGGGAACATCGCTGAACCGGATTGGAACGGTCAAGCGACACACGAAAATTTGTTAACCATTTCGAAACTCGAAGGTTAATTTCTTTTTCTTCGATCAAACCTCATTCCCTACATACTTTTTTTCAGGATAGCGGATCTTAAGTTTATCAAAATAATTCGGTTTTTGTTTTCAAAATTATGCCGAGACGTCAAGCTGTTTGAAGATGTCTATTGAGAATTAGATAAATCGGTTTACTTAGTTAAGACATAACAAACTTTCGTGGCCGAAAAACAGCGGCTTAATTGTATCAGCCTTACAAATTAAGTGTATTAGCCAAGAAATTCTGATGTATTTATTTTGATTTATTAAATTTGTTTTATTTTTGACAATACTCTAAAACCAAATAAAAATTAAAAAAGAAAACAGAAAACTAAACTCAACAAAACCGGTGAAGCGCAATTAGTGTCCCATACCATGAATACTTTTAAAATAAATTTCTTACCTAGGGTAAGTTAATTAGGTCTCTGACATTTTAAGATCTAATATGTATTTTCACGCTTCTTAGTCAATAATGTATAATAGTTATAGCCTCTTAGCTACCCAATAGCTAATAAATCAATCTAGCACAATCTAAAATATAGTGATAAAAGTGTAAAACAAATATTTATTACCTAAATATTTGTTTAATTATAAATAAATATAATAAAATTATTGTCTTCGTTGTTTCAGTACAAAAGCACTCATGTTAATTTTCGCTCAATCTACACTTTATGAAAACTATTCCAGAATTTTTTCAAAATTTTTTGATCAGTATTTTCCGAGGTAGGATGGGGGCAGCGATTTTTGCCAATTTTTTTAAAATAAAACAAAGAAAAGTGTACGCAAGTATTATATCATATATATTTTTGAACTTGTGTCTTCACTAGTTTTCATTTGAAACTCCACTCGATGATCTTTACATTTAACCCTCCAAAGTTAGCTTTAATTAATTTTAAGTTAATCTTAAAAATTAAAAAAGTTTTATGTTCATGAAATATCTCCCTTACGTCAGAAAGTATTTGCCTACCTAGTTATTTCAGTCCCAAGACAACAAAAGCCAGATAATATATTTTTTTTAATGAATTATTATTTATTTTCACTTTATTTACAGTCTAGAAAATCAGAAAAATATTCATGACTTTCCAGGATTTTCCTGATCTATGTGACCTCCTTTGTTTTTAATTACCGCTTTACAGAGTGTCGGCATTCTGTCCAGTAGTTTCTTCAGAGTTTCTTCCGTTATTTTAAGCCATTCTGCTTGTAAAAGTTCCCAGAAGTGATTTTCTGATGTTGTACTGAGTTTTCAAACACACCTGTCCACACGGTCTCACTGCAATTCGATGGGGTTCAAGTCGGGTGATTGTAGAGACCAAGTCATCACTTCCAGGACGTCAACGGATTTCCATTGGTCCAAAATTTCTCTAATTTGTTTAGCAGAATGTTTAGAGTCGTTGTCACGCCGAAAAATAAATTTCTCCGGAAAAATATCTCTTCCAGAAGGAAGCATTTAAGTTAGTAAAATTTCTTGATACTGTTCTTTTCGCATGATTCCTTCTATCCTAAAGATTTTTCCAACTTTACCGCTGCCAAAACACCTGAACCTCTACCATGTTTTACTGTAGGCAACTGACAAGCTTCCAACATCCTCTCTTCAGCTGACCGTCGCACGTAAACTCTTCGATTTGAACCGAAAATTTCGAATTTAGATTCGTCGCTCCAAAGGACGGAATTCCATTGTTCTGATATTCAATTTTCATGTTCTCGGGCCCATTCTAATCGTTTACGTTTATTCACTTGCCTAAGAAGTGGTTTCCTCACTGCAATTCTCCCGTGTAGTCAACCTTCTGCTAACCTGTTCTTCACGGTTATCACGCTGATGGGGATGGGTCGCTCCAGGTTTACTGGAGCCGTGATTTCTGATGCGATTAGGCGGCGATTACGTCTGCTGGACATTGTTATAGCTCTGTCTTCAACGGGAGTCGTTTTTCGAGGCCTTCCTGAACGTTTTTGGTTGGAATTCCATGTCCCGCAGAAAATTTTTGTACGATGTAGTCCACCGTTCTTCTTGACATCCGCATATCACTCGCGAATTGTCGACTCGAGTGACCATTTTGATGTCTCGCAATTATCAGAGCCCGATTTTCAACGGAAACTTCTTTCGTTTTTGGCATTTTCACAAAATAATTGAGCCTGTATCAATGACAAAGTACTGTTTGCGAATGGTTAATTTCCAAAAGGGCAATGGTATTTATAGCATAGTTTTTATCATAAAATGTCACTAGGAATGTCCATAATCCCTAGAAGCTTGAAATGAGTTCTTACTTCAACTGAAATTCTCAGAAATCGCCACAAAACGATTATGATGCAAAACTTGAAAATTTGTTCTAGTTAGTTTTTAATTTGTAATTTCACCAAAAAGGCTTATCTAAACAATTTTATGATGGATACTTAGAACAATTAAATTTACCTAATGTAATAAAAGGGTTTAATTAGGTATTAAATTTTGGGAGTTACACTGAAATTTCTAGGTGGGGAATCATTCGAGATGTGGTGCTATCGCCGAATGCTGCGTGTTCCTTGGACAGCGCATACCACAAACGTGGAAATACTTGATCGGATGAGAAAAGAACGAGAGTTGATACCAGCTGTTAAAGAAAGACAAAGCACTTACTTTGGCCGTATTATGAGAAGCCAAAAGTATGAGCTCCTGCAACTTATAATTGAAGGAAAAATAATCGGTAGGCGAGGACCATACTTTCTGACGGTAGTGTATATCTTAAGACCAAATATGTATCCATAAGTTTTTTAGGCAATTACTGTATAATAGTTATAGCTAGTTAGAGTTACGTAATCGTCCATAAATGACACTAGACATTAGATACCATCATTAAAAATGGCATAATAAGAATAAACAGAAGTGGAAGTTCTACGTACGAATAGTAAAACTTTAAGAAACGAGGCTTTAAAGTGTTAAAACAACAAAATCTAAACTCTAATATATTTTTTTTTTATTAGAGTGAAACATATTTTCATACCTGAGTGAAAATAAAGATTAATTTGGGGTAATTCTTTTGAAAAAGAAATTAATGTCTTTTTGTGTCAAAATACCACAAAAGTAGACAAAACGCTTTGTTTGAGCCAATTATATAATACACACTATTATTCAACGCAACAATAGGTGTAACACATTTTGGACGAAAGTCTGGCTGTTCGGTCACGATAAGCCCTTCAATTTTCTCTACTTGAAACATAATTTTTATTTTTTAAATGTACCTAAAGTAAGGATTTATTTGCTTAAATTATTAGCATATTTTAACAAAAATAACAAAAGCAAAATTAACCGTTCTTATTCCAACTCTGACATTAGAAATAAAAGAGATATTTCGCTAAACATAACTTTATAAAATGGACTCAGGGGGTAAAATTTTTAATTTGTTGTCGTTATTAATGAAAACCAGTATGTCTACAATTAAATTTGAAAAGGAGCTTAAAACATTTTAATAAATAACTCATTTTATTTTGTGAAAAAATGTCTGAAATAGTTAAATAATTTACACTGAATATTCAGTGTCTTTTTTTTAAAGAAACCTAGTGTTTGTTATTTCATTGCTATTATTGACGATACTCTGACTCTTAATTATTCTTTAGTGAGAATATAGACAAATCAACTAATATACGAGGCTGGTTTGAAAAGTCCGTGCAAAGTCCGAGAGATGGCACCACCGGCGCGTATCGAGGTCATGTTTAGTTAGTAGCATCTCTTGAATGAACGCACACCAAGTTTCAGCCATATTGGTCTATTTCTTTGTGTTTGGCATTTGTGTGAATCAAGGAAGTCGAGTGATTTTCAAGAAATGGATGAAAAAGAATTTCGTGTGGTGATTAAACATTACTTTATGAAAGGCAAAACGCCTCAGGAGACTAAAGAGAAGCTTGATAAACATTATGGTGACTCTGCACCTTCGATTAGAACAGTTTATAAGTGGTTTCAAAATTTTCCGACTGGCCATATGGGCACAAGTGACGCTGAACGTTCTGGACGGCCTGTGGAGGTTACGACTCCAGAAATCATTGATCAAATCCATGATATGGTGATGGATGACAGAAGAGTTAAGGTGCGTGAGATTGCTAGTGCTGTGGGCATCTCGAGTGAACGGGTACATAATATTTTGCATAAACATTTGGACATGAGAAAGCTATCCGCAAGATGGGTGCCGCGATTGCTCACGCTTGACCAAAAACGGAAATCGTGTGAAGTGTTGCAAGGATGGTTTGCAACTGTTCCAGAAAAATCCGGAGGACTTTAAGCGTCGTTTCGTCACTGTGGATGAAACATGGATACATTACTATACTCCTGAGACCAAACAACAATCTAAACAATGGGTTACCAAGGGGGATCTGCACCAAAAAAGGCGAAGATCGTTCCTTCGGCCGGAAAGGTTATGGCAACTCTCTTTTGGGATTCGCAAGGGATAATCCTCATCGACTATCTGGAAAAGGGTTTAAAAACTATTACAGGTGAATATTATTCATCGTTATTGGACCGTTTGAAAACCGAACTGCAAGAAAAACGCCCGCGATTGGCCCACAAGAAAGTCCTTTTCCATCACGACAACGCACCAGCACACACCTCAGCAGTTGTGGTCGCAAAATTAATGGAAATAGGATTCCAACTCGTTTCACATCCCCCCTATTCTCCAGACTTGGCTCCCTCGGACTACTATTTGTTCCCCAATTTGAAGAAATGGCTGGCGGGACAAAGAGTTTATTCAAATGAGGAGGTGATTGCAGACACTAATGGATATTTTGCAGACTTGGAGAATCCTATTATTCGGAAGGGATCAACAAACTAGAACATCGTTGGACGAAGTGTATAAGCCTAAAAGGAGACTATGTCGAAAAATAAAAAAGGTTTACCCCAAACACATAAGTAGTTTTTATTTTGCACGGACTTTTCAAACCAGCCTCGTAGACTTGAAACTCTCCTTTGTTCACGGGAAATGAAAATCTGTAGAAGGCCTAATAACTCCAATCGCGTTCATTTCATTAGCCCATCACGTCGCGAATTCTACATTTTATTGAAGTACGGGGCCACATCTTGTGTCCATGTCACCTCTGTTGTTACAAAGAGTTTACATAGGGAGTTAGTCTGATAGTCGGATAAGAATAATTCTTTCGTTTATTTTTCTAGATTGCATGTGTGTTTTTGATAAGTTTCAGTGTACATAATTTGGAGAATATGGTGGAAACGTAAAATAACAAGCAGGCTTAAAAGTTTTTGGTCTGACACATAGATGTCGCCCTTTTCAAAAAATCCATATGATTTTTAGGAAGTACCAACCTTCAAATGATACTTGTCAAAATTTCATGACATTTCGAGGATTAGTTTACAAGTTTTCGTGCGCTTATTAAACACTGTTTTTTGATGAGAAAAAATACCGTTCAACCCAATCAATGGCTTGATAAGAATTACGGGGACTCTGCCCCTGGAAAAATACTCATCATTTACTGATATGCTGAATTTAAACGCGATCATACAGATACAAATGATGCTGAACGCTCTGGAGGCCCAAATGAGGTGGTTCCACCGGAAAACATAAAAAAAATCCACAAAATTATTTTGTATGACCGTAAAGTGAAATTGCGTGCAGATTTGGCCCCCACCGACTATTATCTATTCGCAGACCTCAAAAAAATGCTCGCGGGAAAGAGATTTGGCTCCAATGAAGAAGTTATCGCCGAAACTAAGGCCTATTTTTGAAGGCAAACACAAATCCTTCTACAAGAAAGGTACAGAAATATTAGAAAAGCGTTGGACTGATTGTATCGCTCTTGAAGGACACTATATTTATGAATAAAGTCGAATTTTGCAAAAAAATGTGTTTTAAGTAACTAGCCCAAAAACTTATCAGCCTACGGGTTATGTTTTATTATTGGTAGAATCATCTGTAATTGATGTTTTAAAAATTAAACACTAATTATAATAATTGCATATAAATTAATACAATCGTTCATAGATTTATGTGCATCCACCTTGTATACCGAAAAAATATATTTTGCCGAAATTTAGAACTTTGCTGCTGGCAACATCGAGACATTTTGGTTATCTTTATTATACTGCCAAATACAATGTCGGTTTGGGTCCGATGGGAAAACCCCAACCGCAAATAATTCAAACGCTTTACCTTTATACGTGATATTTCCATAATTTGCGTATATTGTAATTAGTATTAAACATTTTATTCTTTCATTATAAAAGTTAATACAATTTTAATAAAGTGAGAATATTATTTCCAGATCTTCCGATTATATGAAGATTTTAAGACCAACAGATTTTTTTTTAATATAACTTTATTTACCTATAACCATAAACCAAACCATTGTGTTACATGTTCATTGGAATGGCGACTACCTAACAGGAAATAAAAACCCCTCGAAGGCGTAAAAACTTTAAATGCACGTATTTTATTAGCACATTTAGGTCAAATTTTAAATACTGTATATTATATGGCGTCAGTGCCACCTCTGATGTTACTGTTTAACCAGAGATGATTCTGCTGCCCACTATTTGGTTGTCTAAAATTTACATTGAATTACAACGTCTGATAGCATATAATGACAGGTCTTTATTATATCCTATAGCGCTTAACAACCACCAGTGACTATGGTAATGGATTTAACTAACAATGATAATAATAATGATAATAATGAGGGGCTCTAAGGGGTGGATATGCGTCTCAAATAGCCTCTCTTACCCAATTCCTATTCGCACCGAGTGGGCCTCGGAAACCTGTGCTTGCTCCAGAAATCAGGTAACCAACCCCGGTGTATGGAGAGGAAGCAGGGCAGACGCAAAAGGGAGAAAACACCATCCTTTGAGGTTTGCTGCCCCTTAGGACGTGATACAATTGCACCTACTACTAGAAATAAAGCCTCGAAAGGGCGGCGTGAAGGTCAGGAACGCAACCCTGACATACAGTCCGACCACGAACCGGCTATTGAAGAACGGACTCCAGTCGAGAATCGTGTTTTCCCAGCTAATCTGGGAACCACATTGACTGGAAGACCCGTATGAAGGGGACAACAGAATTAAATGAATACATCATGCACTGTTATTACCTTATTACCAGAAATGAAGTAGATGTAGGAGCATATAGATCAAGACGGCACCGTATCTTCCTTGAAAGATATCCAGACCCCCTAGTAACTGAACAGCGTCTAGCAGATCAAAAGATCAGAATCTTATTTCACAAGTAAGATTGCTCCAAATTAGGCAAGAAGTAGCCAGAGATCTAAAATAAATCCAGCTGAAGGTAACGAATCCCAATTTTAGGTCGATATTAAAACATGATCTCCTCATTTTTTTTGTAAAAATGGAATATTCAGTATCACAAAAACGCAAGTGCTTACGTTACAGCACGGTTGTAGAAAGGAGAGGGGGCAAGGGAGGGCAACTGCTCCTCCTAGTTCCTTGAGGGCCTAAAATATTGAAAAAATATAAATTATAATTTTCCTTATTCTTGGAATCAGGAATGTCAAATCGTTAATTTACTCCATTCATCAATCGACGTTCAAATTCTGGCGGGAATGGGAGGGTTGATATGGTTTGAGGTTCGACTCTAGTCTAGAATATTCCATGTCCATGTAAATAAGGGCGCGCGGCGTGTCAGTTCATCATTCACGATCGTTAAAGTGACAAGTGAAGTGACTGTGTAAGTGTGTTTTATCATTTTATGCCATTACATTTTCTTACTTTTTACTGTTAAAATAGACAACAAGAAGTTCTTCACTGCAGGTATTTATGTACTTTTGCACTGTTAATGGAATATTCAAACCTTTTGCGTTTGTTTGATAAAAAAACCCCTGTTTACAAAAAAGAAAATTAAAATTAAAGAAATATATCTAAGTATGATAACACTAATAAATTGATCAGCAGCCTCAGATGAAAGACTTGGCTGCGAAGAGTGACGGGAGGGGCTCGCCTGACGGGGATTGCTATGATGAGCGTCCATAGAACATTCATCTCTAAATATTACGAAGAATTTTTAAAGGAAGTGGTGGGTAAACTTACGGTTATTCCAAGAAAATTAAAGCTGTACTAATAAACGAATTTTAATTCAGTTATCTTTTATAGATATATTCTTTAAAAATACAATTTTTTTCTCCATTGATGGAATTATATATATATATATATATATATATATATATATATATATATATATATATATATATATATATATATATATATATATACCAGGTGTACAAGTATGAAATGTGGATTTCAGACAACAGATGCAGTTTATGCTATAAAGATTTGACACTGCGCCATTTTCTTGTATCATCAACAAGTGTCAGACGCGCACAAGTGATAAATTGGAAAAGTGTGTGCATAGTGTTGCATTTAATATTATACCGAACAAAGAGCATTCGCGGACAGCATTAATTTTTTGTTTTCATTTGAAGAAAACTGCTGTTGAATCATACCGATTACTTCGAGAAGCTTATGGTGAACATGTTCCATCGCAAGATACGTGTGAACGATTGTTTCGGCATTTCAAAAGTGGTGACTTCGATATTGCAGACAAGGCACGTGGAAAACCACCAAAAAAAATACGAAGATGTGGAATTACAAGCATTGTTGGACGAAGATGATTCGCAAACACAACAAAAACTTGCCGAGCAATGGGAGAGATGGGAAAGATTCAGAAGCCGGTAGATGGTACCACATGAGTTGAAGGACAGGCAAATGGAAAAGCGCAAAAACACGTGTGACATTTTGCTCGCTCGGTACAAAAGGAAGTCGTTTTTTGCATCGTATAGTTACAGGGGATGAAAAGTGGACTTATTTTGATAATCCCAAGCGCAAAAAATCATGTGTAGACTCAGGCGCACCATCCACCTCGACCGCGAGACCGTATCGCTTTGGCAGAAAGACGATGCTCTGTGTTTGGTGGGACCAGAGGGGCGTGGTCTATTATGAGCTGTTAAAAACCTGGAGAAATGGTTAATACTAAACGTTACCAACAACAATTGACCAATTTGAACCGTTCGCTGCTTGAAAAAAGGCCAGAATACCGAAAGAGGCAACACAAAGTCATTTTTCTTCATGACAATGCTCCATCACATACGGCAAGACCAGTTCGCGACACGTTGGAAGCACTCAGCTGGGAAGTTCTACCCCATGCGGCTTACTCACCAGACTTGGCTCCTTCCGATTACCACTTGTTTGCATCGATGGGTCACGCCCTTGCTGAGCAGCGCTTTCGTTCGTACGAAGATATAAAAAAGTGGCTCGATGAATGGTTCGCAGCAAAAGGGGAAGATTTTTACTGGCGTGGTATTCACAAATTGCCCGAAAGATGGAAAAAGTGTATAACAAGCGATTGAGCATACTTTGAATAAAACACTTTTTATCATTCTTCCGAATTTAAAATGTTTTTTTTTTTTAGAAAAAAAACCGTCCGCATTTCATACTTGTACAACTGGTATGTATATATTATATATATATATATATAAGATATATATATATATATATATATAATTGAAAAAGTGTTTGAATCATTCCGATACTTCTTATTACGTAGGTGGAGCACTAACTTTTCAAAATCAATGGCGAAATTTTTTCACTTTTAATTAATAGATACGAGCTTGTCTCACTTCGATTTTCCTGTTCGACATTAGGATAATCTTGGACTAGACATATCGGCTGTATAATGTGTGGGCTAAGGGGTCTGGATGCATCTGTTCTTGCTGTGTAATTGTTACCTTTGCTCAATTATAAAGGGCATAACTAATAAGTCGAAACACTCCATTGAAGATCCAAAAAATGTGTTAAATTCACCTTTAGTGAATATTGATGAAGTACTTTTACCGCTTTTGCTTATAAAATTGGGACTTCTAAAGCATTTTGTAAAAGCAATGGGCAGATACGGAAATGAACTTTAAAATTACAAAAACTTAGTAACGCCAAAAATTAAAGAATGGTTATTTGTGGGTTCTCAAATATCGGAACTTTTAAAGGATAGCATCTTTGAGCAAAATCTAAATCTTCTTGAGAAATCTGTCTGGAATGTTTCAAAAATGTTGTTACAAGCTTTTTTGGCAACCACAAGGCAAAAACCATAAAATGTTAATTAATTCTTAACATCTCACAAAACTTTGGAATGGAACGTGTTGTTGAAAATATATTTTGTGGATTCGCATCTGTAATTTCCTTCTCGAAAACGTACCGCCATTAGCGACGAACACGAGGAGAGATTTCACCAAGATACTCTCAGCATGGAATCGCGGCACCAAGGGAAATAGCTGTTGGCAGACTATTGTTGGATACTTGGTGACCTACCTGCAGCTAAATACTAACGAAACATATAAAATATTAAGTATTTGTTATTTCATATCCCAATTGTTCAGCTCATTTCATTTTTTTACGCTCATGAAAAAAGTAAATTTTCATGTAGCAAAAAATATTCCGTGATACCACCTTTTTGAAGTTATTTTATTGTTACGAACACCTTACACTTTCAACAGATATCATTAATTTTTATAGATTAGAAATATTTCATTTAAGGCAAAATTAAAAACGAAATAAAATTTATTCAGAGTTAATTAATAGATTTTAACAAAAAAAATTCCACACATTTAATTTATGTAACGAAATGAATTCGAAAAACCAAGTTCCAAAAGCTTAATGTCGCAAACATAAAATTTTCATTCATTTTAACACATTTTCAGTGAATTGTGTATTTATGCATTGGTCTGAATTCTAAAAAAACTTACTTTTTATCTTCAATTGATTGAGGAAAAAGGGAAAATATTTATTTGGAGAGTTAAAAGTAATGAGTATAAATATACACTTTTGTTTTTTTTGTTTTTAATTTTTGACTTTTTTACCAATTAAAAGAAAATTATTTGAAATAGTGAATATATTGATATCATTAGATGTTTTTGTTTTGATTTTTGAAGCCTAATTTTAAAAATAGGTAGTTCAGGCATTAAATAATAACGAAAGGTGCCGTGGGCGGTACATCGAAGTGATAAAACGAAACACAACAGACCTGTATGGTTTATTATTCGTAAGTACGTCCTGTACCGTGTTTGTATTGTTGTATCCTCAATAGGGAACTATTATGCTACAACGATAATTTCTTTTTTGTGAAACTCATACACCTTATATAACTATAATCACCTACACCATATCATTTTCGTCATAACTTCATAAATGACCACAGTTATACCGTAAATATGTATTACCGAATGACTTTAAAACCATAGTTTCTATAATTAAAGTGTACAGTTATTTAAAACCTAGTTTTGAACCTCTACACTGTAAAAATATTGTATAACTACTTAGAAAAATAAGTTTAATTTTTCGTGTAGACTTACATAAATGAAAAAATTGTTTATATGAAAATTTTTTAAAAAATCTGGATGAACGCGGTAAAACTTACATATCTCCATGTTTTATTATTTAAAGTTGATTAAACTCATAATACTTCAATGTTTTTTGTGTAACTTTCCATAATAGTCTGTAATATTTACATTTCAAATGTTCAAATCAATCGGTAATCCATTATACCTCGTATTCATGACTACACGGCGTCATCAATTTAATGATGTTATTAAAGACTGGCGACGATTCTTCAGTCTTGCTGATGCTGTTAGGAATTGAAGGACGGCAGTGTCTCAAAATATTTAAACACACGCACATTTACACTTTAAGAAGGTAAGTTTTTTGTTTCATACTAATTATTATTTGATTAAAATTATTAGCTGGGCTTTGTGGAGTATTGCCTGGTAGAACGTAAATTACGCATTTTAAAGGTATAATATACTTTGAATAATCTAATTTTACATATATATATATATATATATTATATATATATATAATATATATATAATATATATATATATATAGGGATTGAATTGCCTATTTTTGTGTAGTATATTCTACAAATTGTGCCTATATAATATTGCTTACAAAATTTTATGAACAATTACAACAATGCCTGGTCGGTTACATAAATTGTGTATAACGACATGAATAATTGATTATTAAAAATAGATCTAGGATTATCCATGTAAATAACAAGATATCATCGTTGTGCTATGTAAGAAAATTAAATTGGGACCGGAGTTCCAAAGAAGTAAATCAATTGAATTAGTTTCATATATAGTATTCAGTGCCATCAACCTCGTGTAAACTTTGACCATTTGTATGATTCTTCCTCTCACTGTATTATTGACATTGCAGATATACGTAGATTAAAATGTACTATTAAATAATGTTACAGTTTTGGCAACTGATTTGATATACTCTCTATACCAATATCATTGTTACAGTAACGAATATAACAATGACGTATTGGTAAGAATAAAACGTACGTTTTGAGCTCATTCTACTTTTGATCGTTATAACCTAATGATTCTTTCTGAGTAGTTGTAGCGTTACCGTTATTTCGAACTGCTACTACATGTCTCTATTTTAATTCGAGCTTAACTTTGGCTTATAAATTAGCGCTTGGGCGGTTATCCATTGTATGTTAACTACAGTTTATTAAATGCACAGCATCATGTTAACAATCGGACGGCGCACGTGTTCCGGCATTTAGGAACAGTTTTTCGTCAAAAGCTTAAGCCTACACTCGTTTTATCATAACGTTACGTAGCTTTTCTTGACAGTTTTATATGAACTTTTAGACATTTCGAAAGGGTAGGTAACCTTTTATTATATTTAAATTATAGGTAAGCTTGTTGACTCCAAAATACCATAAAGCATAATTATTCGTTGAAAGAATAAGGTAACTAGACATCTCGATTGTTTCAGAACTGTTCCAAATTTAATCAGTTTCCTGTCCTAACATATAACTAGTAATGCATTATCACTGTTATGTCATTAGCGTAAGTTTCTTGCATAATCTGTCTAATATTGCTTTGTTCAATTAGAATTTGAATACTGGAATCGTTTAATCAAATCCTTGAATTTAAGATGGTTGCAAGAACTAGTCGTTTAAAGAAAAATGGGAATGACTGAAAAAAATTACAATTCTAACAAATATACGGGGGCTACCTTTTAAGTTTTTACAAAAACAATGAAAGAAAAAAATTTTGGTACAAATCGTATTCGCATTTAAGATTTATATACTGTTGCATGCGTTTGAACCAATTCTCGAAACATTTTTTTTTTACAAGTTTGTACCTCAAAAACATGGTTTTGGAAGGATTCAACAGCTTGTTTAGGTGATAAAAATCGCTGTCAACGAATTTTCTTTTTTGACATTCGGGAACAAAAATAAGTCGTTAGGCGATAAATCAGGTGAATACGGGCAATGAGACATGAATTCGATGTTTTTCTCCGTCAAATAATCAACTGTTTGACGTGCTGTGTGAGAAATAGCGTTGTCATGGTGAAGAATGATGCGACGTTTTTGGTTGTTTTTCCTGATTTCATCGATGACTTTTGGCAAAAAAATTATTGTACACCATTCAGCATTAACTGTTCTTCGATCCTCTAAAGCAATGGTTCCGGCATAACCAAAGAAATAAGCGATCATTTTTTTGGAAGTGTTTCGCAAAACGAACCACTTTTGTTGGATTCGGTTCGTCTCGGAACACCCAAACAGCTGATTGTTGCTTAGTTTCCGACTCGTAGGAATATATCCGTTTCGTCTCTTGTTATCATGTTGTATACGGATTATGCATGTCCTCGGTCGAATTTTTTTTTTAGCAATTCCTTACACCAATTGACACAAGCTCGTTTTAGAGTTTCGGTCAAATTATGCGAAATCCATCAGGAACGAATCTATTTCACAGCTAAATGCTCACGTAAAATCGAATGTACTGCAGTCTTCGATATGCTTAAGGACGCCTCTACCTCACGGTAAGCCACATACCAATCCTCTTCAATCATGTTACGTACAGCATCGATATTTTTTGGAACAACAACCGATTTTGGTCGACCTTCATGAAATCATCATTTTTCCGATGGTGATTCATTACCAAAAGTTGAACGAAGCGATTCGAGACATTGTCGTTAAGTTAGGCCTTTACTAAAAATCGTAAAAAATCATCCAACGGAAACCTTCACGTGAAATTTCCATTTGTTCACAAAACTGTTTTTTTTTTTTTAATGCTCACTGTAAATAAACTACTCGGCCAATTTCTGAGCTGCCACTATTTTCACAATAACAAATGTCAAATTTTACAATAATGGTAATGTCATATCTCAATGGCGCCATCTAGTCGTCGTTTGTCAAAACTTAAAAGGCGACACTCGTATTAAACTATGTTGGGAATTTGGAATGTTTGGCACAATGACAATACTCAGTATATAACACTACTACACCGAACACTTTATTTTTACACTCGACCCGCATTTCGCTAAACATGTTAGCTTGACTAGTCAATCATCGTTCCTGATGAAGCTAACAACACAGTTAGCGAAACGCGCGTCGAGTGCAAAAATAAAGTGTTTGGTGTAGCGGTGATATATACTGAGTAGTAAATATATTAAAAATATTTATTTGCTTTTTTTTAAAAACTCAGACGATTTGGCAGATAACGGAATTATTAGTAAAACAAGCTAATACTAAATAAAACTAGAATTAAAAAAAAAAAAAACGACTTCTAGAAACTGATAAAAAGTACAAAATACCTTCTTAATCTTCGCCAAGTGCCCACTTGCTTATAAAAGACAATATAATTAGTTAAATAAATCTTTATTAGTCTCATCTCTAAACTATAAACCAAGAAATGTAAGCAATATTTAATTAATACTTAATACACAAAATATAATATGTAAGCACATAAAATTAACCACAATTTTGAGATCGGTTAGCCAATAAGTCTGTGAATCCTAATTGATTTTTAATACTAAGTTTTATTTATTAAGTTTCTTTTTAAGTGATTTGCTCGACTTAAAAATTTTACTTAATTTTGTGAGTTTACGTATTACATCTTGCTTACATTTCTTATGTTTTTGTGTGTAAGTAACAGCGAGATTTCTGTGGTTAATTACCATACTTGATCACTTTTTAAAAATCTGTTTGTTTCTTTTTTCATATATATATATATATATATATATAATATATATATATATATATATATATATATATATATATATATATATATATATATACATATATATATATATATATATATATATATATATATATATATACATATATATATATATATATATATATATATATATATATATATATATATATACATATATATATATATATATATATATATATATATATATATATATATATATATATATATGCTTGAGAATGGATGTACCAGGAGTGATGAGCTAAGCTTCATATGGATGTGAAGCATTAGCGCGACGTGTATTCCTAGCATGCACCGCTTTAGGGGGAATCAACCGGGTTACATTGATCGAACTCCTTCCATGAAAATACTTGTAAATTAAGGTTGCTGGTCAGTTCAAGATCTCCAGTCAGGCGAACAGCTCTCTTATGAACAGAATCCAACAAATGCAGTGTAAGTTTGGGAGGAGAGCCCCAGACATGGGAGCAGTATTCCATCACTGGTTGAATTTGTGCTTTGTTCAGAATTAACAGTTGTTCTGGAGCGTATACCTCTCTAGTTCGAAAGAATATTCCCAGCTTTGGAGAAGCTCTCTTTGTTACATGTTCATACCCAGATATATTTGCTCTAAAATTAACGCCCAGCAAGCAAGTTGAGTGACGATGCTAGACGAATGGAGTGCTCCGACATAACTATGTCGGGTTCAGCAATGTTAATTTTTTTAGAAGTTAGAGTTACTGTCACCACACCATAGAGTGGTCTTTGTTAAGTTGAACGACTTCTTGGTGTCTGCGAATATTTGTATGAGTAGCCGATATTCGAGCGTTCAAAGTGAATAAAGAAAATAAGCGTACTGTAATCTGCAAAGCTGAATTCCTGGTCCTTTCAGCAGATGTAAATGAGAAAAAGAGTAGGAGACAGTATGAAGCCTTGGGGCACACTGGCGTTGATAGTAACAAGTGTTAGAAAATCCGTCGAAATGCGAAAAATTGGGTGTGTGACAAACAGACAGAAAGACGGACACTGAATCCCATAAGTGTTCCGTATGGAACACTAAAAAGATATATATAGAGACCGGATTATATGCATTTGCATATTTCATATGCATTTGCATATTTCATATGCATTGGCATATTTCATATGCATTTGCATATTTAGACCATTCTCACCGATTATTGCATATTTTACCCAAAATCTAGTAATGATGCATATTTTCCCTATATTACAATATTTCTCGGTATTACTAGGCAATTGAATTGCTCAGGGTATTGTTAATGTTGCCGTCTGGAACCGATCTTATCGCCGGAACCTGCAATAGTCTAAAACATCGATTAGGTCATAGTGCCAAGGGAATACCCAAAATTACGACGGTATTTTATTCCTTTGTTTCTTGGTCGGGATATTAAGTGATAAGTAGTTAGTTTCTAAGAATATTTGTTTGAGCGTGGATCAAATAAACAATTTTCTCGAAGACGAATTTTTATTTTAAAACAAGATATCAGTTTTAACATTATTAAATGACTTCGATAGTGCAGATGCTATGGAAGTTCGTCAATCCAAGGAAGTATTTAACGATTCTGATATTAAAAAAAACATAGCTTTGATTAGCACTCATTTTCCCCACATACCTGCGGGTATTAAAAAGCTTGAAACTCGAGGTTTGGCGTTGACCGAATCAATTTAGTTAATGAATAAAATCCATCAAATAAACTCCACATTGCCAGATGTATTCCCGCGTAGAGTTAAAGAAAATTTTGAAAACATTTTGTGCAATAACCCAGACTTTAAACCTTTGTGTCAAATTGATAGTTTTATTAATGGGACGGGTGAACTTTTGCCAGAAACAATAAGTGCTAACATAGCACCCAAATTCAAATACTGCCCAGTTACCTCAGTGGATGTGGGAACGGTCTTTTTCCACTTATAAAAATATTTTAAGTGATCGAAGACACAATCTTACTACCCAACATTTGGAACAATACCTTATTGTCTACGTGTACAAGAATACAAATGTTAAATAATTTTAAAAAATGTTAAATAATTGTTAATTAAATTTGAACATCGTTAATTTTACGCTGATTTTGAAATAAAAAACTAAAAATTACTACTTTTATTATTATTTAATAATGCATATTTTGACCCTTTTCATGCATATTTTAAAACATTTTTCATGCATATTTGCATGCATATTTCAAGATTTTTATGTTGTATATAATCCGGTCTCTAGATATATATGATATACTAACGCGGTAATGGTATAAGTACTTACTATTTAAATGCATAAAGACAATGCTCGTATCCTCTTAAGAGTTGTATACTTTCTTACCTGAAACAAGAATACAAAATATATAATAAATTATAATAGGTAAAATAATTTTTTGAAATTGTTAAACCTTCATCGTTCAAGAAACATGTTCTCATGTCGTAAAAAAAATATGCCCTATGCATTGTTGTAACTATCTCGTTATTGTAACATAAATTGAAGCCAAATATCTTTCTTCACCAATTACAACGGCTCGACTCATTTAAAACTACTGCAAACATTAAAATAATGCCATATATAAAAAATAGTGATGCCAATAAAAGTAACACAATGTAACATATGTTACATTGTGTTACTTTTCTGAAGCTCCGAAATGTAGACGTCTAACTAAATACTGACCTGGTTCGTATTTAACACGAAAATATTAATCATCTTGGACATCAACTTGTGAGCTCCAAATAATTCGATATGATAACCAAATAATTCTTATATATTTGTTGAAAGATATGCTAAATTGTGACAGAAAAATACGTACGAATAGCAAAATTTTAAGAAACGAGGATTTAAAGTGTTAAAACAACAAAATCTAAACTCTAATATTTTTTTTTTATTAGGGTGAAATATATTTTCATACCTGAGTGAAAATAAAGATGAATTTGGGGCAATTCTTTTGAAAAAGAAATTAATGTCTTTTTGTGTCAAAATACCACAAATGTAGACAAAACGCTTTGTTTGACCCAATTATATAGGGTGGGCCATCTATCGGTTTAAATTTGAACCACCGGTTATTTCGAATCTGGCAATACTTATGTGATTCTATTCTGTCACAAAATTCAGTATATTATCTCCACTGAACGAAATGAATCGATTTACGCTTGAGCAACGTTGGGATTTATTGGAAATTTATTTCCCAAACAAAGATAATTGGTCGGAAATTCCACGAAAATGTCGTACAAAATTTGGGCGCAGAGAAGGACCAGCAGTGCCCGGTATATGCAAGTTTATTGCTAAAGTTCGTGAAACTGGTTTCATTGTTGATGCGCCAAGACGTGAGCGTGCTCGTACAGTGCGTACACCCGAAAATATCGAAGCTGTGGACGGCGCAACCATTACGGTCAATGGAGACGCCTATCGCACCATGATAACCGATTTTTTTGTGCCCGCTCTTCATGGTATTGATGTGAACGATGTTTGGTTTCAACAGGATGGTGCAACTTGCCACACATCTCATGCCACAATCGATTTATTGCGTCAAACGTTTGATGGCCGTTTAATTAGCCGAAATGGTGATGTCAATTGGCCGCCAAGAAGCTGCGATTTGACACCGTTGGACTATTTTCTGTGGGGTGCCGTTAAAGACAAGTGTTATGCCGACAAACCAGAGACAATTGAGCATTTGAAGGCCAATATTCGTGATGCCATTGCCGAGATACAACCCCATACACTCGAAAAAGTGCTCGAAAATTGGTCCGATCGAATGAGGTACTGTGAGGCCAGCCGCGGCAGCCATATGAATGAAATAATATTCCATCTCTAACCGGAACAATTGTACTTCACAAAAAAAAAATAAATTTGGCAAAATTTCAAACCGTTTTTTGTTTTATTGCATTTTTTAAATTTAAACTTTTAAATGGCCCACCCTTTACAATACACACTATTATACAACGCAACAATAGGTGTAACACATTTTGGACGAAAGTCTGATTGTTGGGTCACGATAAGCCCTTCAATTTTCTCTACTTGAAACATAATTTTTATTTTTTAAATGTCCCTAATAGTCCAGGCAATATAGCTGAAAAAAGAGCCTATCTGCCGATTTTGAGATAATAAGCTATAAATTGGTGTATACCTTCGTTTTGGCATTGTTTATGTGTAGTCAAAAGTCACCGATGATAGCTTGTTCGGTTCATCAAAAAAAAACGAAGGTCAAAGGTCACAAAAATTGGTTTTTTTCAACAATATCTCGTTTTTTATGCTCTAAATCACTTTGGGACCTATTATAAAAGTTGTAGAGCATAAAATTCTCTACAAGATTGGTCTAAGGTATTTTTTTCTAAGTCTAACCGTTTTTGAAATAGAGCGCGGAGAGTAGGAAGTATTTGGTCGTATGCATGATAACGCTACGTTAGCTGCATAATGCAATACGTTGTGCAGTTTATACGTTAATAATTTACTAAAAATGTTCTTCTTCCGGAGTTTTTTTTTTATTTTCATACCACTTTTGTGATAATAGATCAGCTTGCGTGTCGCGAAAACTTATAATAGTGAATGATCTATTCTTCACCGTGATTACTATATTACTTAAATATTTCTGTCTTAAATTGGAAATAATAGTAGCATCATCGGGCAAATACTGCGTAGGGACATCTCGAAGCTCTTTCAATGTAAATTGTGAATCTTCGTTATTTTCAATAAAAGAAAAAATTTCTTGCATTGCTACTTCGATTTCATCTTTTCGGCTCGGCTCTTCATGTTTAGACGGCTTTGAATGAAAGAATTTAGTCATGCAAATAGTGTGATATTTTGCTCCGGCAGCAATCAAGTCAAATTCACTAATTACGCGACTTTTCACTAATTCTCCAAAAGAATCACCTCGTTCAACTGCTCTTTTAATTATATTGTCTTTCATATTTATAGTTTGTACCTTACTAATGACGCGCTTATACTTTTGATGTTTACGTTTTTCTTCTCCTTCATCAGCTGTTTGGCCACAAATCAAGCACAATTTTGCGAAGTCAAAAGGCTCAGTTCTTAGTCTACGAGGTGAACTTGATGTCGAAGGTTCATCATCTTCCAGGCGTCGCTTATATGCAGTTATACTATGTTCACTGGTGTACTGTTTCCTGCAGTTAATATGCACTTTTACAGAACTTAAAGTGTTCAAATAGTCAATTTTACCGTCATTTCTTTGAATACTTGCATTTTTTAAAACTTGTAAGCCACGCGAAACATTCACAGTTTTGTCATCTGATAGTAACTTTTCACATATAAAACACAATTCAGCCATTTTACCCGAAATCGTATGTCTGTATTTGCCAAAATTCAGTTTTACACTGAAGAGAAGTCTAGTGAAACTAAATAAAAGGAGAAGCCTTGAGAACGGTACAAGTCTTATGTAACATCTGTCCCAACTCACTATATGAAAACATAAAAGACCGTTGGTAGAGGCCCCCCTCTGTCAAGCGTGGCCCTCTACGTCTATAACACGTGAACTATTACACAGGTAGTCGACGACACACATACGCGCACACATTGATCGTAAAGATGTATAGAGAGAATATATGAGAATATACGTGAATTTGAAGAAACTCTAGCTCTTCGAAGCTTCACGCACTAATGCCTTAAGAAGGTAAAATTCTTGAACTTATATTCTCGTATTTTCGCTCTCTTGCAACCACTCAATAGAGGGGGATGGCTGCTTGGTGGTGCACACCGCTGATTGGTTTTACAGAGCAGTCCCTAGACTAACTAATCCGAATACTTTCTATGTATATATTAAAATTTCTCAAATTATAATATGCATAAGCTCCATAAATTAGAATTATCATCCCCTGGAAACTGTAAATTTACGACATCGCACAAATCACCGAAATTTAAAACTGATTAGTGCAAATGTACCTGCATTGTATCTATGAGGGACCCAACATTTTTGGAAATTATACGGTCCGTAATTGACTACATAGATCCTGCCATAAAGTAGTATGATTCCATCCGTTTATTATAAATAATTCGGAGAACGATTTTGAAAATCTCTACAACTTCATAGCAGAGAAAATAAAAATATAATGAGAATGCAATTAAGCTAATATTTACTAAATTTAATCAAACACATGTTATTTCTAAATATTATAAACAAATATCATTTATTTTCAAGTAAATAATTGAAATTCGTTGATTATTTAAACATTTTTAGTAAATTATTAACGTATAAACTGCACAACGTATTGCATTATGCAGCTAACGTAGCGTTATCATGCATACGACCAAATACTTCCTACTCTCCGCGCTCTATTTCAAAGACGGTTAGACTTAGAAAAAAATACCTTAGACCAATCTTGTAGAGAAATTTATGCTCTACAACTTTTATAATAGGTCCCAAAGTGATTTAGAGCATAAAAAACGAGATATTGTTGAAAAACCAATTTTTGTGACCTTTGACCTTCGTTTTTTTGATGAACCGAACAAGCTATCATCGGTGACTTTTGACTACACATAAACAATGCCAAAACGAAGGTATACACCAATTTATAGCTTATTATCTCAAAATCGGCAGCAAAATGCTAAGTCTCCTGGACAATAAAGTAAGAATTTATTTGCTTAAATTATTAGCATATTTTAACAAAAAATAACAAAAGCAAAATTAACCGTTCTTATTCCAACTCTGACCTTAGAAATAAAAGAGATATTTCGCTAAATATAACTTTATAAAATGGACTCAGGGGGTAAAATTTTTAATTTGTTGTCGTTATTAATGAAAACCAGTATGTCTCCAATTAAATTTGCAAAGGAGCTTAAAACATTTTAATAAATAACTCATTTTATTTTGTGAAAAAATGTCTGAAATAGTTAAATAATTTACACTGAATATTCAGTGTCTTTTTTTTTTTTAAAGAAACCTAGTGTTTGTTGTTTCATTGCTATTATTGACGATACTCTGACTCTTAATTATTCTTTAGTGAGAATATAGACAAATGAACTAATATAGACTTGAAACTCCTTTGTTCAAGGGAAATGAAAATCTGTAGAAGGCCTAAGAACTCCAGTCGAGTTCATTTTATTAGCCCACCACGTCGCAAATTCTACATACTATTGAAGTACGGGTCCCCACCTTGTGTCCGTGTCGCCTCTGTTGTTACAAAGAGTTTACATAGGGAGTTAGTCGGATAGGAATAATTATTTCGTTTATTTTTGTAGATTGTATGTGTGTTTTTGATAAGTTTCAGTGTACATAATTTGGAGAATATGGTGGAAACGTAAAATAACAAGTAGGCTGAAAAGCTTTTGGTCTGACACATAGATGTCGTCCTTTTCAAAAAATCCATATGATTTTTAGGAAATACCAACCTTCAAACGATACGTGTCAAAATATCATGACATTTCCAGGATTATTTTACAAGTTTTCGTGCGCTGATTAAACATTGTTTTTTGATGAGAAAAAATACCGTTCAACCAAATCAATGGCTTGATAAGAGTTACAAAGACTCTGCCCCTGGGAAAATACTCATCACTTACTGGTATGCTGAATTTAAACGCGATCATACAGATACAAATGATGCTGAACGCTCTGGAGGCCCAAATGAGGTGGTTCCACCGGAAAACATAAAAAAAAATCCACAAAATTGTTTTGGATGACCGTAAAGTGAAATTGCGTGAGATAGGTGACACCTTAAAGATATCGAAAAAATGTTTTGGTCACATTTTGCATGAACATTTGGGCATGAGAAAGCTCTGTTCGAAATGGGTACCGCGTTTGCTCAAAGTGGACCAAAAACAACAATGTGTTGATGATTCTGAGCGCTGTTTGGACCTGTTTAAGCGCAATAAAAAGGATTTTTCATGTGATATGCCACAATGGATGAAACATGGATCCATCACTACACACCGGAATCAAATCCACAGTCAGCTGACTAGCCAGCAGCTGGTGAAAGCCGCCCGAAGCGACCAAAGACACAATAGTCGGCTCGGAAGGTTTTGGCCTTTGTATTTTGGGATGCGCATGGAATAATTTTTATCGACTATCTTGAGAAGGGAAAAAACTATCAATAGCGAATGTTATATGAAGTTATTGGTGCGTTTGAAGGCAGAAATCGCAAAGAAACGGCCCCAAACGAACAAGAAAAAAGTGCTCTTTCATCAAGACAATGCACCGTCTCACAAGTCAATTCGTATTCTCCAGATTTGGCCCCCCCAGCGACTATTATCTATTCGCAGACCTCAAAAAATGCTCGTGGAAAGAGATTTGGCTCCAATAAAGAAGTTATCGCCGGAACTGAGGCCTATTTTGAAGGTAAAGACAAATCCTTCTACAAAAAAGGTGTATATTATATATATATATATATATATATATATATATATATATATATATATATATATATATATATATATAATGTGTTCGCGACCTCCCAAAAAATATTTATATTTTTATTATAGTACCGTCAATGAGTTTATACTTTGTTTAGTTGTCATAGTGTAAAATTTTGTTGCTGTAGAATTTGTGGTTTTTAGGTTAGAACGAGTTTAGTGAGACCAAGTGCAGCGTTTTTGGAAAAATGGAAAAAAATTTAACAACGTGAGGTCATCAAGTACCTGTTAAAAAAAAGAATAACACCAAAGAAGATCCACGATGATATGAAAACAACACTAGGGGAATCTGCTCCGGCATATACCACTGAGAAAAAAAAATGGGTTGCAGAATTTAAACGTGGACGAGAGAGCATCGAAGATGACCGTCGCTCCGGCCGGCCAATGACATCTACGACTGAAGAAAACATCGGCAAAGTGTGTGATCTTATATTGAAAGACCGTAGATTAACTATCAGGGAGATTGCAGACACTATAGGCATCTCGGATAAATGGACATGAAACATCATTGCCAAGGAACTCGGATATTCTAAGGTTTCCGCTAGGTGGGGTCCCCAGATTACTTTAAGTTGAACAAAAACGAATTCGACTCACGATTTCTCGCGACTGTTTGGAGATATTCGACGCTCTTAACAGGTTTGTGACAATGGACGAAACTTGGATTCCCCAATATACTCCAGAGTCAAAACAACAATCCAAGCAGTGGAAAAAATCTGGTAACCCGACCCCAAAGAAAGCGAAGGCAGTTCTGTCGGCTGGAAAAGTGATGGTGTCAGTTTTTTTTCGGGATGCTAAAGGTATTAATATGGTGGAGTACCTTCCGAAAGGTAAAACAATAAACTCGACTTACTATTGCACCCTTTTGCGTCGTTTACGTCAAGAAATTAAAAAGAAACGCCCAGGATTACTGAGAAAGAAAGTTTTTGTTCCATCAGGGCAACGCTCGCGTTCACGCGTCTGTTGAGTCTATGGCTCAAATTCGTGATTGTGGTTTCGAATTGCTGCCCCAGCCGGCTTATTCTCCTGATTTGGTACTTTCGGACCTTCATCTGTTTCCAAACCTAAAAAAACACCCTCGGTGGCCAGAAATTTTCATCAAATGAAGAAGACGAAGCTGCAGTTAACCAGTATTTTGAAGACCTCGAGGAATCTTTTTTCAAACAAGTGTGGAACCGTTGGAAAGCAGGTGGAAGAAGTGCATAGAGCTAAGTGGAGATTACGTCAAAAAATAAAAATATTTTTGTACGTATTTTGTTTTCTTGACTAGGCCGCGAACCTTTCAATCCATCCTCGTATATATATTTGTAAAGACTAACATATTTAAATGTAGTTTATAGCCTATATGGTTATAAAGCAAAACCATTTATGTTTTATGTTATCACATTTAATTTACCTATAAGCTAATATATATAAAAAATTGTCTAAGCTAACCTATCCTTAATATCCAGAAGAATCTGAAGAAACACAATCCTAGTCAACTGACAGTTCAATACTGAATCGAGCTATAAAGTATATTAACCTAAGTTAATCTATCCTTAATATGCTTAGTTTAGCAAAAACCTATTTCTGTGTAGCTAGACCAAATATGATTTAGAAATACGAAATTGCCAAATACTAACTTTGCGTTAAAACTAGCTGAAAATACATTTTTGTGAACTAACCTGTTTGCTTGATTATTTTATTCGTGATTAACTTGACTCTCCCTAAACATATGCAAAAGAAAGAAAAAATAAACATAAAAGTCGACATTTATCAAAAAAAGACAATGAGATTTTGTTTTAAAAGGGAAATGTTTTTATGAGTTATTTAGGGATAACCGCTAATCATAGCAAATTGGTAAGTCTGGTAAATTTCTATCAAATGGCGGGAATTTTGTTAAGCAGCATGACCGTTGGTAAGCGTGATTCTTGTAACGGTTATGTTGAAAATTTCAAACAGATGCAACGCGCAATTGTTTGTTGGTAGCTATCGTGAGTGATCAGTCTTACATGTCTCGTGAATAAAGTCGAGTCGTGCAGTGATAAAACGTTTTTATTTAAAAAAGTGGACGGCGGATCAGAAAGAAACTGAAATGAAGGAAGTTCACAGCGACTCTTCACAAGCAATCAAAACCATTTATTACTAGATAAATGAATTTAAACGTGACCGTATGAGCAGTGGAGATGCTCCACGCGCGATTAGACTTTCTTTTGAAGAAATGGTTGATGAAATTTATTTATTTATTTGTCAACGGTAACACCATTTCTACAAAAACATCGACAATATGCAAAAGAAAAAAACAATGTGACTGAACAATGTGATTAAAGCTAAATCTAAAACTAACAGGTCAGAATGCAGATATTACAATTTAATTTAATTTAATTATTTATAAAAACAAACAGTACCTGACAGAGACACTCTATAGCGAGGTCAGTTGCTTGATCATATTTTTGAATCGGTGAACGGGGCCATCAAATGGCAAATTAACACATGGGCTGAAAAGTCCCGGGCCTAACAAAGAAAACACGGTTTTTTTGGTTCAAAATTAGCTTTATTCATCAACGTAATCTCCATCAAGAGCAACGCAATCATTCCAGCGCCGCTCTAACATTTCAATACCACTTTTGTAGAACGATTTATCTTTTGCCTCAAATAGGCCTCAGTTTCAGCGATAACCTCCCCATTCGTGCGAAATTTCTTACCGGCGAGCATTTTTTTCAGGTCTGCGAACAGCCAGTAGTCGCTGGGAGCCAAATCTGGCGAATACGGTGGATGTGGGAGCAATTCGAAGTTCAATTCATGTAGCTTTGCCATTGTTTTGATTGACTTGTGACACGGTGCGTTGTCTTGATGAAACAAAATTTTTTTCTTTGCCATATGCGGTCGTTTCTTTGCAATTTCGGCCTTCAAACGCTCCAATAACGCTATATAATATTAACTGTTGATGGTATTTCCTTTCTCAAGATAGTCGATGAATATTACACCACGCACATCCCAAAATACCGAGGCCATAACCTTTCCAGCCGATTGTTGTGCTTTCGGGCGCTTTGGACGAGGTTCACCAGTTGCTGTCCACTCAGATGACGATCGTTTTTGATTCCGGAGTGAAGTGATGGATCCATGTTTCATCCATTGTCACATATCGACGCAAAAATTCCGGTTTGTTACGTTTAAACATGGCCAAACACTGCTCAGAATCATCAACACGTTCTTGTTTTTGATCAACAGTGAGCAAACGCGGCACCCACTTTGAACAGAGCTTTCTCATAGTCAAATGCTCATGCAATATAAAGCCAACACGTTCTTTTGATATCTTTACGATGTCAGCTAACTCACGCAACTTCACTTTTCGATCATTCAAAACGATTTTATGGATTTTTTTGATGATGCGTTCTGCATCATCGGTGTCTCTACGACCACGTTTGAAGTCAGCAAACCAACGTTTTATTGTTGTTTCTGATGGAGCGGAGTCCCCATAACACTTTTCAAGCCATTGCTTCGCTTGAACGGTATTTTTTCCCATCAAGAAGCAGTGTAAAAATTAAAACACGAAATTGTTTTTGATCCATTGTTTTGAAAATAACAAAAGTAGCGTCACTCTTAGCACAATAACTCACAAACTAATGAATAGAATATCATGAAATTTTAACAGCTGTCTTTTGAAGGTTAGTATTAACTGAAAAAAAGGTGACTGCAATAAAACTAGCGCCATCTATGTGTTAGGCCCGGGACTTTTCAGCCCATGTGTTATATTTATCAAAATTACTCTGCATTCTAAAGATTGGACTATGCAAGGTATGGTTTCTGGTGACACCTGGGTAAAATAACGACCTTGCGCGGGTACGATGTATGGCATGAAAAGATAAGTAAGTAAGTACTCACGGTCAATATAACCATTTAGCAGCTTAAATAAGAAATGTAGATCAGCTTGCATTCGTCTGTCCTGAAGACTGCACATATTTAACAATCTTTGTACTAGTTGGTATGACCCTCAATTAAAGGAATTTTCAGTTTAAAAGAACAGATACGTAAGAATTTTTTTTGGACACTCTCCAACTGATTAATATGGACATTATATAAAGGAAACCACACCGGGCTTGCATACTCCAAAATCGGTCGAACCTACGAGCAATACAATAATTTAAGCACATTACACACAAACACAAACGGTTTTTTGGGACTAACAGTGTATCATCATGATTGACTCTTTGGAAAGGCTCTTATTATGCAACGTTATCGGACCATTTGCATAACGATTTGAAGTCAAAGCGACCAAGATTAGCGCGCAAAAAAGTGCTTCTTCACCAGGACAATGCACCTGCTCACAGATCGGTCATTGCAATGGCAAAAGTGACCGAGGTGGGCTTTAAAATTCCCCATCCATCCTATCACCCAGATTTGAATCAATCTGAATCAACATTGTAATATATGAACGAGAAGGAGAAGTTTTTAAGACGAGATGAAGAGATCAGTCATTGCCAGCTGTCAATAATGATATTTTTTATTTATGTTTAAACTGAATACTGTAGCACAAATGTTTTTTCTTGAAATATTGCAATGCACAACGAGTCCTTCAGCGTTTTACTGATTTTTTCGATAGTCTTGTGACGATTAGCTTTTAACACAGTGCTTAACTAAAAAAACTTAGTGCAATTTGTATGTTGTGTGTTAGATCTAATTGTTAAGTTATATTGGATGTGTTTAATACATTTTTAACTACAAGATTCTTAAACTGATCAGGCGATATATTCCTTGGTTGTTATTTTGATTCATACTAATAATAATTGGATTGCCCAAAAAAAGTATACATAAATATTAACCAAGTTAGACAGTGACGGAGATGATTATGGATTAAAAGTTTCAGACTTCTTTTTATAATATTTGTCGATAATTCCATTGGTTCCATTATTACTAGTGTTAATATATATATATATATATATATATATATATATATATATATATATATATATATATATATATATATATATATATATATATATATACAGTCCCTGGCCAAATTATTAGACGCACTGTATTTTTTTTAGTAATTTTATGTTTCTTAAGAGTTTTTATGCAATAATGGTATATTTAAACTACAATATTATTGATTTTTATTTAAAAGAATTGTTGTAGACTACATATTTGTATTTATTTTTAACATATGGCAACAATGTGTTGACAAAGTGATACATGAACATAAATAAGTACAAACCTGTATCAGTCGCGATCGGAATCGAGTCAGGTACGGACGTGTTTCTGTAGCTTTATGGACTGTGATTGTTTGTTTAACAGTTTTATACTACTCAGTTATTAGTTTATTTTGTATGCAGTGTTTTAAAAAAGTAATTGAACTATTTTCATTATGGGTAGAAAAGGCGATCTTTCACCACGTAAAAAAGCTGAAGTGAAGGCCCTTGTGATTGCGAAAACATTTACAAACCGAGAAATATCACGAAGATTGGAGGTTTCTGAAGCTAGTGTACGACGCATAAAAAAGAAAATTGAGTCAGGGAAGGAATTAAGCCCGAAAAGAAAGAAAAGATGCGGTAGAAAACCAATTTTCACTCCACGGTCAGAGAGATGTTTGAAGAAAATTTGTGTAGAAAAAAGATTTGCTACCACAAAGGTAATAAAATCACAACTCCAGGATGCTAGCGTAAATGCTTCTGAGCGCACTGTTCGAAGAAAATTGAAAGAATTAGATTTTAAGGCCTGTCGCCCCGCCAGGAAGCCCAAGTTAACAGCTGCAATGAAAGCAAAGCGCCTGAAGTGGGCCAAACAATGGCAAGACAAAGATGTGGACTTCTAGAGGTCGGTAAGATACAGCAATTTAATCAATAATTGATACATTATTATCATTTTCAGTTAAATAAAGCAAATAAACATGGAAGTTTATATATTTTTCCTATTTTTGACAGGTCTGCTTCAGTGACGAAAGCACATTCGAAATTTTGCAGAATAAAGCTCAGTATGTGCGTCGTCGTCATGGAGAAAAGTTTCATCCTGATTGTGTCGTCCCGACGGTTAAACATCCCACCAAAGTGATGATTTGGTCAGTCATCAGCGGCAAGGGCACTGGACGTCTGTACGTCGTCAAAGGAATAATGAGGCAAGATCAGTACAAAGAAGTATTACAAAATCGGTTGATTCCGCAGCTCAGAAAATGGTTTTCCAAATGGGGAACCATTCACTTTCATGCAAGATGGAGCTCCCTGCCACACTGCTCGGTCTGTTAAAGCTTTTTTGGCAGAAAAAAATATCCCTCTGTTGGATTGGCCCTGATATGAACCTCATTGAAAATGTGTGGGAGCTGATGAAAAGAGAAGTGGCTAAAGATGTGATTACCAACAAAACCCAGCTCCTAGAAAAGATTATTCATGTGTGGAATCATCATCCTCAAATGCAGGAGACAGTACAATCTTGCATTGATAGCATGCCGCGCAGAATTAAAGCTTTGATAGCGGCTAAAGGTGGCTCAACTAAATATTGACTTTTACTAACATTAATTTCACTTTTCTTTAAAACTTAATAAACTTATGCGTTTCTAAATTAATGCTGTTTTATTTATGTCAAATAAATAGGTAATTGATTGGATAATATAAAAATAAAAAAAATCAATTTAAAATAATAAAACGGTACAATATCACTCGGTAATTAATATTTTACATGAAATCTTGCAGTGCGTCTAATAATTTGGCACACTTTTCAACTTTAGGTACAATTTATTGATTTTTACCACGATGTTCCGCCAGTACGGGAATAAGTTCTGTTCTCTTATTTGTCGACCCAATGGATTGAAAAATCAGAGAACCGTGGTTTTACATTGAACCACATATGCATGGGGTGGAGCCCTTTTTGAATAGCGCTGTCTGCGTTGAATGTTAGCAACTTGTTGATCATTTCTCTGATGGCCTGTGGTCGTAGACGGCCTCCGACTGAGATAAGGTGTGCTTTTTAATTATAGGCACAATTTATTCGATCTTACCACAATGTTACACTAGTAAGGGAATAACTACTCGAAGTTCTGTTCTCTTGTTTGTTGATCCGATGTCGATTTTTATCGAACCATATATATCTATATATATATATATATATATATATATATATATATATATATATATATATATATATATATGCTGCAACAAGTAATCCAAATTCAATTAGACCAGCATCGTGTATTGCACGCCACTGATACAAGTTACACAATAACCTCCGGTCTACCTGGAACAATAACAACCAGTCATTTCTTCGAGATAAACGTCGTCGACTCACCTGCAAATCAGGTTCTTGCTTTGTTCGTTTTATTCGAGACATGGTCACAGGTAAATAATGTTCTTTACTTTTACGAGAAAGCTCCACGGGAACCCACCAACACGTGATTCAGAGAAAAAACTTTTCATTCATGGACTTAATCTGTGTCAATGGCGGATTTGTGTTTGCTACCGGCATCATTATTTCGGATATTTGGTTCAAAATTAAAATCGTGCACACGGTACCGGGGGGCACGTAGGTATTTCCTTGAATTGCAGCATAGTCAGTAGCGTAGGATCGTCAGCTTAAACGCTCAAGGAAGCAGTATTTTATAAGATGCCGTATGTACAGAAAAATTAACACCAGCTAAAAAAGACATTATAAGAAAAACAAGTTATAGTGATATAATCTAAACATAACGTACCAAGATTTCAAATACTGTCCTTTTTATTCGAAATAATATGGTTACATGCACATACCCAACATCCTATTCTGAAAAGGAAATTTCATTCATGAATCGAAATATTTTGCTCAAAATTAAAATAGTCTAGGGGTCAACAACACTTAAGTTTTTTTTAATGTAACATGTTTACAGATGTTTTTGATCAGTAGCGTAAGGTACTACCGAGTCATTACGGAGTATCATAGATATATGAAAACAAAATGTTCACTGCACTTGGTATGTCACGAGTTGCGGTCATTATTGTCGATCGACAATATTTGATAGAAAGAGGCACATTGTCGACTTAACATCTTGACATTCAATCAATTTGTAGTTCCGATTAACAGGAATTGTCCTGGTTTCTGGTACTAATGTAGATAAAAACACATATATCCATCAATAATTATTTAATAACAAAATTGCTAGTCTTTCGAAGACTATCAATGCTTTGTAAAAATTAAAAAAAAAAAATGTTATCCGTAGCAACCTAATATCTTAGCCGTGATCTTGATAAATAAAAAAAAAAGATTGATTTATAATGTCAGTGATTAATTTATGCGATCCAATATAGATAAAAATACACAATCGAAAACCCAATATAAAAGTATTATTTACAAGTATTACATTCATCTATTATACACTATTTTATTCAAAAGAATACTTATTTTAAAACACTCAAAACAAGCTTTACCCATATTGACGTCACATCAAATTTTTAATGTTCGCTTAATGACTTCCAGGTATCATAATTCCACATCAAATACTTAAGCGAGCTGATGATTTAAATCATTAAGGTTTTGATGATTACCTGCTGAGCATTAACTTTTATCTCAAAAACAGAGGGATATATGAGATTAAAATAAATCTTTTTTTAAATGGAAACCTGCATTTTGCAGCTTGTCCAATACCCACTATTAAGGGTGTCTTTTTAACGATCACCGCAGGGATCTTTCAAAATTGTAAAAATTTTTTGTTTAATAGCATATATTTATTAGCTCGTATGAAGCGCCTTGTCTATTCAGCTTGTGTAAAAAAAAAACGAAGCAAATATCATTTAATGTCCTTTCAAGGGGCACAACTTCTATTGTGGGTCATGGAAACAAAATAAAAACTTGGAGGTCGCAATCTGGCATAACCAGGCAAACATTTTTATAATTTTTTAAGCGCTTTAATTCTTAACAAAACGCTTAAAACGAGGTGATAAAATTGCTTGTGCACAGCATAAATGTAAACGAGCGTTCCATGAGGTTCCAAACTTGGAATAAAAAACAGAAGGTGTAGTTTGATCACAGTCTATTTTCTCGGTTTACCGACCGCACCTGTAGGATTAATGATCAGATTTAGGATATTCCGATCACTGAGAAGTGATTTTTACGCCTCATTTCCGTTATCTCTTTCGATGTTCGAATAATACAACTCATTCTGTTCAACTGGAAATATCATCGAGAGATAAATTTAAGATGCTAAGATCCGAGAGATTCATACTTCTGAGAGTCTACTATGTTCTTACTTATCAATATCTCGTCTACATCATGATTTGGGGCCAAAACAAATGTAACAGAATGTTTATATCCCAGAAAAGTATAATCAGAATAATGTTTGGTTTGAGACAATTTGAATCATCTGGAGAGACATCTAGAACAATAAAATACTGACAATTACCCCTATATATATATATATATATATATATATATATATATATATATATATATATATATATATATATATACAATAAAATATAATATATTTTATTATTTTATCTCTTAGATTTTTATTTACATTTAAAATTGACTTGTCTGATCTCAATGATATGATGTATCTAGAAGATTACTGCTTATAAATGAACCAGCTTGCTTATTTGAAGAGTTATATAAAAAATGATCAATACAGAAGTTGCAGCGGTTTTACAGAATTTTTATACGGTGTTATACGGTGTTATAAAATCGCGCCTCGAATTTTTGATATATGAAACTTATTTTCTCAACGGAACATCCTGTATAATTCTACAGTTTTATAAAACGCTTAATTTTTGAAACGTAAATACATATTTTTATGGTGTTGGAATAAGAAGGATAATAAATAACCGGTCAAGGGCAAGTTGAACTTGTACAATTAGTGTTTAAAATAAAAAATGTTGTTACGGTGGTATAAAATAATCACTGACTTCACAAAACACACTCCCAATGAGTTTTTAACAAAGTTTGTTCCCAATCTCTACTGAAAACTCATGACATTGAAATTTTTGTTTTTTTTATATACCAGATAAATTATTAAAGGTAATGCACTCGTGATAATTTTCGTTCAATCTACACCCCGTGGAGAATATTCCAGAATTTTTTCAAAATTTTTTGATCAGTACTTTTCGAGATAAGGTGGAGGGACAGCGATTTTTCGCGATTTTTTAAAAATAATACCAAGAAACGTGTGCGCAAGTATTACATTATATATATATATATATATATATATATATATATATATATATATATATATATATATATATATATATATATATATTTTACTCGTGTTTTCACAAGCTTTCATTTGACACCACATTCGATGACCAACTAAAAATTTTTTTTTTCACTTTCGATTTCACCCCTCAAAATTAACCCCTTAAGTCAAAATTTGACTTTCAAAACTACATGGCTCTGATGAGGCCATCAATTCCTATATTATTACCAAATTTCAACTTTCTATGATAAATAGTTTCGGAGAAAATCGGATGTGACAGACAGACACCGAAGTCATCTTATAAGTGTTCCGTACGGAACACTAAAAATAAGAAATAAGAAGCCATGCAGACTTGGAAATAACGTAAATTGACAATAGTATTTTTATGTTAAGAATTTTGATAGTCACACGTTAAAACTAAATATTAACATAAAAATGTTTTTTTTTTAAGAGTGAAAAATATACGAAATATTTATTAAAAATGGTTATAACAGAAAGCAAGCACTACGGGAATATACAAGACTATGAAAGGCAAAGAAGAATTCCTAGCTTAAATACATTTTCCCTTAAATGACGTTTAAATGAAGGAAAATGGCGGTACAAAGAAGAAAAGCCTACGAAAATGAATAATTCGAAATTGTTTTACATTTTTAAGGTACTTTACTATCATGAAACCTAAACAAATGCTATTGAAGAAAGTAAAACATATTACAGGATTTACAATACTTTACAGAAATATAGTTATCATTAGGATGGGAATTTTCTTCGATATAGCGATAATTAGCGACTAAATAACAGATGACTCCAAAAATTATTGTTATATCAATAACAATCGATATATCGATATAACGATAGATATCGATATCTCGATAATTATCGATACGCCGACAGTCATCGATATGTCGATGGAAATCATTTATTTCCACCCTTTCTTAGAATAGGTTTTTTTATAAGATCAATTTTTAAGTAATAATTATCAATACATTATATCAATACATAGTTATCGGTAAATCAATGGTTATCGATAAATGGATATATCGATAAGTTCGAGTTATCAATAGGTAGTTGATAGTTAAAATACATTATAGCCTATCTCTAGTGATCAGCCATATAAAGTTTTCCAAGTGCTGGATTTAACCCAAGAAAATAAAGAACTACGCTTAGATTTCTATCAGGTGATAATGTAACGTATAGAATACCATACAATTTACTAAAATGGTTAGGACCGACGAGTTAGTTTTTTTAACAGTCAATAGAGAGATTGCAACGCTTATTTTTCAAATTACTTTGTTCTTATCGTAATCTCAAGCATGCGCAGTATTAACGAGAAGGAATTGCAAGGTTAGGTTAGTATTCATCTTATATAAACTTAGGGGATTTTTTGCATTTATTTCATGGGTAAGCACACCAGTTATTAGTATTTGATGGGTCAACACAAGTTTCTAAATTAAAAAATTATGTCTAGCAGATTTCTATCACTTTCTTCAATATTTCCAAGGTAATACGAATGTGCGATAAATAAAACGTCATTTGAAATTAGCACTACACGCACTGTAATGCTGGTGTGGCAAAGATTGCAAAATCCCAACATAATCTGAACACTAATTAACTGTTGTCAGTGTTATTTGCAATAAAAGATTATCATTTCAATTTTACTGTATTTTCATAGTAGTTTGTAAACCTAAGTAGGAAAAAACAGGGCCTGTCATAATAGCAAAAAGAATAACGAACTTCAAATAACCTCTCTTATAAGTTCCTAAATCGTTATCCTTAATAAAGGATTCCTTTATTGTGTTTCAATACTGCGCAAGCTCCGAATAGTGGGCGCATGCTTCAAATAACGAGAACAGCTGAGTCTTTATATTTAATTTCTCCCTTTACTACTGCGCAAGCTCCAAACGGTGAGCGCATGCTTCAAATAAAAATAAGAGAGTGACCTACCAAAATAAGCGTTGCAAAATCTCTCTAATGTTTTTAATAAAAGAAATATTCACTTTTGGGCTGACGAGAATCCTTGGGCGATAAGAGAAATAAAACACTCTGACCTTAATCTGTTCGGGTTTTGGTGCGGTAAATTGAACAATAGAGTAATAGTACCAATATATATATTTTTTAAAATCTGGTACTACATAATAATAGGGAAATAATCTGACAGTAAGATGTCGCGTAGGCATACAATATTTTTGTAAATATATAATAAAAGACTGTTTTTAGTCAATTTCCACTGGTTTATTTAAATTGCGATGACGCGTTTCGCTGTCGATGCAGCTTCTTTAGATCTAAAGAAGCTGCATCGACAGCGAAACGCGTCATCGCAATTTAAAATAAACCAGTGGAAATTGACTAAAAACAGTCTTTTATTATATATTTATAATGAATTTCCATCAAGTAGAAGCTACAACAATCCAATATTTTTGTAGTAACGATTTTATAGATTGCCAGATTTGCTAGGTTAAAATAATCACCAAATAGCCAATATTTAACTTACCAGACATCTTTTTATTGGGTTATTTAAAAGATAAATCAAAAGACAAACGGAACTTGAAGTAAATCGTCTAAAGAAAATTACACAAGAAGTCACAATTTGAAATGATCAAAGCCAAGGAATCATTTTGGCAGACACACTGAGACACAGATCGGAAATGTATTAAACAGAATGAGGAACATGTTCATCATTTAATATAATTAATTTTGGATTATTTGCAGAAGTAGTAATACCTTATTTAGGGTCAAATGCATAAACTCCTTCTTTATTCTATTCTCAGTTTCTGGCAGTTTTCACATCTTTATGTTATTATTTTCTTTGGTTTAAAAATTTGTTTGTATGTAATAAACACCATACAAATATATTAGCGTTTCTGAAATTAAGAGTTCTATATAAATCAAAAATAATATACAGAGTACTTCGTTTCAAACATATGAAGTTCGTGTCATATGTCGAAAATACGATGCTCTGTGTTAACCCCATAAAAAAATTCTATAAAAATGTTACAACTTCTGTATTTAACATTTTTGCCTAACCCTTCAAATAAGCGAGTTAGAGGTGGTCCCTTTATAATCACTAACCCTGTGAAGAAAAATAAATCCTTTAAAATCATTATTAGTTGTTATTTAAAGTAAAGGGTCACACGGAAAGTCGTCCTAGATAATTAAAGACGTTATAGTTTAGGTTGTTTCTGATCGATTTGACTCTATGACATGATGTCCTAAACTTAACCGTTTTCGAGATATTGAAGTTTAAAGATTTTCTAAAAAAAAACATGTTTTTTTTTTGCTTTTATATCGATTTTTTTTTTTATTAGGGGTTCTCGAGTGTGATTTTTTGGTTATTTTTAGTTAGTCTGTATGTCAAGTATCAAAAATCATCAAAAAAAATTTGAACTAGTTACTAACAGTTTTAAATGGCGGCTTGTTAATGTTTCTAAATTACGAATTTTTACCAAGTGTTTCCTACTTTAAATCAATAAAGAGAAAAAAAAATGTATGGAAGTTATTCTGCAAATTATTTTAAAAACTTTTACGTCTTTTAGCTATCAGAAAAGGTATAATACTAGGAGTTTAATAGGAAAACTGTACACAGAATGACATCTAAATACGATGTCTCTTTGAGGGGGACCCAACCACATCTAAAAATGTTGTCGCACAACAGCTTGGTATTTCGCAGCGGAAGGTATGGTTTGTAATGCATACTGTTGGGCAACACCCTTACCACTATACGCCCGTGCAAGTTATTGAAGAAGGAGATCCGTTGCGACGATTAGAATTCTGCAGATTTATGCTCAATACCGATGTCGAAGATGCATCTTTTTTTTAAGAAAATACTATGAACTGACGAGTTGAAATTCGACAAAGACGGTCTTACAAACTACCACAATGCCCACTATTGGGTTTCTAAAGAGGAAGGCAACCCAAACAAAAAAAGAACGAAAGGATCACAAACAAGATTCAGCTATGTGTGGATGGGTAACGGATCCCCTTCTTCAATGACTTGCACGGGCGTATAGTGGTAAGGGTGTTGCCCAACAGTATGCATTACAAACCATTTGTAGATGTGGTTGGGTCCACCTCAAAGAGACGTCGTATTTAGGTGTCATTCTGTGTACAGTTTTCCTATTAAACTCCTAGTATTATACCTTTTTTGATAGCTAAAAAGACGAAAAGTTTTTAAAATAATTTGCAGAATAACTTCCATAATTTTTTTTTTTCTTTTATTGATTTAAAGTAGGAAACACTTGGTAAAAATTCGTAATTTAGAAACATTAACAAGCCGCCATTTAAAACTGTTAGTCACTAGTTCAAATTTTTTTGATGATTTTTGATACTTGACATACAGACTAACTAAAAATAACCAAAAAATCGCACTCGGGAACCTCTAATAAAAAAAAAATCGATATAAAAGCAAAAAAAAACATGTTTTTTTTTAGAAAATCTTTAAACTTCAATATCTCGAAAACGGTTAAGTTAAGGACATCATGTCATAGAGTCAAATCGGTAAGAAACGACCTAAACTATAACGTCCTTAATTATCTAGGACGACTTTCCCTGTAACCCTGTATAGAGAACTAAGCCACTACAGAATAGTGTCGATGAAAACTGTGCTGATTATCTATCTATCTAGGGTCCTCGTAATCTTGTACAATAATTGATTTAAAATGAATGACACAAAAACTTTACCAAAATGACTGAAAATGCGTATTCACCTGTAATTAGTAACATTGTATCGCCCGATTTATGAACAGGCATAATTTGTGTTTGATTCCAAATTTTATGGTGTTTTCTAAGAGATTTTTTATATAAAATGAACAAACTATGACATGACATGATTTTTAGAAATAGTTACATATGACTGTCATATTTTTCGAGATAATCGTTTTCTGTTAGACATCGTTTACCTACCGGAAACAACTATTAGAGTGCAGCTGCTGTTTTACCCATCCATCGCTTCATTGATTTCTCCGACTATTAAGAATGACCATTTCTATGAGATTTTAAACTATATATCTTTTAAGATAATTTTACGTTAACTGAATTTAATATTGGAAAATTATTAGTGCATGTAACAACCATCAGAAAAAAAATTCTTGATAATGTTTTGTTCTGAGAATAATGATTTTATTTTAAAACTTTGGAAAAAAGTTGGATCTATGATTGTTTTCTTTATCTGAAACAAACACACTTTCACAGATGCTCTTTTATAAATGTCAGTGTAATACCCAGGCTTAATCACACCTTACTGCGAGCTCGATCGGTCTTTGCAACAAAAAATGGTCTATCCAAATATTTATGGAGGTCTGGCGTAACGAATCTACGAGGCTGGTTTGAAAAGTCCGTGCAAAAATAAAAAACTACTTATGTGTTTGGGGTAAACCTTTTTTATTTTTCGACATAGTCTCCTTTTAGCCCTATACACTTCGTCCAACGATGTTCTAGTTTGTTGATCCCTTCCGAATAATAGGATTTGTCCAAGTCTGCAAAATATCCATTAGTGTCTGCAATCACCTCCTCGTTTGAATAAAATCTTTGACCCACCAGCCATTTCTTCAAATTGGGGAACAAATAGTAGTCCGAGGGAGCCAAGTCTGGAGAATAGGGGGGATGTGAAACGAGTTGGAATCCTATTTCCATTAATTTTGCGACCACAATTGCTGAGGTGTGTGCTGGTGCGTTGTCGTGATGGAAAATGACTTTCTTGTGGGCCAATGGAGGGCGTTTTTCTTGCAGCTCGGTTTTCAAACGGTCCAATAACGATGAATAATATTCACCTGTAATAGTTTTACCCTTTTCCAGATAGTCGATGAGGATTATCCCTTGCGAATCCCAAAAGACAGTCGCTATAACCTTTCCGGCAGAAGGAACGGTCTTCGCCTTTTTTTGGTGCAGATTCCCCCTTGGTAACCCATTGTTTAGATTGTTGTTTGGTCTCGGGAGTATAGTAATGTAATCCATGTTTCATCCACAGTGACGAAAAGACGCTTAAAGTCCTCCAGATTCTTCTGGAACAGCTGCAAACCATCCTTACAACACTTCACACGATTCCGTTTTTGGTCAAGCGTGAGCAATCGCAGCACCCATCTTGCGGATAGCTTTCTCATGTCCAAATGTTTATGCAAAATATTATGTACCCGTTCAGTCGAGATGCCCACAGCACTAGCAATCTCACGCACCTTAACTCTTCTGTCATCCATCACCATATCATGGATTTGATCAATGATTTCTGGAGTCGTAACCTCCACAGGCCGTCCAGAACGTTCAGCGTCACTTGTGCCCATATGGCCAGTCCGAAAATTTTGAAACCACTTATAAACTGTTCTAATCGAAGGTGCAGAGTCACCATAATGTTTATCAAGCTTCTCTTTAGTCTCCTGAGGCGTTTTGCCTTTCATAAAGTAATGTTTAATCACCACACGAAATTCTTTTTCGTCCATTTCTTGAAAATCACTCGACTTCCTTGATTCACACGAATGCCAAACACAAAAAAATAGACCAATATGGCTGAAACTTGGTGTGCGTTCATTCAAGAGATGCTACTAACTAAACATGACCTCGATACGCGCCGGTGGTGCCAACTCTCGGACTTTGCACGGACTTTTCAAACCAGCCTCGTACATTAGCACAAAGACTTGGATAAGACACATAAAAACGAAATGTCTCTATTTCTCCATCACAATGTAAATGGCAATAAAATTACAAGTTAAATTGTATATATCATATAATTATAAAAAAAATTCATATATGGGTCAGAATTCGTGAAATTTACACGAAAAAAATGATTATCCTCATTTTTTATCGAAATGTTGAAAATACGGTTCTATCTGGCCATAATAATGTCTCGAACAAATAAGAAATTTTTATTTTTTTTTTACCAAAGTTATTGCAAAATGAAATTTTCGTTAATGTTTTAAACAATACCTTTTTGCTTTTAAACAAATCAATCGATTTGAATGAAACCTCGGCATATAAAAGGGGATGAAATGGACTTCAGTTAATCATTCGGAAATTTTCAAAAATTTATCTTTTCATAATTATTTAACTAATTGTTTATAAAAAAAAATTTTTTTTCGTATTCTGGGCCTTTTAAAAATCTGAAAAAAAAATGTCACCTACATGAAAACTCTAAAAATTCTAAATCCATCGAGAAAAGTTCCGAGCCATAATTATTTCAGAAATTATGATGAAAATAATGTAGCGCGGCGTGATGCACCGGCGTGCTCTGCACCTTACGGCGGGCGCGTTTTCTGTAAGTGTTTTCTAGAAGAATTTTTTTTGATTGTTCATAATGCTTATTCAGTCAATGCTGTAGTGTATTATAGGGTCCTACAAGTGTAATATCTATCGAAATGCCACCTCCAAACGGTCTATCAATTGTTCTAAACAAATTATTGTGTTATATTGTTGTATAATTGTTATAAAAAAAAATATCTTATGTACTCGATATAAAAATCGGGTCTCAAAGCCCTTCATCTTCTTACTCCGGGTTTTTCGGGGGTGCTGAATTCACTCCAGAAGTTAGTTTTTTAATATAAAATTTTTTAAAGGTTGAAAATAGAGGTAGAGGTTGAAATATTTGCAATACGAGTTGCAAAAAATGCTAAACAATGACTGGCTTTATTTTTAAGATTTATTTATAAGTTTTATCGTATGGAAATGCACTTGAGGGTGTGCTACGTGAATCTTAAGTTGATTCTGACTTTTAGAGTACGCACCCTACTGTAGGAGTTGACGGTGAAATTTTGTCAAATACAAAATTTCTGAATAAAAAAAAACGGTTATTCAGAGGTTTTTTGGGGGGATGCTGAATCTATTTCTGAAGTTAATATTTTAATATAACATTAATTAAGGGTTGAAAATTCGGGTAGAGGATGAAATATTCATTAAGATTATAATTTTGTGGGTGTTCACCCTTTTATAGGGGTTGAGGTGAAATTTTGACTGATACGAAATATAATATTTATGCCACAAAAAATTATTAAAAGACGCAGATAATTCTTATATGTTATAATAGTCATTTACAAAAGTTAAAAAAAAATCGAGGCATTTATTTAATAACGAAATGAAAGTATATGCGAGGCAAAATGATTTCTTTTTAAGAAAATAAAAATTATATTTATTAAATTTAATGATTAAATTTCTAAATTACAACTTTTAGCAGTTTTCTCCGTCAACCTATCAGCAACATCCTGCTCGTTTATTGAATTATCCTTTCGTTGACATTTTTGCAATAGGTGTTTAGGTTAATAATGTCGATTTTGCTAAAAGATGGCGTTACTAATACACTTGCTGGTATAGACTAGCGACATTCATGGCGATTTGGAAGGTAAACATACGCTATCAAAAGCCAGTTCGTTATTAATTATCATTGTGCGAAAAACATAGTTCTGTATAGCTTTGAATATGTCGTGTTTCGTACCAGAAAAGACGTTTTGCGGGAAGTTTAAACTTCTTCCATTTGAAGAAAACGGCTGCTGAAAGTTATCAATTGTTGGTTGAAGCTTAAGGTGAACATGTTCCAACCCAAAAAACTTGAGTAGACCCAGGCCAGCATTCAACATCACAACCAGTGCGTAATATGCAGGGAAAGAAAGGTTTGCTGTGTATTTGGTGGGATAGTAGAGGAGCTGTGTATAACGATCTGCAGAAACCTGGTGAAAACGGTTTCTGGCGATCGATACCGATAACAATTGGTAAAGTTAAATCGAGCATTGACGGAAAAATGACCAGAATATGCCCAAAGACACGATAAAGTCATTTTTCAACATGACAATGTTGGCCCCATGTTGTCAAAGGTGTTAAAAACAATTTCGAAAAACATCAAATGGGCCGTTCTACCCCCACCCGCCGTATTCACCGGACTTAGCCTCTTCAGACTACTACTTATTTCGATCGATGCAGCACGGACTTTCAGAACAATACTTACATTCTTACGAAGAAGTGAAAATGTGGCTTGATGAATGGTTGGCCTCAAAAGGTGAAAAGTTCTTCTGGGGCGGAATCCATTCTTTGACAGAAAGACGGGAAAAAGTCATAGCTAACGATGGCCCATACTTTGATTATTACGGTAATTCTTTTTGTGATGGAAATAAACACTTAAATGTTGCGAAAAAAATCGACATTATTAACCGAAACACCTATTACAAGGGCAAACTAGCGAACACTTTAACTTCGCAGTAAAACAGGAACAATTTTCTGTTGAACATGAAGACCTCCCCGTCACTACATCATTCTCTAATAGCCATAAGAGGATCAAAAGATTTGATTTCTGAAAAATCTTGCTTGCAACCATTCATTTATTTGCTACTGATTAAATTTACTCTTAATTAATAAATAAATTTTAATTTAATTTGTAATTATTAAAATTTCATATATATTTAATTATAAATTTCTATATTTTCTGTATATCATATTAACATAAAAATAATAAAACGTTAAAACAATAAAAATAATCTGATGAAATCTGATGAAAAAATGAAGGATTCAACATTATTAGCGACCGTAAACATAGATCAACAGGAGATCTTCTGACTTATGTAACAAATGTTTGGAACAACGCAATTGAACACTTTGGAGAATCTCTCTTGATATACTCAAGGCATTCGATCGCGTTTGGCAAGATGGATTGCTGGCTAAGCTGCGCTTTTCTAGTTTGAAAAGTTCTGTTTGTGGCTCTCATGTTTTCTCAGAGAGCGTTCTATACGAGTGGCAGTAGACGGATTTCTTTTTAACACCTTCACTATCAACGCCGGTGTGCACCAGAGCGCCATACTGTCTCCTACTATCTTTCTCATTTATATAAACGATCTGCTGGAAAAGACCAGAAATAAAATCAATAGCTTTGCAGATGATAGTACGCTTATCTCTTCATTCACTTTGAACGCTCGGACATCGGCTACTCAGATGAATATCCGCAGACAGCAGGAAGTCGTTCAACTTAACAAAGACCTGGAAGAAATTCTATCTTAGGGTGATAGGAACAAGTGGAATTTAGCGTTACAAAAACCCAGGCGGCAGTTTTTTTCTAAAAAAGTTAACGTTTCTGATACCGATATAGTTATACAGGGCACTCCATGCGTCTAGCATCGTCACTCAATTTGTTGGACGTTAATTTGGGAGCAAATATGTCTTGGCATTAACATGTTGCAAGCGTAGCTAAGAAAGTTCCTCGAAAGCTGGGAATATTATTTCGAACCACAACTGTTAATTCTGTACAAAGCTCAAATTCGACCAACTATGAAATACTGCTCCGATGTTTGGGGCTCTGCTCCCAAACATACACTGCATTTGTTGGATTCTATTCAGAGAAGAGCTGTTCGCCTGACTGGAGACCCGGAACTGGCCGGCGGCCTTGATTCGTTGCAACGTTGAAGAACGGTTGGCGACTTGAGTCTATTCTACAAGTATTTCCATGGAAAGTGTTCGATGGATGTAGCCCGCTTAATTCCTCCCAGAGCGGTGCATGCTAGAAATACACGTCGCACTAATACTCCACATCCGTATGAGGTTCAGCCTGGTACTCTTCGTACAGCTCTTTTCAAGCACTCTTTTATAAGGAGAACCTCATCCCTTTGGAATAATTTGCCCAGGACTGCGTTTCCGACCGAGTACAATTTACAGCGACTCAAGACCAACGTAAATCGCTTTTTCCGTACACGTGTCGCTCCTGTAGCGTTTTAGGGATTTCTCCATAGCGCGAGTGCTAGACCCATAAAAAAATCTATTTATTAAAAAAAAAAATTGTATTTTTTAACACAAATTACAGTTAATATTAATTTATAATTAAAATATAGTTAATTTTGAATTTATTTAATTTAAATTTATGAATTTTATGAGTATATTTGTGTTATTTATTAGGCCAAAACATGCTTAAAATTCGACAAAGTACAGGCCTAATACACTAATCAGCAGCACTGAAAATGACCGATTATTCATTCTTTACTTCATAAAGGTTATATTTAGTATGTGTAAAATTTTACCGCCTATCCATATAGAAGGGTGAGCACCCAGAAAATTATAATGACATTGAATATTTCACCCTTTACCCCAATTTTTAACCCTTAAAAATTTTATATCTCGAATTAACTTCAGAAATTGATTCAGTATCCCCAAAAACCCCCGAGTAACCATTTTTTTATTCATAAATTTTGTACCTTGTATTTGACAAAGTTTCACCCCCGACTCCTACAGTAGGGTGCTTACCCTAAAAGTTGGAATCAATTTAGGAATCATGTAACACACCCTCAAGTCCATTTCCATATGATAAAACTTATAAACAAAGTATCTTCAAAAACTCCCGAGTAATCATTTTTTTTTATTCATAAATTTTTGTATCTTGTATTTGACAAAGTACACCCCCCAATCCCTACAGTAGAGAGTGTACCCTAAAAGTTGGAATCAACTTAAGAATCATATAGCACACCCTCCAAGTTCATTGCCATTTGATAAAACTTATAAATAAATCTTATAATAATAAGTCATTGTTTAACATTTTTGCATCTTTTATTGCAAATATTTCACTGTCTATCCCTATTTTCAACCCTTAAAAAAACTAACTTCAGGAATGAATTGAGCATCCTCGAAAAACCCCGAGTAAAAAATTTGAGGGCTTATAGACCTGACTTTATATCGAGTATATAACACGTAGGCTCAAATTTTTTGGTTTGACACATAGATGTCGCCCTTTTCAAAAAAATCCATATGGTTTTTAGGAAGTACCAACCTTCAAACGATCCGTGTCAAAATTTCACGACATTTCAACGATTAGTTTACAAGTTACAGTGGTTTTAGTGACGCTACTTCTGATACATTCAAAAAAAATGGAAAAAATCGAATTTCGTGTGTTGATTAAACACTGTTTTTGATGGAAAAAATACTGTTCAAGCTAAGCAATGGATTGATAAGTGTTACGGGGACTCTGCCCTTGGAAAATCACTCATCATTTACTGGTACGCTGAATTTAAACGCGATCGTATAAATACAAACGATGCTGAACGCTCTGGACCCCCAAATGAGGTGGTCCAAAAAAATGTTTTGGATGACCGTAACGTGAAATTGCCTACCCTACACAGATCCTAAAGATATCAAAAGAACGTGTTGGTCATATTTTGCATGAACCTTTGTGCATGAGAAAGCTCTGCTCACAGTGGACCAAAAACAACAACGTGTTGATGATTCTGAGCCCTGTTTGGACCTGTTTAAGCGCAATAAAAAGGATTGAATGAAACATGGATCCACCACTACACACCGGAATCAAATCGGCAGTCAGCTAAGTGGACAGCAACCGGTGAAAGCCGCCCGAAGTGACCAAAGACACAACAGTCGGCTGGGAAGGTTTTGGCCTCTGTATTTTGGGATGGGCATGGAATAATTTTCATCGACTATGCTGAGAAGAGAAAAAGTATCAATAGCGAATATTATATAAAGTTATATAAAATAAAGTTATAGGTGCGTTTGAAGGCAGAAATCGCAAAGAAACGGCCCCAAATGAAAAGTGCTCTTTCATCACGACAATGAACCGTGTCACAAGTTAATGGTTACGATAGCAAAATTACATGAATTGAAGTTCGAATTGCTTCCTCATCAACCGTATTCTCCAGATTTAGTCCTCAGCGACTATTATCTATTCGCAGACCTCAAAAAAAATGCTCGCGGAAAAGAGATTTGGCTCCAATGAAGAAGTTATCGGAGAAACTGAGGCCTATTTTGAAGGCAAAAACAAATCCTCCTACAAGAAAGGTATAGAAGTGTTAGAAAAGCCTTGGACTGATAGTGTCGCTCTTGAAGGAGACTATATTGAAGAATAAAGTCGAATTTTGCAAAAAAGGAAATTGTTTTAAGTAGCTAGACTAAAAACTTTCCAGCCTATGTGTTAAGATAATTTTTTGTAATAATTATATAACAATATAATAAAATAATTTGTTTATAACAATTGATATACCATTTTTTAAGCTATGAGACCTTCTGAATCGTTTTTAGAAGGCCAAAATACATAGGAATCAATAGATTCCATCTATAAGGTTTGAGTTTGGTCACCTAATGTCTTTATTTCAGGCCAAAACCGTTTGCCTATAAGCAACATTTAAATATCAACTCAATATTAGAAAAATACCATCACTTTTTGAGTGATATCGATCACGTGTTTCTCAGTAAATACGATTTCAGCAATTTTTAATCACGACTTAATCTTGCAGTATTCTGTTACTGTTAAGAAATTCAATAAATCACATTGCAATCGCATTCGAGGCAACACTTAATTTACACATGGACAAGTACTTTCCTATTTAAGTCTGTGGTAATTTAAAGGAAGTTATGTTGCTAATAAATTGGCATCATTAATAAAGTAGCTAAGAGGACTACATATTTAATAGCTGGAGTTTCTTCTCTTTTTATTTAGATGACATTTCTTGACAATAAAATAAGACAATTATAGTCTAAAGAATGCTAAGGGAAAATTTTGCTTTTCCTTTAAATGTAACGTGTAAAAATTTTACATATACAGTGACTCACAGCTTAAATGATGCAGTCGCTATAAGAAAACCTGAACTAACTGGTCTCAGTGCCTCTTTATTTATTTGGAAAAAACAACTTATTGAAATTAAATTAGTAAAGAGTCTTCTAAAAAAGTATGAATTACTTGTTGTCTTAAACATGCCTTACTTAATTAACAATAAATAATTAATCAAATCATATGCAATTTTAACGTCACAGCTTAAATGATGCAAAATAACAACAGGGGTCAAAAAAATTATCGCATTTTGAAATTTACCAAGGCGGCGTTGCTTTGATTTCTTAGTGCAATTGTTTTTTGTTTAGTTTGACATTTTTTCATTCAATAAAAACGAAATTGTTTAAGAATGGGTCGTCGAACTACAATTTCTGAGAGAAATTTAATTATTACTCATTACAGGAATGGATACAGCCAAAGAGACATAGCCAAAATGGTAAATAAATGTCCGTCAACTGTTCAGCATAGTCGAGAATGAGTCAAGGTTGGCTCCAAATAAGATCTTCAATGAACGTGAAGAAAGATGGATTTTCAGAGAGGTATCAAATAATCCAAAAAAAAGTGCGCCAAAGTTGTGCGTCGAGGTGGAAAGACAGTTTGGAAAAAGGTGTAACCCCGAAACAGTTCGACGGATCCTGCGAAATAATAATTTACATGGTCAAACTGCTAGAAATAAGCCTTTCATTAGCCAAAGAAATAGACGCGTGAGATTGGAATTTGCCAGAGAGCATATCAATAAAGACTTGAACTTCTGGAATTCAGTAATATTTGCTGATGAGACCAAAATAAACTTATTTGGGTCCGATGGAAAAATATCAGTGTGGAGAAAGCCTAACGAAGAATTAAAATTGAAAAATGTGAGAGCTACGGTAAAGCACGGTGGAGGTGGAGTGATGTTATGGGGCTGTATGTCATCTGCAGGAGTAAGTAACATGCATTTTGTCGAAGGGAATATGAACCAATATGTGTACTTGGATATACTAAGGCAGCATCTCGTCGCTAGTGCCCAAAACTGAGATATCGAAAACAATTATCGGTTCTATCACGACAATGATCCAAAGCACACGTCATTTCGAGTCCGCAGTTGGTTGCTTTATAACTGTCCAAATGTTATTAAAACACCAGCCCAATCACCAGACTTAAATGTAATTGAAAATTTGTGGCTGACATTAAAAAAAATAAAGTAAATAGTGCCCCAATATCAAATAAAACTGAATTAAAAGTAAAAATTACTGAAGCATGGAACACTATTTCCCCGGAGTATACTAGAAAGTTAGTTGAATCAATGTTCAGAATATTACAAGCCGTTATTGATAATGAGGGAGGCCCGACCAAATATTAGCAGGCTTATTTCAAATTCTACAGTTTGTTTTCTGTAATAATTTTGGTATATTGAATTTTGCATCATTTAAGCTGTGACGTTAAAATCGCATATAATTTAATTAATTATTTATTGTTAATTAAGTAAGGCATATTTAAGACAAAAAGTAATTCATACTTTTTTAGAAGACTCTTTACTAATTTAATTTCAACAAGTTGTTTTTTCCAAATAAATAAAGAGGCACTGAGACCAGTTAGTCTTTTCTTATAACGACTGCATCATTTAAGCTGTGAGCCACTGTATGAAGTTGGCAAACTTCGTAATATTTTTCATTTATCACTAGCGTCTTTCAATCATATGTGAAGTGATAGTATAAATATAAATTGACATTTCTTAGACATTGGAAGTAATAGTTTTAATTCCTTTTTTCATTATTTTGCCGGCATAGGTAGCGCAGGTGGGTGAGAGTCTGCCAAGTCACTTAGATCTCTGGTTCGAATCCGGCGCTAGCGGCTGAGTGTTGTGACGATCCAGATTTTAAATCAAAAATCATATCTACAAGCTCGTGGCTAATATGTTAACTTAGTGAGGTCAATAAAATAGAAAAAATATTAATAGTAAAATTATCATCTTTCTTGTGAAATTTTATTTCCAAACTATAGTCTACAAATGGATGTATGAAGTATTCCATAGGAAAATTGGTTTATTTACGTATTTTAAATTGATTGTTTAAGTTTTTTCTACAGAAAAAAAATAGCCACTTTAAATGATAAACGTCATTTTGTGATACGCATTAATCGAACTAGTTAATCAGATAGATAACCATGTTTAGCAGTTGATTGTATTGTATCTACGCGTGTAATTTATTTAATTATTTAATAAGATTATATAAATAATATTTTAACCAGTTATAACTGGTTAATACAGTTAATCTCAAATTCTCATAAATTCTTTACAAAAATATTTCAATAATTATACTTAAACTGAGTCATATCAAAAATTCTGATCGCAACACTGGGGAAAAATAGTGTTAATTCAGGTTACATCCTTTAGGAACTGAAGATCACACGAGTAGATGCGTGCATATTAGGTCTTCGTAAACAAACACGCCTTGTATTTTTTTAACCAGACGCAGAAGATGTAGCCCACTTCATGATAATATTTACGACATTACATAATATATTCCTGGTAAAATGTCATATAATTCAACAGCTTATATCGGCAAAAGGATACTCGAGATAATAAAAAGGCAAAAAGAACATTAAAAATCAAGATACACGCCCTGGGCGAAAGGTTGGACAAACAGCAGCAGTAACCAATTGCAGCGGCTTGGAGAGGGGTACCTACATGGGCGTACCATGCCAGTCATTTCATGTAAAACATGTGTTTTGAATGATTTTTTGTTGGGCTTATCGTTGAAGAACGATGATGCTGCAGGCAAAACAACTTCTTACGTCATATAAGAGATAAGGTAAATAATAAGTTATGGCGTATCTATGGTGAGGCCTATGTAGACATACAGGTACGTTACCGTCAGAAAGTATTTGCCCACCTAGAAATTTCAATGTAACTGCCAAAATTTAATACCTAATTAAACCCTTTTATTACATTAAGTAAATTTAATTGTTCTTAACAAGTGTCCATCATAAAATTGTTTAGATAAGCATTTTTGGTGAAATCACAAATTAAAAACCAATTAGAATAAATTTCCAAGTTTTCCATGATAATCGTTTTGAGGCGATTTCTGAGAATTCCAGCTAAAGTAAGAACTCATTTCAAGTTTCTAAGGATTATGGAAATTCCTAGTGACATTTTATCACAAAAACTATGTTATAAATACCATTGCCCTTTTGGAAATTAACCATTCGCAAACAGTACTTTGTTACTGATAGAGGCTCAATTGTTTTGTGAAAAAAGCCAAAAACGAAAGAAGTTTCCGTTGAAAATCGGGCTCTGTTAATTGTGAGACATCAAAATAATCACTCGAGTCGACAAATCGCGAGTGATATGCGGATGTCAAGTCGTAAAAAAATTTTCTATGGGACATGGAATTTTCAACCAAAAACGTTCAGGAAGGCCTCGAAAAAACGAGTCCCTCTGAAGACAGAGAAGAACAATGTCCAGCAGACGTAATCGCCTCCTAACCGCACCAGAAGTCACGGCTCAAGTAAACCTGGAGCGGCTCATCCCCATCAGTGTGACAACTGTGAAGAACAGGTTAGCAGAAGGTGGACTACACGGGAGAGTTGCAGTGAGGAAACCACTCCTTAGGCAAGTGAATAAACGTAAACGATTAGAATGGGTCCGAGAACATGAAAATTCGACATCAAAAACAATGGAATTCCGTCCTTTGGAGCGACGAATCTAAATTCGAAATTTTCGGTTCAAATCGAAGAGTTTATGCGCGGCGGACAGCTGGAGACAGGATGTTGGAAGCCTGTCAGTTGCCTACAGTAAAATATGGTGGAGGTTCAGTGATGGTTTGGGGTTGTTTTGGCAACGGTAAAGTTGGAAAAATCTTTAGATAGAAGAAATCATGCGAAAAGAACAGTATCAAGAAATTTTGCTAACGCAAATGCTTCCTTCTGGGAGAGATTTTTTTCAGGGGAAATTTATTTTTCAGCATGATAACGACCCTAAACATTCTGCTAAACAAATTAGAGAACTTTTGGACCAATGGAAATCCGATGACGTCCTGGAAGTGATGACTTGGCCTCCACAATCACCCGACTTTGGGACCATTAGGGCAGGTGTGTTCGAAAACTCAATCCAACATCAGAAAATCACTTGTGGGAACTTTTACAAGCAGAATGAGTTAAAATAACCGAAGAAAGTCTGAAGAAACTACTGGCTAGAATGCCGAAACTCTGTAAAGCGGTAATTAAAAACAAAGGTCACATACACGAGAAAAATCCTGGAAAATCATGAATATTTTTCTGATTTTCTAGACTGTAAAGAATGTGAAAATAAATAATATTTAAGTTTTTGTTGTCTTGGGACTGAAATAACTAGGTGGGCAAATACTTTCTGACGGCAGTGTAGGTGTAATTAGAATCCGATATTTGAGAAAAATTGGTTAATAAAGTTATTTTAAGCGGCTCTGAAAACCAGAGCAGGGTATATGAAACATTTGTAGATGATCAACAGGGAAAAAAAAACTGTGAAAAGGTTGTGCAGTAACCTTTCTTTGCTCAAAAATTCAGGTTTTCTGCACGCGCAAATAATATGTGTGTGTGATATGCCAATTTGTTCTGCCAAAAAAGGCTGTCTAACCAAAATGTCTCGGTCCAGAATTTTACTTCTTAAAAGTTTTCATCTTCTTTTCACGAAAATATAAAAAAAGCAGTGTTGTTATAGAGGAATTTTGGCTGCTTAAAGTAATGCGTAAAAGATTGAAAGCAATCTTTTGAAATTTAATTTTTACATTTTTAACAATTCTTAGAACAAAAAGCTCAAATGTAAATACAATAAAACGGGGTGAGATTAGCTAAGCTTCCAAAACGGATTTTACACCGCTCTACGAGGAATATATAGTTTTGATCCTGTTTTATTTATTGCTTTTAGTGTTCACATCCCCGCCTGAATAGGGATTTAGCCTCTTTTGTTGTCTAAGTACCGAAACATACATTTGTATTTTACGGCACCTTTTAGAAAACGCGGTAGTGCTGAAACTAGCGTTATTGCATTTCTGCAACAACTACTACATATGTATTAAATAACCGTCAACTGCAGGTTGGGCTTGCGCCATTAGTGTTCCGTACCGTGATTACCTTTAAAATAAAAATTAGCTACCTAATAGCCAATAAATGAAGCTCAATCTAGAATCTAGCAGTAAAAGTTTAAAACAAATATTTACTACCTAAATATTTGTTTAATTATAAGCAAATAAAATTATTTTGTCCTCGGTACCTATCCGTTGGTCACCAGTCATCTTGACATTACTGACTGCACCGAATTCGTATTGATATTTCGTAGCTCTTAATCCCGGTTGAACTCCCAACTTTCCAAACCTTGACTCTCCTATCACGCAACATAGATGTAGTGCACTCGTTATATTTTCGCTCAATCTACACTTTATTTAAATTATTCCAGGAATTTTTGGAGATATGCCATTTGTAAAAATAATACGAAGAAAAGTGTGCGCAAGTATTACATCTTATATATATTTGAACTCGTGTTTTCACAAGCTTTCATTTGACACCCCATTCGAACCTGATAAAATTTGACTTAAGGGGTGCTTGGCGGGTGAAATCGAGAGTGAAAAAAAAATTAACTTTCAAAAGTACACGGGTCTGATTGGGCCATTAATTCTTATAATTTTGTCAAATTTCAACTGTCTATGTCAAATAGTTTCGAAGAAAATCGGGTGTGGCAGACATAAGTGTTCTGTACGGAAAACTAAAAAGATGGTGATGTGGATCAAACCAATTTTTGAGAAGAAATGCTCGCTTTACATAACTGATAAATCAAATAATTCGCATACCATATACAAACGAAAAATCACTTTAAAATGAGGAAAAAAATGTGAACAACAAATAATAATTGACTATTAATAGTTAAATCTTTTACTGTTATTGATAGATCTGAGAGTTCCTTACTGCGTAGGTAGATAAGATTAACAAGCTGTTTTCAGAAAGTGAAATCTAAATTTAAATTTTAATATTACTATCTACTTAGTTGATAACCGAAAAAAATATTTATTGTTAAAATTGTATCAAATTTTTCAAATCTTTGACATTTTTTGGGGAATCTAATTTACTATTAATTCACTATTATATCTTGCGCAAAAACTCATAAAGTAATACTCGAGAGATTGTGTTAAAAATAAAATATTTTTATAAAAATTTGCATTTATTTTCAATCTGTTAACAAATTTGGTGTTATCGGAGTCCACCAAAACTAAAGCATCAAAAGCGTTTACATCTCCCTAAAGTAACGGCTTGGGTTGCAGTTTCAGGACATCGTTCTTCTGTAATTACGACAGCAAGCAGTCGCAGAACAATTTTTAATTCGGAGTAATGACTACTAAGTTCTTAAAACTTTATACGATTTTGATAATTATAAGATTTTAGTAGGATGGGGCGAGAAAACACATGTTTCCAGTCATTCGAGAGAAGTTTTTTCCAGAATATATTGGTTTCCAAAAAAAACTTGCAAATAGCTCTGATTTGGCGCCGATTGGTATTTTCTTTTAGGGATATCTCAAAATTTAGTTTAAAATAACAATCGTCGCACTCTGAAACAATTAATTGAAATGTCCATCCCCGTTCCCAATAGTGATCAATAATTTTACCGCTAGCTTGGAAGAATGTGCCTCAAGGCTCATACAGGGTGCGTCCGGAAAGTAATGTAATTAAATTCGTAAAAAAAAATAGTCAAGATATCGTTACAAACGTTTAATATTTTTCAAAGTACTCCTTTTGGGCATCCACACACTTTTGCCAACGATTTTTCCATGCACGGTACACAATCTAGAAGGTGTCGATGGGGAGCTCGTTTAGAGCCCTTGTCACGGCGGTTTGGATCGCTTCAACAATTCCAAAATGGGCTACTCTCAGGGGGTCTTGATCCTCGGGAACAAAAAGAAGTCTGCCGGAGCCAGGTCAGGACTGTAGGGGAGCGGGGGTAACGTTGCCAAGCTGTCCTTGACCAGGAACTTCCGGACGCCCAAAGTGGGGGTCATTTTCCACCTCTTCCCGGCCATTTTTAAACAACTTCAACCACCTGGAAAGTTAAGAATAGGAAAGAGCAGAGTCCTCGTAAGCTTCCTGAATCATTTGGTGGGTGTCGGCGAGACTTTTGTCAGTTTAGCTCAGAACTTGATCGCGTAACGTTGTTCGGTAGTTTTCTCCATTGCGCGTTGTGCCACAGGCGGGAAAAAACAAATTGCATTACTTTCGGGACAAACCCTGTATTTAGATAACATTATCCCTAATAAAAGTTTATTTCATTTATTAATTTGTTTTTTCCTGTAGATATTTTGAAACAAACTTTTTTTATGGGTCGCCTTGCATATTAAGTTCAACGTTGGGTTCCAAGGCCGGTTTTAATCAGCCTCTTGCCAAGAACAAGAATGCTTATTAAGGCGATTTTAATATTTGCATACCCTGAGGGTATAAAAATTATATTTTTTCGAATATTTCCAGAGCGAAAGAAAAATTAAAAATTTTGCTTCCATTAATTTGTGGCGTTTATTGTCTACTAAGGTTAAAACTATAAATTATAATTTTTTGTTGAAAACTGAAAGGAATTTATAGAAATTTTTTTAATTTTCTTTGGATCCATTTTTCAATCATAGTTTTTAGAGAAAAAATATGATTTATAGTTTTAAACCTAGTAGACAACAAGCTCTACAAATTGATGGAAGCCAAATTTTGTATTTTGATTTTGTTTAAAAAATATTAAAAAAAAAATAAAATTTTTATATCCTCAGGCCATACAGGCGGTTGCTCTATTGAATGAAAAATTTTCTTAATCGTAACAAACAAAAAACATGGCGCCCTGAACTGTGATAGCAGCTTAAAAGTTAAATACGATTTTAATCGGGCTTTGTCTCTAAATTGAGAATGACATATAAATACATCATTAATGAGCATTAACAATTCATATCTCAAACGGTAATAGCACACGCCACTGGACGAAAATAAAAAAATAAAAGACAAAACAAGTTTTTATGACTCACTGGCTCCGTTATACTCATACATGCATCAATGTTGAGAAAAAATGAACGGCAACGTTGCAACGCTTCGGGGCCCGATGACCATCGAGAGCCGTTGAAGCGGCACGCATGTGCGTCACTTTTCCGCTTACCGTTTGACAGTGATCTTTTCCTGAGGACATGCATTTGCATCAGGAGTTGCTACTCTATGTACATATGTACCTGGTGAGTTTATGCAATTTAATGATGGATATATTCGATAGTTCTTCGTTTCATTAGTTATAGGTACGTATAAATTTTATCAGCTTTAACACTTTACTGTTATTTCGTATTTAGCAGTTATAATATGTCGATATTTTATAAGTAATTTAGTATATAATGTATAATTTAATATAACAGTATGTTTTATCTGATCTCACTGTGAGTAACAGAATTTAATCTTTTTGTGAATGTAAATGAATACATACATTACTAAGACTGATGTGAATGATGTGTCTTTATTGTTTAATAGTGACTTTTTTTCATTAGACACAGATTTCCATCCAAGAAACATTCACAATTAGATTACACACTTCAATTTATACTCATTGTGTCAATTTAAATGGCGATTTAACGTTCTTGATAATAGATAACGTCACGTTGCTGACCAGCCAAAGAGAGTCAGTCAATCCATGTTTAAGAACGCTTCACGCCCAAAAATCTACTAAGCTAACCAAGAGTTAAAAATAAATTTTAAGTTATATTGTATTTAAAATTACGTTTTGAACCAAGTTTCTACACTATCTATTAAATATTTGTGCTTTTATAAAAGTATATTTTAGAGCTCTCGAAAATGATCGTACAAGGTTTCATATGAAAGGCACAATTGAATTGAGGAACCAAGTTATATTTAAATCTATAATAATGCTTGTCATATTCAGATAATCAACTTCCTAATTAGTGCAGTCAAAAACTGCAAAATAATGATGAGATAGGCATAGTTTAGATACAGCAATATTATGATTTTATCCTCTCTGGGGTATCACCAAGAGAATTGTCCTGAGTTTTGGACCTCGAAAAACTTGTGCTCTTTTGTTTATAAACAACTGAAGTTTTCAAAACGCGTTTTTAGTGTTCCGTACGGAACACTTATAAGATCACTTCGGTGTCTGTCTGTCCGTCTGTCACACCCGATTTTCTCCGAAACTATTTGACGTAGAAAGTTGAAAAGTTGAAATTTGGTACTAATATAGAAATTGATGGCCTCATCAGCAAATTTTGACTTTAGGGGTTAGCTTTGGCGGATGAAATCGGAAGTGAAAAAAATTTTTTTTACTAGGTCATCGAGTGGGGTGTCAAATGAAAGCTTGTAAAAACACGAGTTCAAAAATATATATAATGTCTTACATGCGCACACTTTTCTTTGTATTATTTTGAAAAAATAGCGAAAAATCGCTGTCCCCCCCCTCTATCTCGAAAAGTATTGATCCAAAAATTTTGAAAAAACTCTGAAATATTCTTCATGGGGCGTAGATTAAACAAAAATTATCACGAGTGTATTACCTTCAATAATTTATCTGGTATATAAAAAACAAAAATTTCAAGGTCATCAGTTTTCAGTAAAGATCGGAAACAAACTTTGCTGAGAACTCATTTGGGGTGTGTTTTGTGAAGTCACTGATCATTTTATACCACCGTAACAAAGTATTTTATTTCAGAAGCAATCAACGTACGGAACACTAATTTCGCAAGTTTAACTTGCACTTGACCGGTTATTTGAGCTTAAAATGTGAATAATTGAGATTATATAAGTCGGATCGAGGCGACCCCAGTGTGCACAATTGAATTTGACATTTCAAATTTGAATTGCCCGCCATTTTATGCCATTTGGCCCAAAATGGAACTTTTTTTTTCAAAATTTAGGTCTCGATCCCAGCTTTCCGATGACATTAAAAAAACCTTTTTGCGGTCATTTTAACAGTTTTTTTATTAATCAACAACAATTGCGTTTCTTGTCATTCTGAAAAAAAAAATGTTAACAAGAAATTTTTTTTAATAAAAGCCTCGCGATTCTCTACCAGATGTGATAAAAAAAAATTCAATTTTTTTTTTCAGAAATATCCGAAAAAACGCATTTGTTGTTATTTGATTAATAAACAAATGTAAAATGACTCCAAAATACTTTTTTTAATGACATCGGAAAGCTGATGTCGAGACCTAAATTTTGAAAAAAAAGATCCATTTTGGATTAAACGGCATAAAATGGCGGGCAATTCAAATTTTAAATAACAAATTCAATTGTGTTCACTGGGTGCCAATATTTTTGTACCAAAATTTCAGGGTATTTTTGCTATAACAAAAGGAATATTTTCTGAAAGTTTCAAGCCGACCTGAACAATGAAATTGAAAAAAAAAAAAAAAACGTTTTTTTCCAATTTTGTAGCTTATGTACGCACTTCAGCGACTTAAAACTATTTATATAACCGGAGTTATTCACATTTTAAGCTCAAAAAAGCGTTTTAAAAACTTCAATTGTTTATAAACAAAAGAGCACAAGTTTTTCAAGGTCCAAAACTCAAGACAATACTCCTGGTGATACCCCAAAGAGGATAAAATCATAATATTGCTGCATCTAGACTGTGCAATTTCAAATCATTTTTTTACTACACTAATCCTTAGATTTAATAATTTTTTGATTTTACCGCTTAGAACCATATTCAATAAACAAGACCGTTGCTGAGAGAGCAAAAACGGTTCTATTTAGTAAAAGCATTTTAATTAGTAAAACTTTTTGAAAATCGAAATGTTTTTGGTATTATTGGAAAGAGTAGAAAATCGGCATTCTAATGATACCAAAAATAATACCCCTGTTTGAAAACTAAATGAAGCAAAATCGAGTAGATTTTTTAAAATTATTGTAAAGCAACTGAAAATAGACAGAAGTCCATATTCCAGCAGCTTACTAGCTGTTCTCTTGTCTGTCAAATCCATCCTGAGACGCGTTTCGCCGTATCACGGCTCGTCAGTCAGGCTAGGATTGACAAACAAGAGAACGGTATCGAGTGGTACTTATCCCAGAAGTTACGGAGCACGATGGTAGGATACAACGAATTCAACGAATACAATTCGTTGTATCCTACCATCGTGTTCCGTAACTTCTGAGATTTTTTTGCTCACCAGTGTATAAAGAGTAGGAAATATAAAGTCCTGAAGTAACACCACCATGAAACCTTATTTTAAAGATATTTTTTCATCAGTTTTTCTACGCTAATTAATACAAAAGCATGACCAGATTAGCTCCCCATTTCAGTATGACGAAATTATAAAAATGCGAGTGTAAAACTGGTTTAAGTGGCGCGATACAAATTATATAACGATAATGGCGACGAACTGTAAAACTTGGCAAATGTAAATAAACTTAAATTCGACGCAATGTTGCAACTTGAAACCGCTCATGCGGGCAAATTTAGAGCAATTGCATTTTGAAGTGGCGTGCTGGTAAAAACAGAAGGTAAGATCGAAGACATAATCTTAATAAACTTATTAAACAGACCAAAAAGTAATTAATTAATTTAAACATTAATCATATAAAAGGTTTCATATTAAATATAATCAATCATAAATAACACCTAGAAAGTTATATATTATGATTATTGTTGACTTTTGGATATCGTATTAGCAGAGGAAAGTTGCAGTTTGTGCTCTGTTGTTTGAGCAAGTGTCAGAATACTGACCCATGCAAAGTTTTTTGTTGTTGGTGCTCTGAGAGGATCAGTTTGAGAATATTCAAGTAAATAAAACCGGTCAAGTGCAAGTCGGACTTGCGCAATTAGTATTCCGTACGATTTAAAATAAAAAAATTTGTTACGGAGGTATAAAATGATCAAAGACTTCACAAAACACACCCCAAATGAGTTTTAAACAAAGTTTTTTTTTTGGATCTTTACTGAAAACTGATGACCTTGAATTTTTTTTTTAGATTCTAGCTCAATTATTAAAGGTAATGCACTCGTGAAAATTTTCGTTCAATCTACACCCTGTGGAGAATATTCTAGAATTTTTCAAAATTTTTTGATCAGTACTTTACATCATATATATTTTTGAACTCGTGTCTTTACAAGCTTTCATTTAACACTCCACTCGATGATCTGGTAGATTTATTTTTTTCGTTTCTGATTTCACTCTCCAAAAACTAACCTCTTAAGTCAAAATTTAATTTCCGAAACTACATGGCTCTGATGAGGCCGTCAATTCCTATATTAATACCAAATCACAACTTTCTATGTCAAATAGTTTCGGAGAAAATCGGGTGTGACAGATATAGGGACAGACATGCGGACAGACACTGAAGCGATCTTATAAGTGTTCCGTACGGAACACTAAAAATCGGTAAAGTGATTTACAGTACTGCTACTGCGTTAAAACTCGACATTTCAAATGACAAACAGTTGCGATGAGAACCAATCAGAACAAAATGTTGAGCAAAGGAAACTGAAACATGACATTTCTCCCTACATGCTAAACATAGCGACAATGTGAAAGAAATGGAATATATGAGAAAAGTTGTAACGATTGTGATAAGAAGTATGTTGAGGAAACTAAAAGGTCGATTTAAATATGTATCTGATAGAAAATGATTAGATGCATACGAAATAATTGAAATTAGTCTAAATAAGGGCGAGAGGGCGAGACATTTTCCTTACAGTTCTCTGTACTGTTTACATTTCGGTAAAGTGAATTAAAGTGTTTATATAAATAGTTTAGTTTTAATCTCAGGTTTCGTTAATCAATACTCCTGATAGCGCTCACATGGTTAGCAAAACAGGCGTCGAGTGCAAAAATAAAGTGTTTGGTGTAGTGGAAATCTTCTTTTTCTTCTCGCAGTACCATATCCGATACGGACGTAGGCGCCCCTCTCGCCTTTGCCTGTGGTTCGTATCTTTTTTTTAAGTGTTCCATACACAAGGAGGACTTACAGTTTAATGCTGGTTCCGAACGGCCAAAGTGAGAGGGCTTTACTAGGCATGATACTACGGGTGGTTTGCCATTGCCTTGCCGAGAGAGGTGACCGTCACGTTCTAATTTTATTATTTTTTCTGTACTAATAATGATAGTAACCGTTGTGGTTGGTTGGTTCATTAATGCAGTAAAAATAAACAGGAAAAATTTTCACGATGCTATTATCGACCTACTTCCCCTAAAGCAATGTCGCCCAATACGGCTGTAGGTTTATTTTTTACTTACGGACACTGTAGATGGTCTTTATGATGATGTTTCATGTATGTGCAGGGATATGGAATCATGGTGCAGAAGAAATGGCCTTATACTGAATGTTGACTATCTATATGATATATTTAATAAAAAACCATTAGCGTCGATGTTTGCCAACTCCCTTGGTGTAAATTTTGATGAGAAAGCTAAGTTCCTCGGTACGTTTGTGGATCATAGGTTTTCTTTTGGCACCATATAGATCACATATGTGCTAAATTAAACTCGGTTTATTTTGCAATTTTCAGCTTAAAAAGTACCCTTGATAGTGACGGTCTCTTGGCTGTATATTATTCATTAGCTTTTAGTCACATATCTGACAATGTTGTATCCTGGGGTGCTGCTGGTGTGACAAGTAAACGTATATTTGTGAACCAAAAGAAAATAATCCGTTTGATTTTTAATCTAGGTTTTCGTGAAAGCTGCACAGATACGTTTATAAAACAACGAATCTTAACCTTTCCGTGTCTTTACATATTAAGGTGCTTAACTCTTGTAAACAATAATAGACACGTTTTTGAGATGCTGGGAGCAACAAATACTTATAATACCAGGAGTAATAGTGTATTAAAGGTCCCCATTCATAGATCAACTTTCTTCAAAGGCTCTCCCCTCTATAGCTGCATCAGCCTTCATAATGGAATGCCTGCAGAACTGCGGAATATGCGTGGTCCAAGATTTATATCTCGGTTAAAAATCCCTCTTACTGGAAAATTACTTCTATTCGATAGGGGATTTCTACGGGGCGTGATGATCTCTAAGAGAGTGCTGGTTGTGAGATTTCTTTCTGGGTATTGCTGTCATAAACACGAACCTACCTACATTATCTTGTCCTAAACCAAGGTACACCTAAATTCCAATCTTAATTATTTTTGTATTTTTAATGCTTTTAAATATTAAGCTTAACATTGTTTTGTCCGACTTTGTATAATTTCTTTGTATGTCCATATATTTATGGTATGTATGATTATGGTAATCTTATACTATTTTTTATTTTTGTTATTTCTATTAATATATTATAATTATTATATTATTCTTGACGAACCAATGTACACTTTGCTGTATTTAAAAGTAATATATATATATATATATATATATATATATATATATATATATATATATATATATATATATATATATATATATATATTATTATTATTATTATATGTGTATCAATTTTAAAGTCGATATCCCATTGCGGTCGAGTATTGTCATGTCGGTAGATTGGCAGACTGACGAAAATTGGAAACTGTTGTTTTTAGTGTTCCGTACGGAACACTTATAAGATCACTCCGGTGTCTATCTGTCTGTCCGTCAGTCACACCCGATTTAATTATTTGACATAGAAAAATATAGGAATTGATGGCCTCGTCAGCGCCGTGTAGTTTTGAAAGATAAATTTTGACTTAAGGGGTAGTTTTGGGGGTTGGAATCGGCGGTGAAAAAAAAAAATTACCAGGTTATCGAGTGGGGTGTAAAAACAAATATCTCGAAAAGTACTCATCAAAAAATTTCGAAAAAATTCTGGAATATTTTCCACAGGGTATAGATTGAATGAAAATTATCACAGTGCATTATCTTTAATAATTTATCTGGTATCAAGGTCATTAGTTCTAAGTAAAGATCTTTAAAAAAACTTTGTTCAAAAGTCATTTGGCGTGTATTTTGTGAAGTTATTGATCATTTTATACCTCCATAACAAACATTTTTATTTCAAAAGCAATCAACGTACGGAACACTAATTGCGCAAGTCCGACTTGCACTTGATCGGTTATTTCTTGTTATCTAGGGACCCTGAAATGTGAACAACTGTAAAAATCTCGAAGAAAATTTTTTTCATGAATTCAATACTTACTCGAGGATGGGAGGTAAAAAGGCATTTTTATGTCAATATCTCGCAAATAAATTACCGGCGAGATGCATTAAAATATGGATTAAGCCTTGAATGCGATTTACTCGTCACGTGACCTGGTTCAGACGAATATTTTATTTGTTATTTTGAATGAAAAATAAAATTTGATCGTAATTAAGAGTATGCTTAAGTTTAAGGGCCTCACAAAGAAAAGCAAGAGAAATAAACTTAAAACTGGGCCTTAATTATAAGAATTTTGAATTGATGTCATTTATTGCACTTCTGGTGTAACAAAAATTTAAAAAAATATTATTTTAGTAAACGTTACACTATAGCACCTTCAAAGGACTTAGCACTAGAATCTATCTAAATGTCCATAATTATCGACTATTGGTCGAATCAATCAAATGGGTCCTAATTCCCGAAATCAGGGAGAAATGTCATTAAGCTCATTTTGTCCGTTTATCTAATAGCCCAGTCGTCGAAGGCAAATTTTTACGAAAAGCTCTCATTAAATGTGGGTTTTTAATAACTGTTTTCTTTGTACCTGGATGTTTACATGAAATATAAATACTTTATACTTAACGCTTAGACTTTTACATTTCACTTCCCACCTTTAAATATTTTTTTTTTATTTTAAGTTGTATGATTAAGAAGCAAAAAATACGTTTATCATGAACACTTTTTAAGATCAAAATTACAAAAAAAGAGAAAGTTTTTTTAAGTTTTTTTTTTTTCTAATATCAAGTATACTTTTAACTGTAACTAAAAAAAAATGGCCGACTTTTTTTTGATCATTTCGTACTGTTTTGAACGTAAAATTGCCGGCGGCGCACTACAGCAGGTAAATTTTAATATTTTAATACTCAGTTTTTAAATAACACACAAAATGTGGGCAGTTTTAATTATTCTTATACTGAAACTTAAGGTATAATGATGATATATGCACAAGGATTTTTTTTTCGATACTATATTTTATTAAATACTAGCTGTGCCTGCGGCTTCGCTCGTGTGGACTTGGATCACTATTATCGTCACTGCTTATTCCTTATGTTACCTAACGTAATAAAATATATCATATAACCTGGCCAGAGAACATATATGTGAATTAAAAAAAAAAATGTAAATCGGATAAGTGGTTCTCGAGTGATAAGCGCACTAACGGATAAATAGACAGACAGACAGAGAGATGTTGCATTATATATATATATATATATATATATATATATATATATATATATATATATATATATATACACATATACATACATATATATTATAGAAAATTATATATAACCTGGCCAGAGAACAAATGTATGAATAAAAAAAAACAGACAAACAGAGAGATGTTGCATATATGTTCTTTGCTGCCTGCCATAGTTCTCAAAAACTGTGCAAGGGAACTAACACCCGTTTTCTGTAGACTTTTTAACCTATCCTACAGAAAGGGAATATTTCCGTCCTGCTGGAAATGTGCCACGGTTCAGCCGATACCTAAAAAAGGTAAGAAGACCTTGCCAAATAACTACCGACCAGTTGCACTGCTTTCAATAATATCGAAAGTCATGGAAAAGGTTATCAATGAGCATCTTCTAAAATATCTTGAACGATTCAATATTATTAGCGATCACCAATATGGTTTTCGTAAACATAGATCAACAGGAGATCTTCTGACTTATGTAACACATGTTTGGAACAACGCAACTGAACACTTTGGAGAATCTTGAGCGGTTGCTCTTGACATATCCAAGGCATTCGACCGTGTTTGGCACGATGGACTGTTGGCTAAGTTGCGCTCTTATGGTATGTCTGAAAGGTTCTGTTTGTGGCTCTCATGTTTCCTCAGAGAGCGTTCTTTACGAGTGGCGGTCGACGGATTTCTTTCTAACAATCTATAGCTTTGCAGATGACAGTACGCTTGTCTCTTCATTCACCTTGAACGCTCGGACATCGGCTGCTCAGGCGAATATCCGCAGACAGCAGGAGGTCGTTCAACTTAACAAAGACCTGGAAGAAATTCTATCTTGGGGTGACAGTAACCAAGTGGAATTTAACGCTACAAAAACCCAAGCGACAGTTTTTTCTAAGAAAGTTAACGTTGCTGAACCCGACATAGTTATGTCGGGGCACTCCATTCCCCTAGCATCGTCGCTCAATTTGTTGGGCGTTAGTTTGGGAGCAAATATGTCTTGGCATAAACATGTTGCAGCAGGCATAGCAAGGAGAGCTTCTCAAAAGTTGGGAATATTATTTAGAACCAGAAAGCTTTACACCCCACAACAACTGTTAATTCTTTACAAAGCCCAAATTCGACCAACTATGGAATACTGCTCCCACGTTTGGGGCTCCGCTCCCAAACATACACTGCATTTGTTGGATTCTGTTCAGAGAAGAGCGGTCCGTCTGATTGGGGACCCGGAATTGACCGGCGGCCTTGATTCGCTGGAACATCGAAGAACGGTTGGCGACTTGAGTCTGTTCTACAAGTATTTTCATGGAAAGTGTTCGAAGGATGTAGCCCGCTTAATTCCTCCCAAAGCGGTGCATGTTAGAAATACAGGTCGCGCTGGTGCTTCGCATCCGTATGAGGTTCAGCTTGTTACTCCGCGTACAACGCTTTTCAAGCAATCTTTTATATGGAGAACGTCATCCCTTTGGAATAATTTGCCCAGCGCTGTGTTTCCCACCGAGTACAATTTACAGCGATTCAAGAACAACGTGAATCGCTTTTTTTTCCGCACTCGTGCCGCTCCTGGAGCGCTTTAGGGACTTCCCTGCAGCACGTGTGCTAGACCAATAAAAAAAAAAAGAAAAAAAAAATGTTCTTTGCTACATGATATTGTTCCATATAAAATATATCCTATAACCTGGCTAGAGTGGTTATGTACGCACGTAAATCGGATAAGTGGTTTTCGAGTGATCAGCGCACTAACGGACAGACAGACAGGCAGACAGAGAGACGTTGCATTTCAATATATATTATAGGTAAAAGATTATAGATAACCGTGTTGTGGCAGCCGTAGCTCAGTGGTATAGTACCTTGCTACTGTGCAGAAGGTCGAGGATTCAATCCCGCAGGACGGTATACTTTATTTATTAAATTATTTAAGTATATTTGGCCTGGCCACGCACATAGGTAGTAGTTGTTCGCATAAATGCAATAACGCCCGAGGCAGCACTACCGCGTTGTCTAAAAAGTGCTGTGACATACTGAAAAGTATGTTTCAGCACTTGGACAACGTTGACGGCTATTATGACATCCTCGTCAGTATCTTTAGGATATGAAAAAGGAAAAAATCCCTACTTAGGCGGGGAGGTTAACGATAAAAAAAAAAATCTGGCGAGAGAACAAATGTATTAGTTTAAAAAAAAAACATGTAAATCGGATAAGTGGTTCTCGAGTGATAAACGCACTAACGGACAGATAGATAGACGTTGCGTTTTTATATTATATTCTTTGCCACATGATACTGTTCCATATTTAATGGTTTAGGCAGTGCATTGCAAGAGAACGCGCTAGCGATAAACTTTTTTCCGACTTGATTCACTATTATCGTCACTGCTTATTCCTTATGTTACCTAACGTAATAAAATATATCCTGTAACCTCGCCAGAGAACATATGTATGTTTTTTTAAAAAAAGCACCTAAATCGGATAAGTGGTTCTCCAGTGATAAGCGCACTAATGGACAGACCGACAGAGAGAGGTTGCATTTTATATATAGTATAGATAACCTGGCCAGAGAACATACGTATGTTTAAAAAAAAGCATGTAAATCGGATAAATGGTTCTCCAGTGATAAGCGTACTAACGGACAGACAGACAGACAGAGAGACGTTGCATTTTATATATATTATAGAAGATTATAGATAACCCGGCCAGAGAACAAATGTATGAATTTAAAAAAAAAAACACGTAAATCGGATAAGCGCACTAACGGACAGACAGACAGAGAAACGTTGCATTTTACATATAATATAGATATTCTTTGCAACATGATATTGTTCCATATTTAATGGTTTACGCAATGTATTGCAAGAGAACGCGCTAGCGGCGAACTTTTTTCCGACTTGATTCACTATTATCGTCACTGCTTATTCCTTATGTTACCTAACGTAATAAAATATAGCCCATAACCTGGCCAGAGAATATATGTATGTTTTTTAAAAAAAAGCATGTAAATCGGATAAGTGGTTCTCCAGTGATAGGCGCACTAACGGACAGACAGGCAGGCAGACACAGAGACGTTGCCTTTTATATATATATATATATATATATATATATATATATATATATATATATATTCTAGATTTGTAATTTACTGTATGCTCCTTAAAATCATGCAAATAAAAAATTCGTTTTAAGTTTTACAAATTACAAAGCAACAAAAATAAAAACTATTAGTATCATCGGAATGCTGAAAGTCTCCTCTTCAAAAAGCTATCTTTTAATGTTTTTTTTTTTTTATACTCTGAAAACAAGTAATATCGATTAACTTTCGAGCGGTGCGCGTAGGCTTTCAAATTATATCTATCCTATAATTTTTAATAAATTCTCATGCAAATAAAAAAATCTGGAACAAAAATCTAAATACTATTTTTTTTATAAAATTTCCCGCTCTTTTACGTGGTGCTATTAGTTTTTTTGAGATATTACCGAAAACGGGATTTTTTATTTTGGATTTTGTGGGCTTAGCGTACATCAAACTTCGTATTCTACGTCCAAAAAACTACCTCTGCATCATAGTGCAGCCTGTTAACATTTAATGGGAGCTCAAAACCCCTGGCGACTGGGCTATAATGAAAACATGATGGTTTGAAAGTTTGGATACTGGAGAAAAAGGATGATGAAAGCAAACTGAGTGATACATATATAGGGAGAAATTCAAATAACGATGCTAATGTAATACGGAACAATGTTTCCAGGTGTTAACAACGTGTCAACAAAATGATGGAAAGAACAGAAAGTGGCCGGAAAGTGAAAGAAAGAGGCTTAGTGAAAGTTTTACTTATCGAAATAAACACATAAGCTCTATGGAAGGGAAGGTATATCATAAACAATGAAAAATTTAGAGGAGGTTAATGAAAAAGAAATGATACTTAAAGTGGAATTTGATCATAAGTTGAAGAAACAATAAGCATATATGAAATATTATGCAAAACACAAATGAGATATAGTAAAAAACATATACAAAAATGTAATGAATACAAGAAAATTGGATATGAAAATATAGTTATATTCTCTACGTTTATGATGTTTGTAAGCCTTTTCATCAGAAAACTTTATTTGAAACCGACCTCCACCTACGTTGCAGTATCAGCCGAACTTTCCCCGAGGGTTGCAAACCGCAATTTATGTAGCCGTTTTCAACAAGAGAATTTCAAAACTGCACGAACGCGAACGTACGTACGAGAGGCTATAAAAAACGACGTATGTAACCGCAGATATTTTAGAATTATTCGCCATTCATGTGCAAAGGCACATAACAGAGTAGAGTAAATTTTTGTCCAAGTTTGCCGGAGTTTGGACTAAGTTAACTTGATACAAAAGCGCTGAAAAAATTTGAAGGTTAAAATCTGTATAAATATAAAGTTTGTTTTTGAGCAAGATTTATTTGTCTGACTTCCACCATCTCAAGAAGCATTGGATTCGAGTTCTTTATTTCTTTACACTCACCCAAACGACCAAGGATAAGAATAAGTGTTTTTTATAAATAAAATAAATAAATAAATATCGTCTTTATTAAGATGTGAAGACATGTGCTGTGAGTACATATTACCCACACACATCGTGTAGTAGAAGAGGTGAGATTTAACCATTAGTTACTTTTACATCTAACCTCCTCAATACACAACGCTTGCAAAAAAAAATCAAACAATTATAGATTAACATAGTAAAATTTAATTAATACTCGAGAAGAGACATTAAAAATGCAAATAAACTACATACATCTGAGAATTCTGCTTATTCAACAGCTTTTCCCTATATAATCGACGAAGTTGGCCAATAGTACACGTTTTCAGATCTGGATTCATGGTATTGTATATATTTACTGCATTATATGTAAAACTGCGCTGAAACAAAGCAGTGCGATGCTGAGGCATAGTCAAGCGATCAAGCTGTCTAATATACCTATCATGCACCAAATTTCGGGACATTAGTTTCTCCCTTAAATAAATCGGGACTGAAGTTCCTAAGAGCCTCATTAAAAATATTACGAAAAGCAGTTGCACAGTATTAGCAAAATTTAACCATTTTAAGTCAATTATTTTTAAAGATACATAATCATATTTTCTCAAATGGAATATAAACCTACAGCAAATATTCTGTACATACTGCAATCATCTCTTTGGAAGCGCATCCAAGCAAGGATAGTACACAATACTACAATAATGAAATGAAGACAAGACCAAAGACTCACACAATTTTTTTCTTAGCTTACAATTAAGGATAAAACGATTTGCATATAAAACATGCATATTCTTGCATAACTTTTTTGTAACGCCATCAACGCCATTGATGTGCTATGATCCCTCCGAAAGCCAGATTGATGCAAGGGGAGCAACTCATCAGTCAAGAGATATTTAACTTTAGCAAAAAGGCACACAATAGACTCTTTCCAGCTCTCCGGAAAACATCCACTTTCCAGGCAACAATTAATTATATGAGTTAGATAATAGATAAACTAAGTTTAAGCATAAAAAGTGTCAAACCATCATTTCCAGCAGTATTAGACTTTATACTATTAACACACCTGCCAACTGATTCAGGGGTTTCCATTATGAAATTAAAGTTCAGATCTAAATTCCTCTTATTGTTACTATAATAATGTATTTTGCCAGCACAGTTGTCGCACTTTCGGAAAACGCTCAAACATTATTCATTTATATCACTCACATTAGCCAAATGTGCAGGCAGGCGAGGAGTATCTTGTGAACCCGCGCTGAAGTCCCCTCCATAATGATTTTGATTTTTTTTGTCTATCTAAATATGCAAGATATTCCAATTTTTCACGACGCACACAGTAAAGTGCTAAATTTCTCATTTCTTTATAATATTGATGATTTTCCTGAGTCTTGTTTCTCTTAAACTGAGCTAGTGCTCGGTCTCTTTCTGTCATTAGCGCTTTCAAAGCAGGTGTTAACCAGGGAGCTGGAGGCTTGTTTACTCTTACAGTTCTGAGGTGGCAATGGTCCCTAAACACGCCTCATAAATGAAAATTAAGAAATCTGACCTTGTCTTCAATATCCTCAATATAATAAATGTCATCCCACGATATGCGCTGTAGGTCAGTATAAAAATTATCCTCATTAAAGTGCTTAAAATCTCTGTAAGTTATGAATTTTTGTCGGCATAATTTCGATAAAATGTTTAATTTACAATACGTTAATTTAAGATCACTTATATTTTCCGTGCCTAAAGTGCCCACAGAGACAACACACTCCTCATCCATAACAAAAATAGGATCCAACAAAGTGGAAGTTTTTTGTGTAACTCTGGTTGGCTCATTGATGACTTGGGCAAGACCAAGGGCGTCACTTCTGACATAGGATTCGGTAAACAATCAGGCATCATGTTAATATTTAAATCACCCAGAACCACAACACATCCATATAATGCCAAAACCTCAGGGATAATCTGATCAAGAAAATTAACAGAATCTAGAATACTGTTTTTGGTGCGATATATTACACCTACCACACAAAATTATTTAAAACTCTTATCCTAACCCAGAGGCTCTCAAGACCATGTACCCGCTGAGGCATCTGCAAAGGAAGTAGCTCACACTGCAAGTGCATGGAGATAAAGAACCTATTAGGAAGAATGCAATTATTTTGGTGGAGCAGTTAGAGAAGTTTAGAACCTATTTAATTTAAAGTAAAGCAATAGTAAAACAAATTAACTATCAAGTAAGGAAAGTCAGTAGGTACGTCCAATAAAAGTAATATTTACGAGGTAGGAGGGGGACTCAAATTTAAACGAGAATTTTGCTCGAGCCGAGAGATGGCGGAGCTGAGAGATGAGAGCCTGCTAGTATGTTGGTGAGGATGTGTGGACGAGAGGCACCACCAGAGAGCTTCGGATCGGTGAATCAGTGTGCCATACAATGAGCGAAAGAGTTGTATCGTCATAAAATGTTTGATGAAGAAAGGGTCAGGCCCGCTGAACTTCTCCGAATATTACGTGCAAAATTCGGAGAATGCACTTTCCCACAGGCTCGTAATTTTTATTTGCATAAAACTTATTCTACACAACAGTTTTCACCAATACGTCAAGCACTTTATTTTTGCGCTGGATGCGCGTTTCTCTAATCATGTTAGCATCATCGGGAGCGATGATTGACTTAATCATCGCTTCAAAGGCAAGCTTCAAGAGTTTGGCTTTGTAGTGATAACTATTGTGCAGTGTCATTACGCCGGATATTTCAAAATCCCAACGAAGATAAATCTTATTCTGATGGAAGGGATAAGCCGATAATGCCAGACGTATTAGAATATTACGAAACGCTTAAAAGTAAAGTTAAATTTTCATGGATCGATAACTTCATCTTTGTAAAACGCAAAATTTGTTATTAACAGTCAGTTGTGTGTTCTGTCAAATCAAAAGAGTAAAGTAAAATGCAATCTATAAAAAACTCTCGTATATGTTAGTTCTATAAAATTTATCTTCTGAGTTTTATATCTTACCGTAGTCTTTGTTGGATTACCATCAATGTTCTATTAGGTCAGATGGACGAGAGTAAATGGTTCTATTTAGAAATTTTCTCTATGTATCTGAATTTCTTTAAACGAAGTTTGGCTAGCAATTTGTCAAAATTTCAATATGTCTATATTTTCTATTATTTCAGTATTCCACGATTTAAAATAAATTCTTTCTAATTTCGTGACTGGTACAATACGTTGTCCTTAATAAATGACATTTTTTTTGAGATATCTGGCATCTTTTAATCAATTCGTTTTCATTTTCGACATGAATAATTATTATACGTTTGCCCCGTGAACGAATATTGCAATTAACGAAGCATTTACTATCCCATCTGTACATAGTATCACATTTAATGACGTCATAGGTGTTATATCATGTCATGTAAGTTTATTTTATTTTATATATTATAAGTTTGTTTCGGCAACTATAACCAGCAATTTCGTTTAAATACTTTTTTTATATTTGAAACATATTTTAGGGTTCTAACACGTAGGCTGAAAAGTTTTTGGTCTAGCAACTTAAAACACATTTTTTTGGCAAAATTCGACTTTATTCATCAATACAGTCTCCTTCAAGAGCGATACAATCAGTCCAGCGCTTTACTAACATTTTTATACCTTTCTTGTAGAAGGATTTGTCTTTGCCTCTGTTTCGATGATAACTTCTTCATTGGAGCTAAATCTCGTTCCCGCAAGCATTTTTCTGAGGCCTGCGAATAGATAATAGCCGCTCGCTGGGGGGCCAAATCTTGAGAATACGATAGATAAGGAAGCAATTCGAACTTCAAAATTCATACAATTTTGCTATCGTAACCATAGACTTGTGACACGGTGCATTGTCTTGATGAAAGAGCACTTTTTTCTTTTGGAGCCGTTTCTTTGCGATTTTGCCTTCAAACGCACCAAAAACTTTAGATATTATTCGCTATTGATGGTTTTTCCCTTCTTAGCATAGTCGATGAAAAATATTCCATGCGCATGCCAAAATACAGAGGGCAAAACCTTCCCAGCCGACTGTTGTGTCTGGTCGTTTCGGGCGGCTTTCACCTGCTGCTGTCTCCCCAGACTAGCGATTTGATTTCGGTGTGTAGTGGTGGATCCATGTTTCCTCCATTGTCACATATCGAATGAAAATAAGACAATTTTCAAGCTACTCGACTTGAAGAACTCTGAAAACGACGTTTTTTATGGACATACTATACTTGCAGCAGGGAAATCCCTCAAGCACTACAGGAACGATGCGTGTGCAGAAAAAGCAGTTCATGTTGATCTTGAATCGCTGTAAATTGTACTCGGTAGGAAACGGTCCTGGGCAAATCATTCCGCGATTCAAGCGATGAAGTTCTCCATATAAGACTGCTTGAAAAGGTTTGTACAAGCATGCACGGCTCTGGGAGGAATTAAGCGGGCTACATTTTTTTATGGATCTAGCACACGTGCTGCAGGAAAATCTCTAAAGTGCTACAGGAGCGACATGTGTGCGGAAAAAGCGATTCACGTTGTTTTTGAATCGCTGTAAATTTTACTCGGTGGGAAACACAGTCCTGGGCAAATTATTCCAAAGGGATGATGTTCTCCATAACTTCTCCTAACTTTTGAGAAGCTCTCCTTGCTATGCCTGCAACATGTTCATGCCAGGACATATTTGCTGCCAAATAACGCCCAACAAATTGAGTGACGATGCTAGAGGAATGGAGTGCCCCAATATAACTATGTCGGGTTCAACAACGTTAACTTTTTTCTAGAAAAAAACTGCCACCTGGATTTTTGTAGCGTTAAATTCCATTTGGTTACTGTCACCCCAAGATCCAGGTCTTTGTTAAGCTGAATGATTTCCTGCTGTCTGCGGATATTCGTCCGAGTAGCCGATGTTCGAGCGTTCAAAGCGAATGAAGAGATAAGCGTACTGTCATGCGCAAAGCTGTAGATTGGATTCCCGATCTTTTACAGCAGATCGTTAATGTAAATGAGAAAGAGAGTAGAAAACAGTATGGAGCTTTGGGGCACATCGGCGTTGATAGTAAAGGTGTTAGAAAGAAATCCGTCGACGGCCACTCGTAAAGAACGCTCTCTGAGGAAACATGAGAGCCACAAACAGAACTTTTCAGACATACCAGAAGAGCGTAGCTTAGCCAACGTGCCAAATACGGTCGAATGCCTTGAATATATCAAGAGCAACCGCTCGAGATTCTCCAAAGTATTCAATTGCGTTGTTCCAAACATGTGTTACGTTAAGTCAGAAGATCTCCTGTTGATCGATGTTTACAAAAGCCATATTGGTGGTCGCTAATAATGTTGAATCCTTCAAGATATTTTAGAAGATGCTGGTTGATAGCCTGTTTGGCAAGGTCTTCTTGTCTTTTTTAGTTATCGGCTGAACTGTGGCACATTTCCAGTAGGAAGGAAATATTCCCTTTCTGTAGGATAGGTTGAAAAGTCTACAGAAAACTGGTGTTAGTTCCCTCGCATAGTTTTTGAGAACTATGGCAGGTATTCTGTCAGCGCCAGAAGCTTTTTTGGTGTCTAGCTTCTTTAAAATACGTTTTATGATACGCGGTATCCTTGACTGCACTATGGGAATAGTAGGTGGTGTTTTTCCTTGGAAATCCGACAGTAGAATGTGAAGCAAAGAGTTCAGCCAGCAAGTTCGCTTTCTTAACAGATGTTGTTGCAATATAATTATCTGGTCGTGTGAGTGTTGGTATGGTGGGTTTGGTGAAACTTTGACTAACTGCCTTAGCAACTGACCAAATGGACCTGGAATTATTGAAACAAGCGAGAAGTTTGTTTCTAATTGGCTTCGTCCATAATTTCTTTGCGTCGGTTCCGGGCACGAACAAAGGTATTACGATTTATGGCGTTAGAATTTTCACGCCATTATCGGTAGGCAAGGTGTTCAGAAGCAACAGCTTCTTTGCATTTTCGGTCAAACCAAGGCTTGCCGTTGGAAGGGCATTTCTTCGAAAAAGGGATGCAAGCTTCCATACCAGCCAAAATAACATCGAAAACCTCCCTGGCGCAGTCAGATGGGTCGTCAGATCGAAAACAAACGTCTAACCATGCAGGCTACAACCATAGAACACTTTCCATGAAAGTACTTGTAGAATAGACTGAAGGCGTCAACCGTTCTTATTAATTAGACGAACAACTCTCTTCTGAGTAAAATTCAACGAATGCAGTGCATGTTTGGGAGCAGAGCCCCAAACATGGGAACAGAGCCCCAAACATGAGAGCAGTGTTTCATCATAGATAAAATTTTAGCTTTATACAGAAAAGTGGCTGTGGAGTGGACGTATAATACGACATATACAAAGCAACCCCTTGAACACCCTCTCCCATCTTTGTTTGGCTATAAATCAATATGATTAAGACTTTTTATTATCGACAAATAGAGAGATCAACAAACCGACGGACAGATCGATGGAAATGGAGGAATATATTTTTCATCCTCTAGCGACCCTAAAACGTGCAGAAATGCAAAAACTTCGAAGCATGATTTTTTTACGAATACAATATCTCGTTTTCGCAAGGGAAGTAAAAAACAATAAAAACTTCCAAGTCGTTCGTTAAAAAGTTTTTTATATGACCTGTCGTCAAATGTAAGTAATAAAAAGAGTTTATTTAATTAAGAAGTTTCCCCATAAATGTCTGAAAATTGTGGAATTTCAACGAAAAAGAACTCAGAATTTTAGTTTTACAAGTTGCCTACAGACAGGTGGTTTATTTGATGGATGAAGGACGAGACGAGGCTCTCTTTGAAATTTCAAATTCTATAAAGTTTATATGTGAAACAAGTTGAGCGCACCGACGCGCCGCAACAAAGTAGGAAAACCTTTGTGTAAGTAAAGAACGCGAAGCTTCTAATGTAAACGACTCGACATTCTCTTTATACTGAGCCCCTGAACTAAATTGCTTTGTAATACTGGAAGAAACTTTGGTATGCCATCATCTTTATCTATCGTTTACCTCCAACTTACTCATATTGCCAAGCTCTATTCTGTAAATACAACAATATATTTGAGAGCACTTCGAGGAAAGCAGTTTTAGCACGTCATGCATAATTAATATAATAAACTAGGGATGATTTAACGTCAGCGATTTTGAAGTAATGCCGGAGCCACGCGGTGGCATTAGTAAATTAACAAACGCACATTGCTTTAGAATTTGTCCTGCTTCTTGACATGAAAAAACCGGTCAAGTGGAAGTTGAACTTCGCAATTAGTGTTCTGTATGTTGATTGCTTTTAAAATAAAAAAATTTTGTTACGGAGGTATAAAATGATCAGTGCTTCACAAAACACACCCCAAATGAGTTTTCAACAAAGTTTGTTTCTAATCTTTACTGAAAACTGATGACCATGAAATTTTTTTTTTTTTTTTTATATACCAGATAAATTATTAAAGATAATGCACTCGTGATAATTTTCGTCCGATGTACACCCCGTGGAGAATATTCTAGAATTTTTTCAAAATTTTATATATATATATATATATATATATATATATATATATATATATATATATATATATATATATATATATACATAATGTAATATTCTGGACAAAATTAACGCAACAATATATTAAATCATACAAATCTCTATAATGAATTAATTTTAATAAATTTTTATGAACATTGGTTACACTAAAAGTTAGAAAAAACTTATTCGGATACTTTAAAAGTGAATTAGCTACAAAATTTCTCTATAAGATTCGAATTAAAATTATTATTAAGACCTAATAACAAAATCGTTGAAATTATGTAATAATGAAAAAAATAAGCTGGGACACTAGTAGCAAAATTAATGGTGTAACTGGGACACTAGTAGCGTGTGTTGCCTCCTCTACTTCGGATGACAGCGTTTATGCGCCTAGGCATGCTTCTAATTAAATTTTGGATAAAATCTTGAGGAATTTGCCCCCATTCTGTAATAACTGCATTTTCAAGTTCCCTCAGGTTTCTAGGTGCAGGTATATGACGTTTCACATTTTTCTTAAGGTGATCCCATACATGTTCTATCGGATTCAGATCCCGGTTTTTTGGTGGCCATTGCATAATCGGTATATCAACTTGTTTAAGATAATCGAGTACCTCCCTAGCCACGTGAGGTTGTCTTGCATAAACAGGAAATTGGGCCCCACAAAATGACCGAAAGGCATCACATGTTCTATTACAATATTCTCAAGATAGTAGTCAGCATTCATGGATCTCGTACGGACAGGAACTAACTCTGTGCGAGCATCAAAGCAGATGCCACCCCAGAACATAACAGAGCCACCGCCGAATGGAATCCTTGCAGAGATATTGCAAGGAGCAAACCTCTCTCCTGGTCTTCGCCATACTCGCTCACGACCATCTGGATGTTTTAAACTAACCCTAGTTTCATCTGTGAAGAAAACTTGTTTCCAATCATCCACAGACAAGTTTTCATGATTTCGAGCAAAACGTAACCTGGCAACTCTGTTCTCTCTAGTAAGCAAGGGCGCAGTGGCTGGTCTCCTACTGTTTAATCCAGCTTCATTTAACCGTCTTCTAACTGTTTTAGAAGAAATTGTGACATTGCGAACAGCTTCGAGTTCGTTTCTTATTATAGAACTAGTGACAGTCCTGTTTCCTAAAGTATATTGTCTTATAAAACGTTCATCTAGGTCGCTAGTGCATCGTTTTCGCCCTTGCCCTAGCCTTCTAGAATAAGTTTCTACTTCATTCAAGCGTCTTACCATACGACTTATTGTGGAACGATGTTTGCCTAACAAGTTGGCAACATAACTCTGACAATATCCCTCGTCCAATAAAACTGAGGCTCGCACTTCCTCGTGTTCAGTTAAATTCCTTGTTCGATTCATTTATCTAGTTCTTCGGGTCAAAAATAAAACAGTCTACCACAAAAACATATTACTTTGAAAAAGGGAACAATTTATAAGCTTACTTTTACAGAAAATCTATCGCATTATTACAGAAAATTGTTTATCTTCTAAAAAATTCTTTAAAACTGTAAATCTAAACGAATTGTTTTGACTGCTGTTATGAACAACGAAACAAAATATGCATAGCCTACTATTCAAATACTCAATAAACTTTAAAACTGATATAAGAAATAGATAAATTAATTTTCAGATTGTTGCGTTAATTTTGTCCAGGAGTTTTTATATATATATATATATATATATATATATATATATATATATATATATATATATATTTTACTGGTATTTTCACAAGCGTTCATAGGACACCACACTCGATGATCTAGTAAAATTTTTTTTTTTTTACTTCCGATTTCACCCGCCAAAACTAACCCCTTAAGTCAAAATTTAACTTTCAAAACTACATGGCTCTGATGAGGCCATCAATTCCTATATTATTACCAAATTTCAACTTTCTATGACAAATAGGAGAAAATTGGGTGTGACAGACAGACAGACGGACAGACCGACGGAGAGACACCGAAGTCATCTTATCAGTGTTCCGTACGGAACACTAAAAATAAGCCGTAGCTGCATTTAAGATTCGCTAGTTTAAAAAACAATGACTTATACTGTCTCCTAAATAGGTGTCATACCGCGCGGAATGACTAGAGCGACAGAATCAAAAAAATATATTTATATGGAGGTGTTCTACGTAGGTATTGGTCAGGACATGTAGCTAGACATACATAAAACTGGAGTGGAAACATCACCAGATGGAGGCCGTGGGGCGAGAAGAGAAGCGCGGGTAGACTCTAACAGAGATGGTACGACGAACTAAAGAGATCTGCTGGCCTGAATGGGTACCAGATCGCCCATTACAGGGGAAAAATGGTCAAACATGAGAGAGGCCTATATCCCATGGATAGAAAACGGCTAATAAAGAAGAAGAAGTTCCACGTACAAGGGACCTGGATTTAGCGGCGCGGCGTACAAGCGATTTAGAGAGTGTACTGCGTAGTGCCGTGCGGTGACATTTGATGATAAGGAAGCTGAATTTTCATAAAAATTATAAACAAATACTGGAAATGACAAAAATAAACAGTTTATTTATTTTAATTCTAAAAAAGATACGTTGACATAAAACAAAGAGATAAGAACTTGTTTTTATTATTTTTTTATAAACTAATTCTATTCGGCGATTTTTTTCCGCAAAGTCGTTAATTTATCATAAAAATCGCTTCTCGTTGATTCCATCAAAGTATTTAAAAGCTTTCTTCTATTGAAAGCAACGCTAGTGACGACAATCTTTGCTCTGACCTGAGTGTTCCTTATGAATCTGTGAATTCGCTTCATAGTTGAAAAAGTGCGCTCAACAGACGTAGATGGTACCGAAAAAATTAATGATATTGAATCATATAATTCTTTTAGTACATCTTTGTGCAGATCGTCATGAATTATAATATATTTTATGTCTAAGAATAACTTGCTCATATAGTCTAGATAGGAATACAAATATTGCGATTCACTAAGTAATTTAGATAAATCAAAAAATTCTCCAGAAAATTTACTTATTGGATTAAAACTCTAAAACAACTAAAAGTGATAAAAATTCTAAATATTTTATGTCTGAAAATCTGTGAATACAATTTTGTACCAATGTATCCACTATTTCATAAAACAGACGTTTATATGACTCCTTTTTAGGCCCAATATCAGTCTGATCCGTTTTTTAGTTGAATTTCTGAAAAATGCTCATCTTTTTCCAAAGCGTTCCAAATCAAATCAAAATCATTTCTGTCGTAAAAAGGCAATAAACTGATTTATTCTGGTAATACAATATGCTATATTAAAATTCTTTTTTTGTAATATATCAAATATGATATCTGACTGCGCAAATATGTGATCAAAAACTAGTAGTGAAAAGTGGAAAACAAAATCTGTTAAATAATGGTATAATCCTCTTGCAGCAATTGTAGTATCAGAATCCCATTATTCTGGACTTTCAACCATATTCAACAAAAAAAGTTTTAATTCTTGTTTATACTCCATAACGCAGATCACAATCCCGTTATTATAATTTCATCTAATAGGTGTGGGTGTAGGAAAATGTTTTTTGACTTCTAGGTCTAAGAGGTGAGATCTTTTAGAAGATTTAGAAAAAAATGAACAAAATCCTGTCATAGTTCGAAAAAATATTTTATATCCTTTTATATGTCTAAAAGAGAGAGAAAACTAGGTTTAATTTGTGAGCATAACAGTGTACTAAAATAGCAATATGTTGACATTTCTTTAATTTTGGCCTGGACACCATTATGTTGCCATTGTTGTTGCCATTACGGCAGCACCGTCGTATGTTCGTGCATGCCCAGGCTATAGGTTAACGTTGTATATCTCCTAGTGGTCCCGAACATAACGTATAAACTCCGTCAGTGACAGCTCTTCACTCGCTCAACAAAGTAGCAATTAACCGCGCATAGGTGCGTGTCTGCCTGCGCCATGTTTTATGTACGGCTTAGAGAAAGCAGAGTGGGAGAAAATAAGGAAATCTGATAGCTTGTAATAATTGTGCAATATGTATGTATTTTGTTGTGTAAATATATATCTCCACGTGTTAATATAATGAAAGACGGAGAACCAACGCAACTAAGGAAGAAAAAGAATTATGAATTTAATTTCAAAGAATCATGACTATAAAATAAAAAGTGTCGATTTATGATGAAATTATTTATTACGACAGCAATTTCAGTATTGATTACGGCAGTAAATAAATCTCTATATTCTCCACTATTCCCCACTATGGCAGAATAAAAGCCGAAACTACTGATTTGGATATTCTAGAGCCAAACTCGATGAGTCAGTTCAACAAGAGGTCAAAATTAACACTCTTCCTCAAGTCTTCCCTAGATATTGAGGCTTCAAATAAAGGGTTCCCAAAAACTGTATCCTTTTGTCATTAGATATTTTGACCAAGGGAAGGTATTTAGAATAAATTAATTGATCTGTTAGAGGGCGGAGTGAAACATTTTTAAAAACACTGAAAATTTTATACATAAACACTGATCCCAAAATGCCCCAAAGAATTGCAAAAATTTTTCGAAGAATTCCAAATTGAATACCGAAAAAATTTTCGACAGTAAATAAGTTTGGCTACAGCTATCCATCGATTGAAATTGTCCTGTTTTTCTGTATTAATGTATTTTAAAAGCGGCAGTGAAGCTACACATCATAAAGTTATATGGGATTTCGTAAATTAGTGCAATTTCAATAACGAAGGAAATTTATCTATGAAGATTACAGGAATGTTATTTATTTTTTTATACATCATTATATGAATATACTCACGGAAGCAATGTGCTGGCAAAAAAAACAGTGACGTTTGATGAATTGCATTACTTATGAACAACGTGAAAGAAAATATTGAAAGCCAAAGTATGATAAATATGAAATCTTCCAGAATCGGTGGACAAGATCTATCAAAAAAAGTTTTGTGAAATGTGTTTTTTCCTAATGGGGAATTTATGGACGGATGAATGAAACTGTTTACGCGGTTGCATCTCGAAGTCGGGGTTAGTATTAAAGATAAATTATAATATGACCAGTCAAGAAGTTTTGAAGTTATTGACAAAAAATAGCGAGAAAAATTACAAATAAAATCGCAAAAAACTACATAATATTACTTCAAGTTGGTTTTAGTTGCAGTAGCAATAACAGTTAAAGCCCAACTTGAATGATATTTTGAGCAGTAAACTGATTACTGAGACTATCTCAATACGAATTTTTGACTGATTCTAATTCCCAAGAGTTTTTAGCCAATCCATCAGTCTTGATCCAACAGGACTGATAAATTGAATTTGTCCCAAATATTATATAAGACAAAAAAGAGTTTTAAAATTTTTGTTTGAGTTAAATAAATGATTTCAACAAAAATACTTAGTTTATATAATATTTTAAAGTTTATCTGAAAAATAATTAGTGACTTTTTCCAATTTCCGAATCTACCATTTTTGAAAGTTGGCAGCCCTGTATGGAGAAAAATTAAATGAAATCGCTTCCATAGCATGAATCGCTCGCGTCACTTTAACTGCTTGCATAATTCGAACTATTGCTTCACGTAGAACACAGCTACAGCTTTACATGCCTATGGATCACCAGCATTTGGCTTGATTGTAACTTTCCTTTTTATCTTCTTCTTGTGGGGCTTTATACTTTGCAAATGACTGTTATGGCAATCCGTACTTTATCCACTGCAGCTTGGAAAAGGCTTAAAGTTCTTGTATTAGACCATGTACGTAAATTCTTCAGTTAGGAGACTCTTTATTCCGTGTTCTTTTTCTTGCGGAGTTTCAGATCGCGCAGTTCATGCATGTAAATCGAACGCCCGGCAATAGTGAACTCGTTTAACGAGTATTATTACGGTAGTGTTTCGATCGATTTAATTATTTTGTCGATTGCAAACGAGAGAGACTAGAAATAAAGCAGAGTGTAGTGTTAGAATTAAGACAATAAGTAAAAAATTTGGAGGTTAATGAGAATAATTCTGTAAAATTGTATGAAGTTAACGAAACGATAAACGACGACCTTGATCGTTTTATTGTTTACGGTGATAATAAATATAAACAACAGTTTTTTTCTTTTTCTCCCGTGTTTGAAAATGGAATATACGAGGAACACACGTAAAGTTTTTATAACAGAAAGAACAATGGATAGCGATGATTATACATCAGGAGATTCGAAAAGAGGAATAGTCGAAGAAAAAGAAGAGCCAATGGGATTATTCAAGAAAAGTAAAAAGCTGATAAGAACACCACAGAAAGAGAAAAAAAATAGTGGATAAGATAGACAATTTGATAGAAATGATCAGAGAGCAAATGTCAGATATAAAGGATATAAAACAAGATCAGAAGAGATACCAACAAGAGTTGAAGGAACTAAGAAAGGAGAATGAAGCATTGAAAGAGGAAAATAAGATAATTAGAGAAAACATGAGAAATATGGATTTGAAGATGAGTAGACTGGAAAAAGACAACGTAAGGAATAATATTGTAATATCGGGAGGGAGAATTGAAGCGAATAGCCAACCAGATCTGAAAATGGGTGTAGAACATTTTATGGAGAAGAGTATGGACACAAAGGTACAGATTAAAGGTGTGATAAAAATAGGAGCGACTACATACAAGATAGAACTTGGAAACACGGGAGATAAAAAAGCTGCAATGAAAAATAAAAACAAACTGGGAAACTTAAGAGAGACAATTTACATAAACAACGATTTACAAAAGATGAACGGGAAATTTAAAAGAAATTGAAGCATATAGCAGAGAACGAGAGAAAGAATGGAAAAAGGGTGAAAATATGATATCAAAAAATTGTAATCGAAGGAAGAGAATATAAAAGGGACATTGAGGAAGAAAAACTGAAAGAACAAACAAAGAATGCTACGACCATCAAGTCAAAAAACTGAGAAAAAGGAGAGAGACAGGTAGATTGACGACGACCCTGGCAAAGATAAAGGATACGGAAGAGAGGACTAGTAAAAGGAATACAAGAGGATAATTAAAAAAATAGATAGGAAGAAAGAAATGGGAAATAATTATCGAGTTATTAGTTTGAGAACACGGAATAATAGGGGTATAAACGGAAAAGAGGATGAACTGACAGAAGAACAACAAATACACTATGTAGGAATCACAGAAACAGAAAGGAAAGGAAATGGATGCGAAAAATTCGAAGGAAAGGTTATAAAACAGAAAGACAAAATTATGGAAATATGGAGGGAATACTACAAAGATCTATCAGATGGGAATGACATAGCATACAAAAACCAACATAGAGACATAATACCGGAACAAGATACAGAACCCACACAAACAGAAGAAACTAATACAGAAGAAACAAATGAGACAATCGATAATTTAAACAGGATGGAAAGATATAGAAGGAAATATGGAAACGACAAATATAGAATAAGTCAATTCCACGGGCCTTACACTCCTAACAAAAGGGGTACAAAGGCATAAGGATTAAGTAAGTAAGTAAGTCTTTTCCTTGCAGAATTAGTTGAAATAACCCGTGGCGCTGCCGATTTCTCATGATATGTCCAGTATAAGTATACCAGTTTGCGTGTTTCTATTGTAGTGAGTAGATCTTTTCTTTGCCGATTCTTCTTAAGGCAGTTTGATTGGTGATGTGGTCTATTCAGGGAACTCTCAAACTACATCGGTATAAACATATTTCATAAGCTTCCGTCAGAGTCCAAGACTCGACTTTGTACAGAAGAGCCGGAAAGACGTAGCATCTCAGTAATCTGATTTTTATTGATAACTATAAATCGTGACATTCAAAAAGCTTGGACATTTTTATAAATGCAACTCTAGATTTCTCTACCCGGCATTTGATTTCTAGTGAGCAATCCCACGCTTCATTTATTGTTGTGCTTTTTTATGAACTGATAAAAAAAATGAGACGTAATCCACAACGTTCGACTTGAAAATATAGATTGTATACTTTTACTACAGCCTACAGCTAAATGCCAGAAAAAACTTACTCAAAAGATTTAACACCTAATTCAAATAATAAAAATATCAAAGTTCACACAATTTACGAACATTCACACCGATATAACTTTTTCTAAAATATTTTTGCAATACCTATTACATCCTAGACCAAATATTACTAATACTAGTTAATTTCCTATTTAACTTTATATTTACCGTTGCTCAACAGTTGTAGCAATTTGTTCTTTTAGGAAAATTACATTTAAAACATGTGTGTTATATTTATTTTATAAAAATAATTGGATTGCGTTAGCGAGAACAAAATTATTAGTATTTATTTCTTCATTTACAGTATACCTGGTTTATACTTTTCAGAATTAGAACTAGGGTATCTAAACATATGTATATCGCAATCGACAAAATTTATATTGTCCGGTAAGCAAAATATTTGTATTTCCGATGAACCTTTGCGATTTATGTATTCAAGGCAATTAATTAAAGTAATTATATTATAGATCACAGAATAAAATAAAACAGACGACTGTTTACAAATTTTATTTGGGCAATATGGGGTACGACTTTGGTTAATTACTATTGATCACGACTTGCGTAATGTAAGTAAAAAAAGGATATAAAAGTGCCAGAATTCCCGTTACCCATTACCTACGGCCTAATCCAGTTATATTATCAGTGATTTTAGCAGATCTTCTGAAATTTGCTTTTATTTGTCGTGTCAATTTAATTAATGACAATGCTACTATCATTTCAGGGTGTTCACTTGCTTCCATTTTATCCACTTATAGCACCAGGATTTACCTAAAAGAGCCAACAACGAACTGAAAGTTGAGTGGAGTGTTTAGTGTTCCGTACGTCTGTCTGTCACCCCGATTTTCTCCGAAATTATTTAACGTTGAAATCTGGCACAAATATGGGAATTGATGGCCCAATTAGAGCTGTGTTGTTTTGAAAGTTAAATTTTGACTTGAGGGGTTAGTTTTGCGGGGGAAATCGGAAGTGAAAAAAAAATTAACAGGTCATCGGGTGGGGTGTCAAATGAAAGCTTGCACGAGTTTAAAAATATGTATGATAATCTTGCGCACATTTTTCTTTGTATTATTTTTAAAAAATTGTCAAAAACCGTTGCCCCGAAAAGTACTAATCAAAAAATTTTGAAAAAATTCTGGAATATTCTCTATAAAGTGTGGATTGAGTGAAAATTATCACGAATGCATTGCGTTTAATAATTTATCTGGTATAAAAATAACCGGTCAAAAGCAAGTTGAACTTGCGCAATTAGTGTTCCGTACGTTGAATTTTTCTTTTTTTTTATATACCAAATAAATTATTAAAGATAATGCACTCGTGATAATTTTCGTTCAATCTACACCCCGTGGAGAATATTCCAGAATTTTTTCAAAATTTTTTGATCAGTACTTTTCGATATAAGGGGGGGGGCAGCGATTTTTCGCGATTTTTTAAAAATAATAGAAAGAAAAGTGTGCGTAAGTATCACATTATATATATATACATACATATATATATATATATATATATATATATATATATATATATATATATATATATAAATATATATATATAAATATATATATAAATATATATATAAATATATATATATAAATATATATATAAATATATATATATATATATATATATATATATATATATATATATATATATATATATATATATATATATACATATATATATATATATATATATATATATATATATATATATTTTATTTATTTATTTATTTATTTTTACTCGTGTTTTCACAAGGTTTCATTTAACACCACACTCGATGACCTAGTAAAAAAAAATTGTTTTCACTTCCGATTTCACCCCCCAAAACTAACCCCTTAAGTCAAAATTTAACTTTCAAAACCACACGACTCTGATGAGGTCAGCAATTCCTATATTATTACCAAATTTCAACTCGCTATGACAAATAGTTTCGGAGGAAATCGGGTGTGGCAGGCAGACAAACAGACAGACGGACAGACAGACAGACACCGAAGTCATCTTATAAGTGTTTCGTACAGAACACTAAAAAACTATGTTGCTTGACGATATATTGGAGGTTTTTGTAATATACTTTTCAGTACATTACTGTTACCGAGTGGCGCGGTATTCCTGTAGAGAGACATAATTTTATTTCGTTTATAATTAAACAAATATTTAGGTAATAAATATTTATTTTACACTTTTATTATTAGATTCTAGATTGAACTGGATTGATTTATTAGCTATTAGATAGCTAAGATGCGATAACTGTTATATATTATTGACTAAGAAAAAACGTAAAAATACGTATTGGATCCTAAGATATATACATGTCAGGGACCTAATTAGCCTAGGTATGGATCTTATATTATTTTAAAAGCATTACGGAACATTAATTGCGTAAATCCGACTTGCGCTTGGTCGGTTTTCTCTTTGACTCGATCGGCGAATGTATGAATCTTGTTAGAATAATCACAGGTAACAAATTATCGATTTTAACAATTTTAATATTAATAATCTACAAAATGCAATTCAGAAACAAAGATAAGCGAAAATACGACAGTGATTTTTTAAGTTATCTACCTAGCTATATAGGAAAACTCGCAGAGCGTAATTATATATATATATATATATATATATATATATATATATATATATATATATATAACAGGGCTAATATGATAGCGGGATGCCTCAATGATACCATATTTAGAAATAAATTCCTCTCCGTTGAGACCATAACAAGAATATACAAGAGCGTAATACGACCCGTAATGACTTACACTTCTGAAACAAGATCCGATACAAGTATAACACAGAGGATGGTAGAAATGAAAATACTTAGGAGATGTACAAGCGACTATCTACAGAGCAGGGAACAAAGAAAACAGGCAATAGTTCCTAGCTATAAGTTGGAAGAAGAAGAAGAAACAAATAAAGTGTTATGATGCGTTAGTCATATCTAAACTATATGATGTTTTTTTAATGCGGTTTTTACTGTGAAATTTGTAATTGTCAAGAAGGAACAAGTTGTTTTTTACTTATTTTAAAGTATGCAGTAAAATAATCAACTGATTGAAATAGTAAAACAGGTAGTGGAAAGTAGTACTTCATTGTTCAAGATTTCTAATGTAACTGAACCAATTTTAATCAAATATTGTGGAAAACCTAACCAGATGATGTATCTACACGAGAAAAAAAAATGCATGAAAATTGAATCGCTCGTTAACGTGTTATAGCCGAACACACATACATCATACATAAGTAGGTTTTACAGTCTATCAAGTAAGAACGTGACCGCTCGTATGAAAATGTGTATCGAGAACATTTTTTGCCATCAATGTATTCTTTAGTGTGCTAACAACGACGCAATTACCTTAGTAAGTTGTCCAATCGCCACCTGCATCAATAATCGCTTGACATCTTCGTACATGCTGTCGACGAGATTTTCTGCATGCTACGGCAATGATTTCTAAATTTTATGAATCTCGCGAGACAACTGACTCAAAATCCTCAGACTCTTTCCTCTAAGCTTTCTCTTTACAAAAGACCAAACATTTTCAACCGGGTTGGCGTCTGGCGATTGTGAGGGTCACTGTAGTATTTTATCGTGGGCCCAAGCGAGCCGCGTTTGGCAAGTCGTCGATATTTTTCGTCCCGTTAAAATTATTTACCAACTTCTTCACAAACGATACCGACTTTCTAATATATTAAGCGGCCGCGGAATGTATCATTTTAGACTGCCTCGAACCGACGCGCGAACAAGTGATTCACTTTAGATTTTACGTGATTTTGACGAAAGTTCGAAATCGACTGATACTTTTACTAAAATGGGTTATGAACAAAGATTCACTCTACTGTTTTTTTTGTTAAATCACTAGAACCGCATCTACCAAAAATGAATTACTTGAGAGACTGTAAATAAACAAGATATTACACTTGTAAAAGTTAATGAATATATTAAGTATTTTACAGTCGCACAACTACGTCACCATAGAAAAAGAGCAACTTGAAACTGATCCTCTGTAAACATTTAGGTAAGCGAGATCACAGGCGACATCTGAAGGCCAGCAATATCGTCTGAAACTATTTGCTAACGATTTAGGGCAGTTTTATTTAAATTCCCTCTTCTTTGTTTTCGTTCTATAGCCGTGCAACAAGCAAAACGTTGTTGCACGGCTATAGCATTTTTTATTATCAACAACTTTTAGTTTGTCCACCGTTGCACTTACTCACAATTAGACATTTTGGCTTTTGCAATTTTCCAACTTTTCATGTCTGTACCTTTCAAAAATTATCCATGATATGTAACATAATTATAATATGGGTAGGTGCTACCAATGACAATACAATGATAAACCGTTATGATTGACCCAGTAAGGATAAACAAAACTGCAGCACATCATAGGTGAGATTTATTATTTTAACTGCTCATTAGTAATACTTTCAAAAAATACAAACTTGTTTTCATTTCTCTGATTCTTAATTTTCTACCCATTCTAAATTGTTCCTCCCGCAGATCTTTTAAGCAATCATACCATGTTAATAACCGCATCATTTTCATTCGACATCAATCTTAAGTATATATAGCGTTAAGCAAATTATCCTTGGCTATTATACCATGTCATGCCGTACTAAATAAACGGTTATATTATTATCGGCATGTGTTTATTTCGTTCTTACTTATTCACAATTATCTTTTTAGAAAAAATAGCCCTTTGGGGTAAGACCACTCCAGAATTCTCAAAAAATCGTATTTTTTTTAATAATATGTTACCTTGAAGACCAATTGTATGGTACAAGCATCGCCGATTAGAGGTATGACGACATTTTCTAGTGTAGAATGTTACTCAAATTTTTAAATGCGTTTTTCTCAAAACCGTATTTTTTAAATCGGGCGAAATGATAGCTGGCACAAATCTTTATCGATTCGCTTGAAATTTTGAGAGTAACTTTTTAGATATGGTACATTATTTAAGCGAGGGAAACCGCACGGATTTTGCGATAAGTTATAAACTTCCTTTTTTATAAATAATTGCTCGTGAAATTTTTGGGTGAAAAATGAACATTTTTTTTCTAATGGGCACCATTTTTCGAAAAAACGATACTTTTAAATTTTCGTAGGTTATCCACTAGTTTTTGATATGTAGGAAATGAATTTTTTTTGTTTTTTTGTTCTAGGTTGCAATTTACGGGAGCAATCGTTTCTTCCGTTTTAGGACTCGCATAAAAGGTGCCTTGACATTTTGGATTCTGAAGCAGCCATTTTGAATTAAAAAGATAAATAAAATATTTTTGCACACTTAAATATTTGTTTAATAAAGTACTTCAAATAAGTTTTCGACTGCTTTTATTATACTCTAGAAAAAAATTTCAGAAATTAGCCTCTCTTCCTGGGACCTAGAGTGGCTTTACCCCTTAACAAGAAAAAAAAGGCTTTTGGGAATTCGCCGTTACAAAATCTAAACTACTTCAGCTTAATTTCATTCGTTCATAAGAAAAAGACGTGGATTAGTAAAAGAGAAAATAGCAGAAAGTCCACTGCATGCATCCGCCCGTCAATCAATTTGGTCGTTAGGGCTTGGCATACAGCGGCGCCTATAACTAATTTATTCTGCTCGTTGGAGAGTTTTTATGAGAACAATCACGGTTACTTTAAAGATTTGGAATTACGATTTAAACGATAATCATACATAAGTTTTTTCATTCACACATACTACTTTACATCAAATATGAACACATTTGTAATTCGTGTATAATCAGTAGCGTATTCAGGCTTAAGAGACGGGGGCATACGAGTACAAAGGGTGTTTCTTTAAGGACAAAAAGAAAACATTAAAAATGGAACTACTTACAGAGGGAGGTGTCAAACGACAATCGAGAAGCAAAACTCCTTGATGAAAAAAAAAGATTCTCTTGCACTGACTGGCTTAGACCCCTCCCAACATATAAAAATTAAAAATCGATAACCGGTTTTTCACAAAAAATAATCAGCAATATGAGAAATCCCTAAAGCGCTACAAGAGAGACGCATGTGCTGAAAAAGCGATTCACGTTGGTCTTGAATTGCTGTAAATTGTACTCGGTGTGAAACAAAGTCCCGGCGCATCGTTCCAAAGGGATGACGTTCTCCGTGAACGTCATACGAATGTGATGTATTTGCGAGACGTGTATTCCTGGCATGCACCGCTCTGGTGGGAATTAAGCGGGCTACATTCGTCGAACGCTTTTCATGAAAGTACTTGTAGAATAGACTTAAGTCGCCAACCGATCTTCTAAGAAATCAAACTAGCTGGTGAGTTGTGGGTCTCTAACCAGGCAGGCAGCTCTCTTCTGAACAGAATCCAATAAATGCAGTGTATGTTTGGTAACAAGGCCCTAAACAATAGTTGTGCAATGTAAACCTTTCTAGTTCAAAATAATATCCCAGCTTTTGAGAAACTCTCTTTTCTATGCTTGGAACATGTTCAAGGCATATTTGCTTCTAAGCTAACGCCCAGTAAATTGAATGACGATGCCAGAGAAATGGAGCCTCCCGACATAACCATATCGGGTTCCGCAACGTTAACTTCTTTAGAAAAAACTGACTCTTGGGTTTCGAAGTTTTAAATTCTACTTAGGTACTGCACTTTAAGATAGAATTTCTTCCAGGTCTTCTTCTTGCTGCCTGCGTAGCCCATGTTCGAGTGTTTAAAGTGAATGAAGGAATAAGCGTACGTCATTTGCAAAGCTGTAGATTGGATTCCTAGTCCTCTCCGGCAGATCGTTAGTGTAAATGAGAAAGAGCGTAGGAGATAGTATAGAGCCTTGGGGCCCACCGGCGTTGATAGTGAAGATATTAGAAAGAAATCTGTCGACTGCCACTCGTAAAAAACGCTCTCTAAGGACACGTGAGGGCCATAAATAAAACGATTCAGACATACCATAAGAACGCATCTTGGCCAAAAATATGTCATGACAAACACGGTCGAATGTCTTGGATACATAAAGTGCAACCGCTTGAGATTTTTCAAAATGTTCAATTGCGTTATTCCAAACATGTGTGACATAAATTATACGATTTCTTGTTGATCTTTGTTTACGAAAGAAATATTGATAGTCGCTAGTAATATTCTTCTTCTTCTTCGAGTGCCACTCCTATCGGAGATTAGAAATCATTACTGCTACTCTCACTTTATTTGCTGCTCTTCTAAACAGTTCAATTGAGCTGCAGCCAAACCAATCGCGCAAGTTACGCAACCACGATATTCTTCTTCGTCCAACATTTCTCTTCCCTTTAATTTTGCCCTGCATAATATTCCGCAACAGTGAATACCTTTCTCCCCTCAACACATGTCCCAAATATTCCAGTTTCCTTTTTTTAATGGTGTTCATTAGTTCTGGAGCTTTGTTTAGTCTTTGGAGAATCTCGTTATTGGTTACCCTATCAATCCATGACACTTTCAGAATGCGCCGATAACACCACATCTCAAAAGCTTCAATACTTTTAGTATTGTTCTGCCACAAAGTCCATGCTTCTACTCCATAAAGGAGTGTTGAGAAGACATAACAACGCAACATTCGTAACCGCAGTACCAGGCTTAGATCTCGATTGCAAAAGAGTTTTCTCATTCTATTAAAGCTTGATCTTGATATCTCTATTCGGGTTTTAATATCCTTTGTCTGATCTGTGTTCTCGTTCAGCCATGTTCCCAAGTATTTCTAGCAATTGACTTTCTCAACACTTATGTTATTAACCAGAAGACGATCCTGGTTATTTTGAGATTTTGCCATCACCATAAATTTTGTTTTCTTTAGACCAAATTTATTGCAGCTGTTATTTAACCGCTCAACAAGATGTTGTAGGTCTTCTAAACTTTCTGCTAGCAGAACTGTGTCATCGGCGTATCTTACATTACTCAGGGTTTCACCGTTTACCGTTATGCCCTCGTCCGCCTCAGATATACACTCTCGCTATAGATATTAAACAAAAGGGGTGACAGTATACAGCCCTGACGTACTCCCCGGCGGATCTCTATCTCTTCCGTAATCATGTTCTCCACTTTTACTCTCGCTGTCTGGTTCCAATATAGATTGCATATGATGCGGATATCTAAATCATCGATATTTTTGAGGATTCTCTTTAATTGATCATGTCGAACTTTATCGAATGCCTTTTCAAAGTCTATAAAGCAAACGTACAGCTCCTGATTCATGTCTACGCATTTCTGTGACAACACGTTTATCGCAAACATGGCCTCGTGTGTGCCCATTCCTTTTCTGAATCCCATTTGGGTCTCACTAATATCCATTTCAAGCTTTTTGTAGATCCGAATTATCTTTAGAAAAAGCTTTTTCTGGTTAGCAAGAGAGATTGCTTTTGACAAAAAGGCAGATTCCCAAGTTACGCTTAAACCTTGAATAGAGGTCGTACCTAGGATGGGGAAAGTTAAACTCGACACTAAGGTCAATGAACTGACCTTAGTTTCGCAGAGAGCGAGTACATGAGGCTTATTTGATTGCAGATGTTGAAGCACTGAATAATCCTCGTCTATTACAAAAATCTACTTTAAAATTGCAATCTTCGCATATTAATCCTCTCCTCACCCGTAGATCCGAACGTTGGTCATTTTACCTCCGGAAAAATTTGATTCTGACTAAGCTTCATTATACCATTCTTTTCCCACAGTAAAATCCGGAGCCACTGGCACAACCATATAAAGTTAAACAACTTTACGCAGCCCACGCCGATGCTATCATACCGGGCAATGCCTGACAGGATCTGGGATTCTACCATATATGTATGTATGTATATAAATATGGAATGTTTTTAAAGTAATTATTGTTTTGATATTTCTTTTTAACAATTTTACTTTTACATCAACGCTCCGACCGTAATCAACGTTTCAACATAATTTCCACCTATATTAAGGCACTTGTATCGAAAGACCAGCTTCTGTATTCCATCTGCCGCCTGCTTTGCTAATCAGTGCAGCACGGCCGTTCTGGTGTCTTTGTCGGTATCCTACCGCTGACCGCCAAGGTGTTTTTTAAGTGGGTGATCAAGTTGTTCCCAGCCATATGACGCGATCCGATCTTGGGACATGTGTGGGCGAATACAGTTGTGAAGCAAAACGACCTCTCAACTGCGCATGTCACCCCTTTTGTTTGGGATTGCATGACGCAATTTATTTAAAGTCTGACAATATGTCTCAATATTTACTATGTCTCCCCAAGGAAAAAATCACAAATATGACCCCGTGCCAATCCCAAAACACACTTCGTTTCCCATCGTGTACGTAACCTATTTTCTTACCATTCCATTGCTTATAGGGTTTTCGCCATATACTTCCCTAATCTAATCTGATGAATATAGGTCGTTCACGTCTCTTGCGAATTACAGGACGTATTTCACAATCCGCGGTATGTTCAATGGTCTGAGGCATTTTAAACACGCACAAACAAACGTAAACTTGGGCGAATGCTTCCGTAATGGTATCTGTGGTTGACCACTAGATGCAGGTGCTCAGCCCGCATGCGCGAAACGACTACCGCAACACTGCAGCGGTCTTACTTTAAAATGCTAATTACTTATAAAACGAGCCTTATATATATGTGCATAGGGATTCATGGATAGAGAAATATCGATATCGAAGCTTGATTGCAAACTGTCAGTTTACAGGAAATCACCGACCAGTAAGCATAATGCCAAATGAGACTTTGGCGAATCGTAGGCGATCACCAAATCAAAACCGCACTTATCAAAACTTAAGACAATATGTAAATCTGACTATTGTGCAAAAACTTTTTATTTTTGCAAAAAGGATCTTGTACAGCCTCACCCAGTGGTCGTGACTCACTTATATCTTGTATTTACGATCATAAACTTAAGTTTTTTTATTCTGTTACTAAACCCACAATCTGAATTGTAAAAAATTATCTGTTCATTGATGCATGCAGAAAATTTGATCTAAGTTAACATAGATGAAATTTAAAAAAAAAGATTTATTTTATTGCACAATAGTCTCCATACCTACACGTTTTAAATTTCCGCTTGTAATGGCACCATCTTCTGTAGTCTTTGAATATAAAATTAAAAATAAATCGATTAAGTGCTAAGGCTGAAACGTTCACAAAATCGAATGTCGAACACTAAATCTTGAAATAAAGACATCTCGGTTTTTTAAATTTTTAACGTCGATGAGGATTGCAGTAAAACTTCCCGACTACGATCAAGATCCTCGAAGGTACTCTAATGACCCACAAAATCCAAAAACATTAGTAACATATATTTTCCGAAAATGAAAATAGATCGCAATTTAACATCTTCTACATAATTATACTTACCTTCCCGCATGTTTAATTCGTACAAATTACAAAATCACCGACTAAAATAAAGTGATCGGTTCCCAAATTACTTCCTTAATAAATGGTGTAAACTGTTTAATCTTAAACATAACAGAGTCGGAATATACGTATGTTTTATTAAATCTAATAAATATTAGTAACAACACACAAATGTATGTTGTTACTAATGTTAATGTTATATGTATAAAATGTACTAAAGAGAAAAATCTACAGCCTTGGCCAAAAGTATAGGCATCCCTAATAAACACGTCAAACTCATAAAATATTAAAAAAAAGACTAATTGTTTTAACAATACTATAGGCCGCGCTGTCAAAAGCTAACTTAAACAATAGACAATCTCTGTTACAGGTCCATAAAACACCTGGCCCACAAAATTGCGATAATGAGGTTTTTTGAAAAATATTTTTATCAGTCTCTTTTTACTACTTGTCAAGAAGCTTCCGTGCGTGTTTTATTTGTGAACTGGACATTCTTATATTTGAGAAATGCCTAAGAAAAGTGTGCTTGGTATCGAAAAACGAATTAAAATTCAAACCCTACATGAACAAGGTAAGTCCCAAGTAGAAATAGCCAAGTTAGTGAAATGTTCTCGGTGCGCAATGCAATGTGCTATTAAAAGGTTTGTGGAGACTGGCTCCCATGCCAACAAAATAAGAACGGCAGAAAACGTAGGACTAATGAGCGACAGGACAGAAAATTCATCAGCGAGCCTATTAAAAATTGAAAAAAAAACAACAACTGAGCTCGCTGCAACTCTGTCAGAAGAGATTGGGATGCCGATTAGTTCTCGAACGGCAAGGAGAAGACTGATAGAAGCTGGATTAAGAGGGTGCAAAGCTAGAAAGAAGCCTTGGCTTTCAGAGACCAATAGGAAGAAACGCTTAGAGTGGGCTTTGAAGCACCAACATCTTAGTGAAGAGGATTGGTCTAATGTGGTATGGTCCAACGAATCCAACTTTGAGGTAAGTTTTTACATGATTTATTTAACAAATAACTACATACAATTACTCTTGATTTAATCTGTTTTAGTCAAAATAATAACTAATTTTTTAATTGAGTATTTTTTCTATTCTTACAGCTATTCGGAACTTCAGGTGTGACATTCGTGAGGCAGCGTGTCGGTGAGGAATACCATTCAGATTGCGTGGTACCTACTGTAAAACACGGAGGAGGCAGCATTATGATCTGGGGCTGCATGGCTGCTAAAGGTGTCGGCGAAATGTTCGTTTGTGAAGGCCGCATGAACAGCCAAAAGTACATAAATGTACTAGAGACTGTACTCATACCTTCGCTAACGCGCATTTTTGGCGACACTAATTTAGACGACATCAAATTCCAGCAAGATAATGCACCTTGTCATAAATCAGCGGCTACGATGCGCTGGTTTAGAAACAATAACATTCTCTTGTTGGATTGGCCGGCGCAGTCTCCAGATCTAAACCCTATCGAGCATCTTTGGGGTATTTTCTCTCATAAGTACAACTGAATGTACTGGGCTTGTACGCAGCATGCCCCAAAGAATTGCTGCTGTAATTAAAACTAAGGGCGGATACACCAAATATTAATTTATTTCATAATTTTACCGCAATATACGATTTTACAAAACATACGAATTTAATTTTTTACCCTGAAACACAAGAAATGAAGTAGATTGTAGGGTGCCTAATACTTTTGGCCAAGGCTGTACGTAAAAATCCAACTACACATGTTTTATGTATTATAATACACTATGCCTAAATATTCAGTTTGACTGGGTTTCAAGTATAGACGAAAGAAACGATATGACGTGGAACTCAAGTAGGAATAAGATAGACATTAAAACTCCTTACAAGGTGTAAGAAATTTGAATTTCCTACGCATTTAAATGTCCCTATTTTATTAGCACAGTTTCTGACAAAATCTACATACTACGCGAAGTACCACGTGGTATATGCGCCGCTTTACATTATTCAGTTGTCTAAAATTTACAAGGAGTTACCAGGTCACAGAAGAAATAATTCTTTCGTCTGTGGTTTTAGAAAAAAAAAAAATTTAGGCAATTATACGATGACAATACAAATTTATATAGTGCAGTACATCCTTCATATCGAAAAAATTAACTGATGGACGTATGGTTGCATTACACTTTGTGATATATTCTATTTTTTTTCATGGCAGTCTACTTAATGATAATTCACAATATATTCACAAAAATTGTTTTTTTTTTGTTGTTGCTATGTTAAAAAACGGTCAAGTGCAAGTGGGATTTGCGAAATTAGTGTTCCGTAAGGCGATTGCTTTTAAAATAAAAGAAAATCCATACCTAGGCTAAGTTAATTTGGTCCCTGACATGTAAATATCCTAAAATCAAATATGCATTTTGACGTTTTTGCTTAGTCAGTAATGTATAATAATTAAAGCATCTTAGCTATCTAATAGCCAATAAATCAATCTAGCTCAATTTAGAATCTAGTAAAAAAAGTGTAAAACAAATATTTACAACCTAAATATTTGTTTAATTATAAAAAATAAAATAAAATTTTGTCTCGGTACAGAGACGCGCAAAGCAGTAGTAGTAATGCACTGAAAAGTATATTACAAAAACCTTCACCATATTGTCAAACCATATAGTTGCTTTTAATACCAGATAAACTGTCAAACGTAATGCACTTGTGATAATTTTCGCTCAATGTGAAGGTTATTCCAGAGATTTTTCAAAATTTTTTGATCAGTACAGGACGAAGGGGCAGCAATTTTTGGGCCGTTTTTTTAAAATAATACAAAGAAAAGTGTGCGCAAGTATTACATCATATATATTTATGAACTCGTGTTTTCAGAAGCTTTTTTTTGACACTCCACTCGATGACTTGCGAAATTTTTTTTTGACTTCCGATTTCACCTCCGAAAATTAATCACTTAAGTCAAAATTTAACTTTCACAACTACACGGCTCTGATTGGGCCATCAATTCCTATTTTGTGCCAAATTTCAACACAGACAGACGGACACCGAAGTAATCCCATAAGTGTTCCGTACGGAACACTAAAAAGGGTATTTTTTCTATAAAAGATAGTCTGGGATGAATAAAAACAAATTACACAAACGTCCTGTCGTTAATAGAGAAATTTGGTGATGTAACTTTATTTAGGCTGACATGATATGGTATAATAACCATAGGTAACCTAGTTAACGTCAAAATACGCTCAAGATTGATGTTGAATGAAAATGATGCGTCTGTTAACATGGTTTTATTGCTTAAAAGATGAATGAGACGAACAAAATTTGGAGTGACTGAAAATTAAAAATCAAATAACTGAAAGAAAGTTTGAATCTGCAATCTTTACTTCCCATTTCCGGCATTCTTGCCAATCCCTATAGAACCGATTACACATTTATTAAAATGCCATCGGCATCACGGACGTGCAGTTTTACCCCTATTAAAATTATCAACGATAATTTTTCAAAATAATAACCAGAGCGTGAGTCTCATGGCACAGTTCGTTGAGTGACTATGTCCGTGCGACGACGTATTCCAAAAGATGGGAATTTGATTGATTAGTGAATTGTTGCGAGAAACTCCAGTGCTTAATACCTAAGTTGCTACTTTCGGCTTTTCCGCCGTCTACTAAGTGAACACGTTTTGGTCGTGTTTTCTATGATTGCTCGTTTAGAAAACCTTTGATCTCAAAGAAACCAGATATGCTCGATAGTCTGTAGCACGAGACGTTTAGCTAATGCGTACTGAGTTGAGCATAAATAAAAAACCATCCCAGGCACACAAGTGCCGGTATCTGTGGTGATTTTTTTCGTAGGGGCTGTGCTAGTACAAAAGTTCGAAGCTTAAGGCAATTGGGCGGTATCATCTGCAAGTAACACTGAAGGGGTTGAAAAGACCCAAATGCAAGGAGAAAATTGGAAATTGCAATTTACGAATACAGCAGAACGCTAAAATGTAGAAAAAATATTATGTCAAGTAATTTTTAACAGTGGAGAAATCGAAAAAACAAACCAACAATTATGGCTAGTCCTTCATTATTATCAGCATGTGGGTTGATAATAAAAAGTACTACCATGACTTGGTATATTTATTAGCTTTCGCAAGAGTAATAAACTTTATAAATGCAAATCTGTTTTAATGTAATTTTTATAAGTAAATAATAATTTAATATAAATATTTATCAGCTTAATTATAACACTGGTTAATTATTTGCCTATACCTATCTGTTACGCTTAAATAAAAACTATTTAATTAAATTCTGAACAAAATGAAACTTAATTATCAATGTTGAGATAGGTGATTTGTTTGTAATTTCTCAGCTATATTACGTAAATTTGGTAGAATTATCTTAGTAGTTAAGACTTGAGTTTAAAACTCTGAAACCAAATACCTGTTTCGCGTCCGTGAACAATACGCAGAAAATACATACTGGTTTATCGGAGGAAAAGTGTAAGTAAGTTTTTGCAATACGGTGTGTCCAAAATTAAGCTAGAGCTCATCAGTTAGCTCAGGTAGAGAAGACAATATTTAGCATCTTTCAACACAAGCATGGAAGCAAACAAAGATTTAAAACTATGTCTTAAAATAACCTGGACGCCATCTGATGTGAGACCGCTAAAAAATTTTAATCCAACAGCAAAAACCCACTAACGGGAAAATGATATTGTACTGCGTTTGCCATAAGCAAATAGGATAATAACACAAATACGTATTTTAATTTATTTTTAACTTTGGTACAGTAGAAATTCCAAAGGCTAAGAATTAGACAAATTCCGTCTAAGTATATTACAAATATACCTGTAGGATATATCCATTTTTAGTGTTCCGTACGGAACACTTATAAGATCACTTCGGTATCTGTCTGTCTGTCTGTCTGTCTGTCCGTCTGTCTGTCTGTCACACCCGATTTTCTCCGAAACTATTTGACATAGAAAGGTGAAATTTTGGTAATAATATAGGAATTGATAGCCTCATCAGAGCCATGTAGTTTTGAGAATTAAATTTTGACTTAAGGGGGTTAGTTTTGGGGGGTGAAGTCGGAAGTGAAAAAAAAATTTTTTTACTAGTCATCGAGTGTGGTGCCAAATGAAAGCTTGTGAAAATACGAGTAAAAAATATATATATAATATTATACTTGCGCGCACTTTTCTTTGTATTATTTTTAAAAATTCGCGAAAAATCGCTGTCTCGGGCCTTATCTCGAAAAGTACTTATCAAAAAATTTCGAAAAAATTTTGGAATATTCTCCACGGGGTGTAGATTGAACGAAAATTATCACGAGTGCATTACCTTTAATAATTTATATGGTATATAAAAAAACAAAAATTTCAAGGTCATCAGATTTCAGTAAAGATTGGAAACAAACTTTGTTGAAAACACATTTAGGGTGTGTTTTGTGAAGTCACTGATCATTTTATACCACCGTAACATAAATTTTGACTTAAGGGGTTCGTTTTGAGGGGTGAAATCGGAAGTGAAAAAATTTTTTTTTTACTAGGTCATCGAGTGTGGTGTCAAATGAAAGCTTGTGAAAACACGAGTAAAAAATATATATATATACTGATAAAAAAATTTTGAAAAAGTTCTGGAATATTCTCCACGGGGTATAGATTGAACGAAAATTATCACGAGTGCATTACCTTTAATAATTTATTTGGTATATAAAAAAAAAACAAAATATCAAGGTCACCAGTTTTCCGTAAAGATTGGAAACAAACTTTGTTGAAAACTCATTTGGGGTGTGTTTTGTGAAGTCACTGATCATTTTATACCACCCTAACAAAAATTTTTATTTTAAAAACAATCAACGTACGGAACACTAATTGTGCAAGTTCAACTTGCACTTGACCGGTTTTTTTTAATTATATTAAACCATAAAACAAACAATAGATTGTTCCAACAATAAATAAATCTGCAACAGATAACTGGTTTTATTCCGTCAAACCTTTGTAAAGACTATTTCTATTTACTGTCAAATATCCTAGTGAACAAAAAAATCGATTCAAACAATTTGGCTTCATTTAACACGGATTCTAGAATTTAGTGTTCATATATTTTTACGGATTTCAGTATCAATTGAAAGCTCATTCTATTCTCTTTCTAATGATACCAAATTCTATAGCATACTTGATGTTTTTTACTGATTAAAATGATTGAAAAGGGAAACGAGGAGAAAAAGGATTTAAAATAGCCCTTATTGCTGCTCCTAGCCGGTTTTTCATGGAGTGGGTGAGCTTTTTCACCACTGTCTGTGAGATTCATCCCCACTCTTCCGTTATCGCAACCTTTAGGTCCCTCAGCGAAGCAGGGGCTGGATTTTCGGTTCGAACTGTTCTTTTGAACTCATCCCACATATGCTCGATTGGATTGAGGTCAGGACTCCGCGCAGGCCAGTCTAATGTGGGTATTCCCACTTCCGCCGCACCGATTAGCATTAGCACGAAGCTATCGAAAACAAATCCAGCGTAAGGGACGACAGGTTCCTGCAGAATCTCTTCGATGTACCGGTGAGCAGTGAATCCACGACTACGAGTTTCATCAGTCACGAAAACCAAATCGGTTATCACATCCAGTGAGATGCCTCCCCACATCATGACAGAACCTCCTTCCTCCATAAGCGACCGTTTCAATAATGCAGCATTGCGCATAGCGCTCCCCAGGCCTCCCATAGGCTCGTTTTCTTCCATCACTGCCATGTAGACACATTTGGGACTCGTCGGAGAATAAAACGGAGCATCATTGCTTTAAGATCCAGCCGACATGCTCTCGGGCAAATCTGAGTCGCGCTTGTCGATGGGCTGCTGTCAATTTGGGTCCATTAGCTGGTCTCTTCGGAGTTAGGTTAGCTTCTTCTGACTGTCGGAGCTCCTGATGGACCTCCACGTAGTTCAAGTGACGATTACTTAGAGTTGTATTGACAATAAAGCGGTCGTCTCGCTACGAGATACACCTTCATCTTCCTGATCCTGGTCTCCGTGTAAAGGCGTCAGTCTCTTGCGACTACACGTTGGCTATATCCTTCTTGCAATAGAGCAATGACTTGTGCTGTTTCTTCAGGGGTCCATTTTCCGATGACGTAATTAGGGAGCAGGTATAGCAGAGATGTTGACGGTTCAAGTTCCGATAAAGGACTGAGAGGAAAATGCAGTTGCATGTGTTTTTATAGGAATGAATAGCGCGGAACCAGTAAGTTGCTGAGCGAGCAAAAACGGTTCTATTGAGTAAAACCGTTTTAATCAGTAAAACTCTTTGGAAATCCAAATGTTTTTGGTGTTATTGGAAAGAGTAGAAAATCAGCATCCTAATGATACCAAAAATAGTACCACTGTTTGAAAATTAAATTCAAGGATAGGTGATAAATAAAGCAAACTCCTTTGAGTCAATTTTTTTGCTCACCAGTGTAGTTATGAATGACATTTCTAAGAGTTCAACATTAATTAAAATAATCTGGTAATGACCCTCTACTAAGGTTATAAATAATAATTTAATATAGTTTTTACTTTAAACGTAATTAATATTTTAAAATTTTTTTTTCCTTTAGAGGCTATTTTAAAATTACTTTTATAGGTGTAGCTTAATATCATTCTAAAGAGCAATACCTGGAATGTTTTTAATTCTGCGAATTTACCATATTCTGACTACAACGCGCAACATATGCAAGACACTATTAGATGTCTCTCTGTCCATTTGGAGCAAAAATTACTCTAGTAACTTTACTAAGCACAAAAAATGTGATTCTCGGCTTTTAGATATAAGTCGTGTAAAAAACAAGGTAACATTTTCTTGCGAAAACAAAATTTTTTTTCATAATCTCCATTGAGCTCAATAGATTTGGTTCAGCGAGATTTCTTTTTTTTATTCCCTCAGAAAACAAAATTGTTTCGAACTGTGTAGGACACTCGTTTACAGCACCGATAACCTCTCACACTCACCCAAGTGAATTTTTGAGATTAGAAAACAGAAAATGTCACTTGGAGCCAAAATTGAGAATTAGTTAGTCTATTTCAAAGCCCAGCTAGTGCACTTTTACCATTGCAACGGCCAATGTGTGAACAGGCGCACTGTCCTGGTGAAGAAACGCTTTTGCCGCGCGAATCGTGGTCGTTTCTGCTTCAACTCACTATACAAACGGTCCAATGACATTGCGTAATAAGAGCCAGTAACTGTTTTAACCTTTTCCAAGTAGCCAACCATGACGATATGAGTCCCAAAAAACAGTTGCCATCACTTTTCTCGCTGGTAAAACGGTTTTCGCTTTTTTCGATGCATTTTCACCTTCGTGAACCCGTTTGGTCTCCGGGGTGTAATGGTGGATCCACGTTTCGTCTACAGTCACGACGCTAGAAGTCTTTCGGATTACACTGCAACTTCTCCAAATACGACCTTCAAATGTCCTTTCTCATGCGTTTTTGGTCTAGACTCAACAAACCCGGCACCCATCGCGCATTCAGATCTTTCATTTTTAGAAGTTCATGCAGGATATTTTGTGCCCGTTCATATGTGATGCCTACCATCTCAGCAATCACACGATACCATGAATTTTATCGACCATTTCTTCAAAAGAAAACTTAATCAGACATGCTGAACGTATATCTGTAATGCTGGTAAGGTCACGATTAAATTCATTTATCCAGTAATAAATGGTCTTGAGTTTTGGTGCAGAGTCCCCAAGTTGCTTCAGTTGCTATGTGGGCAGCAGTTAACTTTTTTAAATAAAAATATTTTATCGCTACACGATACTAGGCTTTTCTCATTTCTACAAACAACTGAAACTTTGAACACAACCGTTACAAGAATCACGCTTACCAACAGTCGCTTAACAAAATTTTCCGCCATTTTGTAGAAGTTTACCAGATTATCAATCCACCCTCGTATATCCGCCATTTTTTCTTAAACTACTGAATGAATTTCGATATCGTCTTCAAGGGGGGTTTCACGGGGATAGTTTTAGAGTATAAAATCCTACTAAAAATTTAAAATAATGGGCGCAAAATGGCAAATTATTTTCCAGTTTGGATCACTACTAGTATTTCGGAGGGTCATATGCACTGTAGTCTAAAAGTTTGGAAGCAAAATTACCTCAGCTACCTAATATGATTACAGTAAGTTCTTACATACATTTATTAGCATTATTTATTTTTTTTTTCAATTTCTATCTCCACAAACGTTTTATTATAGTTTCACATTTAGTAAGAGCTTAGCAGCTGAAGCGAGAGTTACGATTTCTGCATTTATAGTGCTTCAAAGTGTTTGTGCGGTTGTTTAGTCCGAAATATTTTAAATAACGCTAAGCTGAGTGCCAAACAGCGGAGTGCCATGTGTAATCAACATAAGAAAGGATAATGAGCGATAAATGACAAAAAAACTTGGTTTTTCAAATAAATGCGTACGCGACTAAACATTGCTCAAAAAAAAAACAAGTAAAATAAACAAATGAAAATAGAAAAAAGATCTGGTCGACTTAGGCCACAACAGAACGTGTTATGCAACCCAATTCAACGCTTAATTGCTCCTCAAATTACCGCTGCTTTAAATGAAACTCGTGTTGAACCACTATTAAGAGGCGACTGCTGCGTGCAGGAAACCGAAACTGACAATCAGACACAAGCCAAGTAGATTGAAATAGGCTAAAATACGTAGAAACTAGACCCTGATGAATATAATGGAATAAAATACTTTGGACGGATGAATCAAAAATATGTGTGCGCTACTCAACGAAAGGGTTTCAGAAGATTGCACTATACCAACTAACAAGCATTGGCGATTTGGCGAAAGTAAGCGAGGCGGTTTGGTTGGAGGAAATTAAATGAAGAAAGCTAAACTATCATAAAGAGAAAAAGGGAGACAAATTGATAGATATAGTGCAATGACCATCTCAATTACCTGAACTCTGATCTGTTGAACTAGTATGAGATGAATTAAAAATCATTGTCCGTCAAGATCTAAGCAGCATTGCGAATACCTAAAAAATGAACCGGAAAGTTGGAAGTCGGATATTTTAATAAATTACTAAGCAGGATGCATTTGTAAGGCAATAATTAAAAATAGAGGTAGTAATTTTGTCATGTAAATACTTTTTGATGAGTATATTGATGACCTTTCATCCCACCTTATTGAAAAAGTCAATATTTATTTTATAATAATAAAAACCTGTTTTTCTCTTGGTATTTTCAGTTTAAATTAAAATTCTCTTAGCGCTTATAAAACTGTTGAATGGTAGTGTATTACAAATACATTATTCATTAGTACAAAATCAAAATGGCGGGGTTAATATGGCCGATTAAAGCTAAAAATGTCCTTTTTTGATTTTAATCAAAATTGTACTTTTAGAAATTGAAAATGGTGGATCCAATATGGTGGACTAAGAGTTTAATGTAAAATAATCGGACAAGGGCCATTTTTTTAGCATTTACCCACTGTTTTCTTATTCGTCAAATCCATCTCGAGACGGGTTTCGACGATGGATTTGACGAATAGAAGAACAGGGGATAAACTGCGAAAAAATGGGCCTTGTCCGTTTTCAGTTATTTTTACCTTACCACATATACCTGAGAACGATCCCTCAAAAAAGTACTGCTTGCTTATAACTGTTGACCGTGCCAACTACTCCGTCGGCTTGAAAATTGCTGTGTTAGCTTTCGATGAAGTATTAGGTATACGTACTTAATACAATTCGTTGTATCCTACCTTCGTCTTCCGTACCTTCTTGGATAAGTACCCGTAAATTCTGTTCTATTGTTTGTGAATCCTAGCCCGACTGACGAGCCGTGATACGGCGAAACGCCTCTAGGGATAGATTTGACAACTAAGAGAATAGTGGGTAAACTGCTAAAAAAATGGGCTTCTCCGTTTTCAGTTACTTTACATTACCACATATGCTTGAGGAGGCTTCTTCAAAAAGCGATGTCTGCTTTTAAAACTGCTGACGGTCGGCTTGAAAGCTGCCTTGCCAGCTTTTGATAGAGTATTAGGTATATGTACTTAATACAATTCGTTGTATCCGACTAGGAGTTTTATAATTTCTGTTTTAAATAGGACTTGCAAACATTTTATTGAAATAGAATGTTTTTTTTTATGGGTCTAGCACACGTGCTGCAGGGAAGTCCCAAAGCGCTACAGGAGCGACACGTGTGCGGAAAAAAAGCGATTCACGTTGTTTTTGAATAGCTGTAAATTGTACTCGGTGAGAAACACAGTCCTGGGCAAATTATTCCAAAGGGATGATGTTCTCCATATAAAAGACTGCTTGAAAAGCGTTGTACGAGGAGTAACAAGCTGAACCTTATACGGATGTGAAGTATTAGCGCGACGTGTATTTCTGACATGCACCGCTCTGGGATGAATTAAGCGGGCTACATCCTTCGAACACTTTCCATGAAAATACTTGTAGAATAGGCTCAAGTCGCCAGCCGTTCTTCGATGTTCCAGCGAATCAAGGCCGCCGTCAATTTCGGGTCTCCAATCAGAGGAACAGCTCTTCTCTGAATAGAATCCAACAAATGCAATGTATGTTTAGGAGCGGAGCTCCAAACATGGGAGCAGCATTCCATAGTTGGTCGAATTTCAGCTTTGTAAAGAATTAACAGTTGTTGTGGAGTGTAAAGCTTTCTGGTTCGAAATAATATTGCCAACTTTTGAGAAGCTCTCCTTGCTATGCCTGCGACATGTTCATGCCAGGACATATTTGCTCCTAAACTAACACCCAACAAATTGAGTGACGATGTTAGAGGAATGGAGTGCCCCGCCATAACTATGTCGGGTTCAGCAACGTTAAGTTTTTTAGAAACAACGAAGCCTGGGTTTTTGTAGCGTTTAATTCCACTTGGTTACTGTCACTCCAAGATAGAATTTCTTCCAAGGCTTTGTTAAGTTGAACGACTTCCCGTTGTCTGCGGATATTCGTCTGAATAGCGGATTGTCCGAGCACTCAAAGTGAATGAAGAGATAAGCGTACTGTCATCTGCAAAGCTGTAGATTGGGTTTCCGTTCTTTTCCAGCAGATCGTTAATGTAAATGAGAAAGAGAGTAGGAGATAGTATAGAGCCTTGGGGCACACCGACATTGATAGTTAAGGTGTTAGAAAGAAACCCGTCGACTGCCACTCGTAAAGAACGCTCTCTGAGGAAACACAGCCACAAACAGAACTTTTCAGACGTACCATAAGAGCCTAGCTTAGCCAACAGCCCATCGTGCCAAACACGGTCGAATGCCTTGGATATGTCAAGAGCATTAGCTCGAGACTCTCCAAAGTGTTCAATCGCGTTGTTCCAAACATGTGTTATGTAAGTCAGAAGATCTCCTGTTGATCTATGTTTACGAAAGCCATATTGATGATCGCTAATAATCTTGAATCCTTCAAGATATTTTAAAAGATGCTGATTCATAGCCTTTTCTATGACTTTCGATATTATTGAAAGCAGTGCGACTGGTCGGTAGTTATTTGGCAAGGTCTTCTTGCCTTTTTTAGGTATCGGTTGAACTGTGGCTCATTTCCAGCAAGAAGGAAATATTCTCTTTCTGTAAGATAAATTGAAAAGTCTACAGAAACTGGTGTTAATGAGAGTTTTTGAGAACTATGGCAGGTATTTCGTCAGAGCCAGAAGTTTTTTGGTGTCTAGCGTCATTAAAATACGTTTAATGATACGCTGTCTGAAGACAATATCGGACATCCTTGACTGCACTATGGGAATAGTAGGTGGTGTGTTTTTCCTTGGAAATCGATAGTAGAATGTGAAGCAAAGAGTTCAGCTAACAAGTTCGCTTTTTCAACAGGTGTCGTTGCAATAGAATTATCTGGCCGTGTGAGTGGTGGTATGGTGGATTTGGTAAAATTATGACTAACTGCCTTAGCGACTGACCAATAGGACCTGGAATTGTTGGGACAAGCGAGAAGTTTTTTTCTAATTCGCTGATTGTGTGCCTCTTCGGTTTGGTCGATAATTTCTTTACATCTATTCCGGGCACCAGCGAAGGTGTTACGATTTATGGTGTTCAACAGTTAAGTACATTGAACAGGAATTGAAATAATAAATACAAGACGGTGGCTTAGCAAACGAAGATTGTCCCTAACTTTTTTGACTTCATCAAAAGTACTGAGGCGCTGAAATAATGGATCTTCCCCGAATGCTCCGTACTTATGTATAAATATATTTAACAAACTCATTCAAAACCTGCAGTGCATAAGACCAGTGCGATAAAGAGATCAAATTATTAAATTAATATTAATAAGTGGAACAAAAGGCAAACGGTTTTCATATTTCATTAAACCGATACATTGTATAAACAAGATAAGAAAAGTACTCGTTACATGTTATTAAATAATGTAGTTATAATATAAATGTAAATACGTACCGATCATCCGTTACAACGGCACTGCAATACGATCAAAGAGATTGAGGGCACTTACCTGAAAAACATAAACAATATAAATATTTTTATATTTTGAGTGGGTAAATAAAAAAAGTGGTAGATTAACTTGCGAATTAAACTTTGAAATTATGGTGAGTCTACTTATGTGTGGATAGCGGCAGATTTGGAGACATGCTAGTGTCGTACCGTTACTCTAGATATTTAAGGTACGAATATTACTTTCAGATATGATGTTCTTTCTAGGAATAATTTAAGGGGTCAGTGTACTCTTGAAAAAAATATATATCGATTTTTTTTGCTTAAGGGGTTACACCACCTTGAGATTTTCAAAAAATCGAATTGTTTTTTTTGTCTAGATAAATTGTTTATACTTTTAAGAATATTTTAAACGTTTAAAAAAAAACCATTTCAAAATTCAAATTATTTCCGAAGTTATAGCAATTAGAAGTGAGCGCGGCAGAGAGTCGGCCGAAACTCAGGTAGCGATCGGACTGGCACGAGCGGTCAAAGCCTTGACAAAGGGTATTGTTCTTTTAGTCAGCCCTTATGACAATAATTCCTCTGGGGAATTTTGGACGCTAAAACTAACTCAGGTACACAAAGTTTGAACTAGATTAGACTCGCTGAACCTTCAACGTCACAGAATCAGTTTGCTTTGTGACGCAGTAGTGTACATATCGCTACGTGTATTACAAAAATTATATTTTTTTATTATTTTTTAATAGAAAACTATTACTGAAATGTCGAAAAAAGTATGTGTTGATAAAAAAAAGGTAGCCGACAAGCAGTTGGACGTCTTTGTCGGAGCAGGAAGAAACGAAATCACCCGATAGATCGTTATTTAATGGAAAGAGAGGAAGCTAACACTAGTACATCAGCTAAAAAAGTAAAGACCAGTGAAACCGTTGATTATGATGTGGATGCATCTTTCGGGTACCGATTAACTAATTTTGTATCTGCTTTTTCTGCTATAAGTGAAGTGATAGTGTAAAGAGTGCGGCGTTGGTATAAAATTTGCCGAAACTTCTCTTCGTGGTCTTGGTTTTAAACTTAAAATGAATTGTGCGGAATGTGAGAGCATATGATGTGAATAGACGATTAGTTTTTGCGTTTAGACTTCTTGGTATTAATTTAGAAGGAATAGAGAAATTCTGTGGAATTATGGACTTACCTAAACCAATTTTCCAATCGTTCTACGATAAAGTTTTGAATGACATTAACATTGCTACAAAAACTATTTGTGAATTGTCCATGACAACTGCTGTCCAAGAGGCAAAAAAACTGAATAACGCAGTAGAGCTCACCGTTTCAGGGGATGGAACTTGGATGAAACGTGGTTTTTCATCCCTTTTCGGCGTTTCTATTCTTATCATTTTACTCAGGAAAAGTTCTTGAACTTGTGAATTTTGGGAAAATTTTGAAGGTACTGAGGAGTATGATGAGTGGAACAATGAAGACTCAGGTAAATGTTCTGCCAATCACGAAGGGTCAGCTGGAAAAATGGAAGTGGATAGTATTGTAGAAATGTTTAAAAGATCCGAAACATTTTATAAACGTACGATATGGTAATTACGTACGCGATGGAGACAGTGAGGCTTATACAGGAATTGTCGACTCAAATCTATATGAAAATTTAGTTGTTAAAAAAAAGGAATGTATAGGTCAGGAGTTAACAGTTTGCCATACCATGGTGTTGCAATTAGAAGGAGTGTAAATATATTAGTTGAAACAATGAAAAATGCAACATGGGCAACTTATTACCATAAAATATCCACTGATGAAAAGCCACAGCATGACAAGTGCCCGTCCTGCGAAGATACCTGGTGTTCGTATCAGAAAGACCTCTGGAACTTTGGAGTCTTATAAGCATAAAAATTCTATTCCTTTAGTTGTCCAAAAAGTAATTGAACCGGTATACGTTAGATTAACTGATACCGAATTGTTAGAACGTTGTTTAGAAGAATACACTTAGAATAACAACGAAAGTATAAAACGCTGTTATTTGGTCTATGGCTCCAAATATGCATTATAGTGGCACAAAAATTATTGAGATTGCATCTTATATTGCAGCTAGTATATTTAATGATGGATATACTAGTGTATTATAAATGATGCAATTATTAAACCTTGTAATTGGCTCAAGCGCGCTGCAATTTACCGAGAACTTGGGTTCTTAACGAATATCTACGAGGCTGGTTTGAAAAGTCCGTGCAAAGTCCGAGAGATGGCACCACCGGCGCGTATCGAGGTCACGTTTAGTTAGTAGCATCTCTGGAATGAACCCACACCAAGTTTCAGCCATATTGGTCTATTTCTTTGTGTTTGGCATTCGTGTGAATCGAGGAAGTCGAGTGATTTTCAAGAAATGGACGAAAAAGAATTTCGTGTGGTGATTAAACACTACTTTATGAAAGGCAAAACGCCTCAGGAGACTAAAGAGAAGCTTAATAAACATTATGGTGACTCTGCACCTTCGATTAGAACAGTTTATAAGTGGTTTCAAAATTTTCGGACTGGCCATATGGGCACAAGTGACGCTGAACGTTCTGGACGGCCTGTGGAGATTACGACTCCAGAAATCATTGATCAAATCCATGATATGGTGGTGGATGACAGAAGAGTTAAGGTGCGTGAGATTGCTAGTGCTGTGGGCATCTCGACTGAACGGGTACATAATATTTTGCATAAACATTTGGACATGAGAAAGCTATCCGCAAGATGGGTGCCGCGATTGCTCACGCTTGACCAAAAACGGAATCGTGTGAAGTGTTGCAAGGATGGTTTGCAGCTGTTCCAGAAGAATCCGGAGGACTTTAAGCGTCGTTTCGTCACTGTGGAAGAAACATGGATACATTACTATACTCCTGAGACCAAACAACAATCTAAACAATGGGTTACCAAGGGGGAATCTGCACCAAAAAAGGCGAAGACCGTTCCTTCGGCCGGAAAGGTTATGGCGATTGTATTTTGGGATTCGCAAGGGATAATCCTCATCGACTATCTGGAAAAGGGAACTATTACAGGTGAATATTATTCATCGTTATTGGACCGTTTGAAAACCGAGCTGCAAGAAAAACGCCCGCGATTGGCCCACAAGAAAGTCCTTTTCCATCACGACAACGCACCAGCACACACCTCAGCAGTTGTGGTCGAAAAATTAGTGGAAATAGGATTCCAACTCGTTTCACATCCCCTCTATTCTCCAGACTTGGCTCCCTCGGACTACTATTTGTTCCCCAATTTGAAGAAATGGCTGGCGGGACAAAGATTTTATTCAAACGAGGAGGTGATTGCAGACACTAATGGATATTTTGCAGACTTGGACAAATCCTATTATTCGGAAGGAATCAACAAACTAGAACATCGTTGGACGAAGTGTATAAGCCTAAAAGGAGACTATGTCAAAAAATAAAAAAGGTTTACCCCAAACACATAAGTAGTTTTTATTTTTGCACGGACTTTTCAAACCAGCCTCGTATAGCCAACATGGGAGCCCAACAGGAGACTAAAGAGGTCAGGAAATTGAAAAGAGCTGTCGGAGTCGGAGGACATCGCGGCAACAATGGAAGACCTTATGTACAGTCCAGGAATCGCAGATCGTAGGTAATTTAAAAAAATATTTGGATTTAGGACCCTGACGCCGTAGTGTTTTTTCTCTTGCGTTTTTTTCGAAACTACTTTTTCAAACTGGTGTACAAGATATCTAAAATCTACTTAACCGATTTTGTTAAACTTTACAACACATATTCTTTATAATATTATCTAAGATATAGCGTAGCATTTTTTTGATTGGGTGCCACGTTCATAAGTTATAAATTTTTTAAACTCAAAATTTTGATAAAAAGAGTTTTTTTAAAAACAGCTGTCATTTCTACAAAAAAATTTTAAATTTTTTTTTATGCTACATCTTAGCTATTACCTCCCTAAATAAGAAAAAAATTATTTATTATTTTTCAGACGATGCCTGACAGAGAAAATAAAAACACCATCAGCAAGGATTTTCAATAGAGGGTCCTACTTGATGGCTCATTCCTCCGTTATTTTTGAATTTTTTTATTTGTTATTATTTCAAATTATTCATAAAACTACTATCTATATGTGTAAAAGAAAAATTATTTTATATATTTAATAGCTGCGTCATTTTTTTTTTATTTTTATACCTATTTTTCCGAGCGCCAATGTGATGTAACCACTTAAATTGAAAGATCAAGAATATATTCCTAAAATATTATGACCTAATTCGAATTTTTTCTCGTACTTTTTGGGTTTCTAGACAAGTACGCGAGCGCCTCAAAGTCGTTTTCCACCTTGGTGGGGACAGAATGTAATAGAGCGCAAAAATGAAGCGAAGGCAAAGAATACAAGAACTGATCGAAAAAAGCAGAAAATCGATGATCAGGAAAAGGAAATTGAAATGAATGATCTATTTTACATGCCTGAATTTGCTGATTAGGCAAAAGTAAGAAAATTTTGATTATAAACCTATAGTAAATATACTTTAAGGTTTAAACGCGTTTTTCCCCTAACACGTTTTTTTTACTGTGCGATGTAAAACCCTGCAAAAAGTTTTCGACTGATCTTTCTAAAATTTGCTTCTCTATCACAAGAACCACTACACGGACCAACAATACTTCTAAAATTAAAAAAAATCGATTGTTTTTACCGTTAAAACCAAAGAAAAATGCTATTGCAAAAAAAAAATTAAACTCACGACCTTTCTCGAAATTTTAATAAATTGTTATAATTGTTGGTCCGTGCAGTGTTTTATGCTTTCTGAATATAACGCACTTTGACTTTTTGTTTTTAGATGACTGGATCTAGAGATATTTTACATTGCTCAAATTAGAATTTTTCAAAATAGCCTCTATCTTGGTCAATTTGAACATATATTTATATATATATATATATATATATATATATATATATATATATATATATATATATATATATATATATATTCACAAGTTTTACAGTATGAACTTTTTACTATAAGATCAAGAACTTTTCCTAAGTAAAATGATATAAAAGAAGAAACGCCTAAAAGAAATGAGAGAGACCACGTTTCATCCAAGTTCCATCCCCTGAACCGGTGAGTTCTGCTGCGTTATTCAATTCTTTCGCCTCTTGAACAGCAGTTGTCATCGACAATTCACAAATAGTTTTTGTAGCAGTGTTAATGTCATTCACAACTTTATTGTAGAACGATTGGAAAATTGGTTTTTTTCAAAATAGCCTCTATCTTGGTCAATTTAAACATATATATATATATATATATATATATATATATATATATATATATATATATATATATATATATATATATTTTAAGAGTCAATAAATATTGTGTATAATTTTTTTTTCTTTAACTGTTATTTAACTTCCTTAAAAAAATAACAAAAAAATCATTTTTTTATTGGCGTTAACAGTATACTGACCCCTTAAGCAAAGTTTTTCAATTATGCTCTACACTGATAACTGTTGCTTGTTTATAATCAAAATAGACGTTCTGAGTTACTAAGGATATGTTAAAAGTTAAAAAAATCTGTATTTTATCTGATTTCCCCATCAGACATCCTAGATTTTATTACAAATATATTAATTTTGCCTATTTGTGAGCAGAACGATCTCGGATTTCTTGCATCTCAATTAATTTATATACAGAAGCTCTATAACCAATTCCATTGGTTATAGAGCTATCCCAGTATTTATATATATATATATATATATATATATATATATATATATATATATATATTATATATATATATGAGGCTGGTTTGAAAAGTCCGAGAGATGGCACCACTGGCGCGTATCGAGGTCATGTTTAGTTAGTAGCATCTCTTGAATGAACGCACACCAAGTTTCAGCCATATTGGTCTATTTCTTTGTGTTTGGCATTCGTGTGAATCAAGGAAGTCGAGTGATTTTCAAGAAATGGACGAAAAAGAATTTCGTGTGGTGATTAAACATTACTTTATGAAAGGCAAAACGCCTCAGGAGACTAAAGAGAAGCTTGATAAACATTATGGTGACTTTGCACCTTCGATTAGAACAGTTTATAAGTGGTTTCAAAATTTTCGGACTGGCCATATGGGCACAAGTGACGCTGAACGTTCTGGACGGCCTGTGGAGGTTACGACTCCAGAAATCATTGATCAAATCCATGATATGGTGATGGATGACAGAAGAGTTAAGGTGCGTGAGATTGTTAGTGCTGTGGGCATCTCGACTGAACGGGTACATAATATTTTGCATAAACATTTGGACATGAGAAAGCTATCCGCAAGATGGGTGCCGCGATTGCTCACGCTTGACCAAAAACGGAATCGTGTGAAGTGTTGCAAGGATGGTTTGCAGCTGTTCCAGAAGAATCCGGAGGACTTTAAGCGTCGTTTCGTCACTGTGGATGAAACATGGATACATTACTATACTCCTGAGACCAAACAACAATCTAAACAATGGGTTACCAAGGGGGAATCTGCACCAAAAAAGGCGAAGACCGTTCCTTCGGCCGGAAAGGTTATGGCGACTGTCTTTTGGGATTCGCAAGGGATAATCCTCATCGACTATCTGGAAAAGGGTAAAACTATTACAGGTGAATATTATTCATCGTTATTGGACCGTTTGAAAACCGAGCTGCAAGAAAAACGCCCGCGATTGGCCCACAAGAAAGTCCTTTTCCATCACAACAACGCACCAGCACACACCTCAGTAGTTGTGGTCGTAAAATTAATGGAAATAGGATTCCAACTCGTTTCACATCCCCCCTATTCTCCAGACTTGGCTCCCTCGGACTACTATTTGTTCTCCAATTTGAAGAAATGGCTGGCGGGACAAAGATTTTATTCAAACGAGGAGGTGATTGCAGACACTAATGGATATTTTGCAGACTTGGACAAATCCTATTATTCGGAAGGGATCAACAAACTAGAACATCGTTGGACGAAGTGTATAAGCCTAAAAGGAGACTATGTCGAAAAATAAAAAAGGTTTACCCCAAACACATAAGTAGTTTTTATTTTTTGCACAAACTTTTCAAACCAGCCTCGTAATTCTGTAAAAACAGTATTTAGTGTGATCGATTGTGTAAGTTGTTTTACCATTCTCGATAATAGATGTCGTTACGTTTTTGGTACATCAAAGTAGATAATTAAAGTCAGTCTTAAGAAGATCAATCCCTTTATAAGAAAAAATCAATAAAGTAAGCTAAAGTTCATCGATCCACGATGTGCAACTGGTGAAACTAAATTTTAAGCCATAACTTAATTAAAATAACGCTCTAATCAAGTTTCTAAACTACCTACTAAATATTTTTGCTTATAAAAAATTTTAGACTAGGCAGTTAAACTGCTTAAAAGTGTTCATATTCTCCATAATAATAAAAATAATTTTTTCACATACATAACAAACAAGACATATTTTTTAAGCGTTGGAGAATCAACGTATATTTAAATTTATGCCAGAATTTTATAGACCTTAAGTACTTCAATATTAGCTGCCAAAATTGAAAAGTCCATTTCTTGGCAATTCGAGACACTTTCTGCTGTATCACGACTAGCTAGGGCCGACAGAAGAGACTACAGAATAGGGCTGATAGAAGAGACTACAGAACACAAAATACCTATAATAGTGCTAGCACAATCAGGATCTCTGGCCGATTTACGCACAATATTGAAAGTATTTCTGCATTCTGCCAGGGACGGTTTAAACCAAAGGTTGGCAAGATAATTCCTGGCAAGGTAAAATTGACAGTTTACCAACAAACACCACGAATCAGCGCAGTCCTTCAGGGTAGTTAATTTTAGATTTTTATACATAAGTTGATGTAAGCAATACTCCAACAAGCCTAATGGTATGCTCAGTTCTTGCCTCAATTGCTCTTCCTGACCTGAATTAAGTCTCGGCCTCATTTAAACTATTCAACCAAAATTTTACTTGCAAATATGATGGGCCGGTATTACCCAACACCTGGGATATTCTTTCATGAATGACTTTAGAAAAAACTTTATTACAAATTACTTTTGCTCTTTTTTTTGGAAGAAAAAATCGTAAAAAGGGTTAACACTCTGCGGACGGCTGGGCCTCGGAGGCCCGTTTTGGGAAGATTTATTGACATATAATAATATCGTGTCTGCTTCAAAACCGTAGAAGTTTATTTACCTCAGACTGCACAGTTCTACTTATAATAAACTAGCATTATCGTTCCGGATGGGTGGGCCTCTCAGGCCCTTCTATATAAAAACCATATCGCATGTCTCAGAGGGAGGTGCCAGTTGGCAGACAATACTAAATACAAATAATTCCACTTTTTTAACGATACCAGTGGAATTTTGATTGTGTGTAGGGATGGGCGGTGGGAGCGGACTATGTTCTTGTGGCAAACAATTCACTAGATACGTTTATAAATCAGTTCTACTGTAGTTTTCGAGTAACCTCTGTTTGTTCTTACATAATGCCAAATGAACTCGGATCAAAGTGACACTGAAGAGGGGATGGAAGCAATTGTTGATGCTTCAGAACCAATCGCGGAGAATAGTGAGGATAAAGCCATGGACATTGGTGTACGAGATTTACCTTCTACTTCTATTGATGCCGGTAATGAGGTATACATCCAAAAATGACGAGCAAATTTGGTACACCCTGGCACTTGTTGATCCCAACCTGATGGGCTGAGAGAAGCTATCAATCCGTGACAGACAGCTTTTTATTATTTTTTAGGCAACCCCTTTTGGAAAAAATATGCCACTGGAGTAATAAAGAAGCGCGACTAATAAATAAAAATAGATGCGTTATGAGATTTGACGGCGCAGAAAAAAGAAGAAAACAGAGAACTCCTGATAAGCTACAGCCTATCCGTGAAGTTTTTGAATGTTGGAATTCTTACTTGTGAGAAGCTTATGTGCCTGGATGTTCTATGACGGTTGATGAACCTTTGGTAACGTTCCGTGGTCATTGCTCCTTTCGCCAATACATACCATCAAAACCTGGTAAATATGGCATTAAGTTTTGGATGATATGTGACTCTTTTACAGGCTACGTTTGGAAACTTCAGGTTTACAAAGGAAAATAAAAATGGGAAAACCGAGAAGTAAATCGACGGGAGAGAGTAGTTAAGGATATGGTTCAAGAAATTATAAAAAGTGGGAGAAATATTACCTGCGATAATTTTTTTCCCTAGTTTTTTACTAGCAGAAGAACTTCTAAAAATGAACCTGATATTAGTGGGCACTATTCTAAAAAACAAACCTGAACTCCCACTAGCATTTACTGCTACAAGAGTTAGTACAGCCCATTCTTCACTATTTGGCTTTTAAAACGACGATATGATTGTTTCATATTGCCTAAAGCGGAACAAAGTCGTTACTCTTATGAGTACTATGCACAATCAAAATAATGTTGATAAAAACAATAACGATAAGCCAGACGTAATCACTACTTACAATGAAACTAAAGCAGGAGAGGACAAAGCCGACCAAAATGTTACATTATTCGGTAAAAAGAAAAAGTCGTCGGTGGCCAATGAATGTATTTTCAAACATGATTAATATAAGTGCACTAAATGCTTTTATAGTATTTATGTTTAGTCATAGTGACAAGTTTGGCAGCGGACGTGGAAGGAGAAGAAAGTTTTTCATAGTCCTTGGAAAAGAATTAGGGGGGATAGCTCAAGAAGCATTCTCAGAGCAAGCAACAATGGAAGAAACTGGCTATTCAGGTGAAGTAAAAAGAAGAAGGTGCCACATTTGCATAAGCAAAAACAAAAAACAGAAAATCTAAATGTGTGTGTACAAAATGTAATAAGAACGTATGTTCAGAAGATAGTTATCTTGTGTGCAATAAATGTAAATAATATTTTTGTAAATAGGTACAAAATATTTAATATTTTTATAAAATAAAATATAAATAAATATTTTTTAATAATTTGTGTGAATATTATTTTTAATTCTGAAAAAATTGTGTGTTTTGCGACTAAACCACTCAGAGGCCCGATCCATTGTTAAAGGAATGTGAATGGGCCCGCACTTAAGAAACTTGAACAAAATTTCAGCAAAATACACTTAGAAGAGTGACAGTAATTTGACAATCAAGCAATTTCTTGTATGGCCTTATTTTCATGGCTAGTTAGACAATTTCAAAAAAAAACCTTGTAAAATAGACATAGTTGTTATGATTAATGAATAAAAATAATAAAAAAAGGTATAAGAGAGAGTATATCACGTATGTACATACATACTTTGGAGTATCGTACTACCGTCGTTATAACTCCTACAGCTCCATTTCTTGAATATTTATAGGTGCCTGACGAGTTTCGTAGTGGATACCTAGTATTCCCGTATTACATTCATTAACATATAAAACCGTACTGGTGTAAAGGTGTTTTTATTTTTGTCATCGAATCAGTGGCGTTACAGTCTATTTTTACAAAATATCTCAAGTACTGAACACTATGTCGTTTCGGAGCTTATTTAATTATAAAAAAATATACTCTACGCCCAAAAAAGAAACTAAACTTTTAATAAAAAATAAAACAGTGTGACGTCTCGATATAACGTTGTTCAAGGTCGAATAATGCACTAAATGAGCTTTTATATTGGCTTTTGGAATACTGTTGAAAATAGAGGTCACTGCCACTTGAGCATTTTTAACGGTGTCTACTTACATCAACAAATACAAAAATCGGAGGAACAAAAATGTTACCTTCATGAATATGGCGAATAATCAAATCCACAAAATAAGTAGCTCTCTCTACTTGAAATTTAAAAAGGCTAAAAAAAAGTAAACTGTAGAATAATGCTCCTAAAAACTTCGTTATAGCTCAGTTCTGCATTCCCACTTAGCTGCATGCACTTTATTAATACAAAAAAAAATGGTATAGACCGGGGTCTTAAACTATCATCTTTGTGGCGGCCCGTGGCTCCGTGGCTTAGTAGTTGCTTGCGGTGCAGAAGCTCTCGGGTTCCAACCTCGGCAGGTAGGTATACTTTTATTTAAGTATATATCGCTTGGCCACGCACATTGGTAAACGATAAAAAAAAAAATCTAAAGATTTTTATCACTAAAAGACGGCCGAGGACTTTGTATATTTAATGATACCAAAGTATATGTATAATTGAATATCACACACAGCGATCTTGTTCCGGCAATTTTAAATTTATTAGAAGGCACCGTAGCTAATTTACGATAAAAGATGGAAGACTGGAAGGGATAAGAGATCGCCGACAGGCTATGGGGACAATACGTAATTTTTACCTAAATTCATTTATATAATAATTTTTTTTTTTTAATCTTCGTTTTTGATTTTCCTATTGATCTGTCTGTGCGGATTTTTGATTATTGACCATCATTTAAAATTATTTTTCAATAAATATAGTTTCAAATGTACGTTTCCTAAACTTAACGCTTTTAAACCAGGAACTCCAAACCTAACATAACCTAATACAGCTAAGACATAACCTAACATAACCTAATGTAGCAAACTCCAAACCCAACATAACCTAATATAGCGAACTCCAAACCTAACATAACATAGGTTTGGCCTTGAAAATTGGGTGACTGCACGCATTTTATTCCCTAAAAAGGTAATTTGCATTTTTTTTCACATTCAAACAAAACATCTCGAGTTCATAACGAATCAAATAAAAGCAATAAGACAAAACCCATCTAACGCTTTTAAAACTTTTGCGAAATGGTGTGTCAGGCGAAGATGGTCAGTAAGTTTTTCCTTTGGATTAAAAGTACTAGAAGTATAAGAATAATGGACGGGACCTGGGAAAAAAGCAATATATATATATATATATATATATATATATATATATAAATATATATATATAAAAATATATATATATAAATATATATATATAAATATATATATATATATATATATATATATATATATATATATATATATATATATATATATATATATATATATATTGATAAAATAGTAAAAATCATGGTAAATAATCAAAAATACTCTCAGACAGATCGATAGAAATATCAAGAACGACAATTTAAAAAAAAAAATATTTCCCTTGAGCCTTGCAAATTGCGGCCAGAAAATAAATTTGGCTAAAAATTACGTGTTGTCCTCATCGTGCGACGTACAGCATTGTCCGTGGCACCTAAAAAGAAAGAAGCATACAATTGCCGTGGAGTTTCTAAGAGTACCCGAGCAAAAACGATGTTTTTACTGTGCGACAAAAATTCGAAAAATCGGACAATTTGTATATAATGTGATTAGAAAATCCCTCGTACAAGCAGAATTGTTTAAGGGGTAATGCCACTCAAGAAATTTTTAAAAAATCCACGTTTTTTTTTTGGCTTAAATGATGCTTTAGAGACTTAGAAATAAGCTACAAAAGATTTTACGATGATAAGAAACTCTTCGAGAGTCTTTACGCTTCGCGCTGTTTAAATGACTGTATCTGTACATAATTTAAGTTAATTTAGAATGAATGAACAAAACATTAATTTAGAAGGCGTAGGCATCGCAGATTAGAGGTATCTAGAAAACTTATTTAACTTTAAAACACGTTTTTCTCAAAACTACATTTTCCAAACTGGCCGGAAACATAACTTCTTCATATTATCACCGATTTATTTGAAATTTTAACTATACTTTCAAAATTACATTATCTAACGAAGTACGTATGGATTTTATAATATGTGTTGAACTTTTTTTATAAAACAATTTTTTGCGTGTTCTTTTACCCAAAAATGAAATATTTTCTTCAAACATGTACCATTCATAAAAAAATCAATACTTTTTAAATTTTTTTATGTACTTCCCGAGAACATCTTATGTAGAATTCAAAAAGCTTTGCTCTTTGTTCCAGGTAAAAATTGGAGGAGAAATCTTTCCGGCCGCAAAGTACTATTTATAAGATGCATCTTTCTTTACTGAGTACTGATGCCGCCATTTTGAAAAAAAATTGTTTAAAAATTTGTAAATATACTTTATGTATAATAAAAGTATTTGAGTAAATTTTGGATTGCGTTCACTATATTTCAAAAGAAAAAAAATTGTCAAAATCAGGCTTTTTTCTTAGTTCTGGAGTAGCAATATCCCTTAATACGATAAATGGCAATTAAAATGCAACATCTGAGCGAATAACAACATTTGTTTTTTTTATGAGCATAGCACACGTGCTGTAAGGAAATCACTAAACCCCTACAGTAGCCACGCATGTGCGGAAAAAGCAATTCACGTTGGTCGTTGTAAATTGTACTCGGCGGGAAACACAATCATTCCAAAGGATGAGGTTCTCCATATTAAAAAATTCTTGAATAGAATTGTACTGCAAGCGAATGTGATGTATTAACGTCCTATGTATTCCCAGCATGCACCGCTTTGGAAGGAAGTAAGCAGGTTACACCCATCGAACACATTCCATGGAAGTACTTGCAGAATAGACTCAAGTCGCCAACTATTCTTCGATGTTCCAAGGAATCACGGCTACTGGTAAGTTCTGGGTCTCCATTTAGACGAACAGCTCGCTTCTAAATGGAATCCAACACATGCACCTTATCTTGGGAGAGCATCAAACCTGGGAGCAGTATTCCCTCGTTGGTCGAATTTATGTAAAGCTTTCTAGTATTCGAAATAATAGCTGAAAAGCTTTTAAGAAGCTCTCTTTGCTATGCATGCAACATGGTCATATCAAGACATATTTCCTCCCAAGTTAACGCCGAGGAAGTTGAGTGACGATGCTAGAGGAATAGTGTCAGGTTCGCCAACGTTAACTTGTTTAGAAAACACGACTGGGTTTTTGTAGCGTTAAATTCTACTTGGTCACTATCACCCCAAGATAGAATTTCTTCCAGATCTTTATTAAACTGAAAGACTTCCTGTTGTATGCGGATATCTGCATGAGTAGATGATGTTCGAGCGTACATGATAAATGAAAAAATGTGTCTAACCTAATGAGTGTCGAATTTTTTAGGATTTCCAAAAGATCGAGATCTAAAAAAGGTTCCAATTTTATTGACTTTCCAGATGATGATGAGGACGATGATCATAACGCACGTTAGACGGTTAGCTACGAATAAAAAGAAAGGCTACTTTACTAGCACATTATTTGACTTAACAATTTAAGTGTATTTTAATAGCTGTCGTAATCTGAGATAGTTTAATAGGCTATTAAGCTGAAACTGTTGTAAATAAAAGTGATTGTTATAATGATATACACTTACAGTTTGAGATTAAAAAACGAAAAGGCATTTTTTATAGGCAGTAAAAGTTCATTGACAACACTGCATTAAATAAAAACTAACTAATAAAATTTCATATAGTACAATTAGGTAGTTTGTGTCATGACGTTCACCACTTCCCCATATCTGCCCAACAATTTTGACTCTTTTTGTAACACTCTAAACTCCCAGTAAACTATAGAACTGTAGAGATTAAATGTTTATCTAAAATTATCTATAATTTATTTAGTTAAATTAAAATAGCATAAAAAATTGAAAAATATATACAAATGCAACTTAATACCCTCGAATCCAAATATCCAGTTGTAAACCATTTTTAATAGCATATGTCAGCGTTTCCGAATGATTTGGAGGTCATATTTATTTTTTGTTTCAGTGCACTCATTTGTATTCAGTAGTGTCTGGTAAATCATCATGCGACGTTTAACACTTCAGTAAAGCTACGAAATTTACTAAATCAATTCTGTAAATGAAACTTTTTCTGCTCTTGGACTAATTTATGATCAGTTTAATATAGTTCCGCAGTCACACCAACTATACTCCTCTTCATATTACCCCGAGAATTGGAAAAGTACTAGGGCTACCTTTTAAGTTTTTACAAAGATAATGAAAAAAAAAAAAATGTTGGTACAAATTTGTTCTCGAAATATTCGCCTTTAAGATTTATACATTTTGCATGCATTCGAACCAATTCCCAAAACATTTTTCCACTTTAAAGTTGGTACCTCAAAAACATGGTTTTAGAAGGATTCAAAAGCGACCACTTTTGTTGAATTCGTTCATCTTGGAACACTCAATTGTTGCTTAGTTTTCGGCTCGTACGAATACATCCAAGTTTCGTCTCCTGTTACGACATTGTATACGGATTTTGCATGACCTCGGTAGAATTTTTTGAGCATTTCCTTATATCAATTGACACAAGCCAAGGAATGGACTGTAGTCTTCGATATGCCTAAGGCTGCCTCTATCTCACGGTAAGTTACATACCGATCCTCAATCATGTTGCGCACAACATCGATGTTCGTTGAAATAACAATCAATTTTGGTCGACCTTCACGAAATTCATCGCTGACGGAAGCACGACCATGAGGAAATTCTGCAAACCAATTCTAAACAGTCTTTTCTGATGGTGGCTCATTATCAAAAGTTGAACGAAGCGATTCGAGGCATTGTTGTTGAGTTAGGCTTTTACTAAATTCGTAAAAAATCATCCAACGAAAACCATCACGTGAAATTTCCATTTGTTCACAAACCTGTTTTTCTTAAAACGCTCACTGTAAACAAACTACTCGGCCAACAAATTTTACAACAATGGTACTGTCACATCTTAACAGCGCCATCTAGTGGTCGTTTGTAAAAACTTAAAAAGCGGCCCTCGTACTCTTCATATTACCCTGAGAACTGAAAGAGCAGCTTCTGCTAGAACTAAAGTTTGTAAACAATGCTGTTGTTAAACAAAATATTTGTTGAAAATACAAATTTATTGATTCCGCGTTCTTTGGAAATCAATCTTACTGCGACGTCAAATTGGCAAATTTTGCGTAGTTGAGTTTACAGGAATCAGCTGATTCAGGAACTGAAGTTGCGATTTCGGAATTAGAATAATTGCGCCCATGGCAATGTCGCAAGAATGGCGACCAGCTGTTTTGTAGTAAAAAATCTCTTTGGATACCGTGAGGATCTTGCTACTTATATTTAGTAATTTTAATAGCTGATTATATATGATTATCAGGGTATAGGAATACGAAAGGCGTTTTTTTAGATCAGAGAATAACAGAAACTAGTAACAGCCAAGTTGCTTACAAGGGGGGGACTTGACAAATAGGGGAATGCTATTGATAACCGGGGCGAAGTCTCTTAAAGAAAAAAAACCTCTGTTCCATGCACTAGAACTATAAAAACTACGCATTTTAAAAATTGATGACCGGAATAATGGTGAATCAAAGAATCTGTTAAATTTTGGAAGTCTGACAACACTAAAAATCTGACCAATTTGCTATGTTGCTAGCAGATGTAATCAACTTGTTTTGAAAGTACATTAGACGACTGATCACGTTTTAATGTAAATATGCGGAGGCATAGTCACTCCTATTAATTAATATCAACCAGTTATTGCTGGAGTATGTTCTGTTTTTTGGATTAGCGTGACGGCACGTGATTTCAAGCGTAAATTGTTTTACTGTGTCAACTTACTTCTCGTAGATCAGTCGGTGATGTAAATAACCGAGCGTAATCCATAGAAATGACAAGCTGTCGAGGCTATGGATATATGTTACATACAAGGAAAATATACATAGGACATATTTATATTCATGTACTGTTTTGATTTAGTTGCTCAAGTTTATCAAGTCGCTCGCTACATTACATACAATGTTATTGTTATGTTTTGATATCAAAGACTAACTTTATATCCACATACTTAGCGGATAGAGAACCTCCTTTTCAAACATCTTTTAAAACAATTATTACTCAGCCCCTTCCCTCAAACCAAAATAAGTACTTAATTTGACTTTCTCACACCAAGAATAACTTAATTCAAGCACTACTAATTAATATTTTAAACGATAAGTATTTTAATATAAGATAATAATCATAGACAAAAGTTTAGCATGGGAGGGATTCAGAGATATTTACAACTGAAACCTGACATTTCCCTCTACATGCTATTTCTGTTATAACTAAAAATAATGAACAAGTAACACAATTTTTTAGAGTTATCGACTATCCTAAAAAAGACATATAATACGACGTGTATGTAGCAACTCCTCTAACCTCCTTCCCACCTCGTAACACCTTATATATTTGCCCATAAATCATATAAAATGATGAAAAAAATAACACAATTTTCAAATTCCTCCACAAGAACCCTGAAATATACAAAATAACCCTTCAACACTTTCTTCTATTTCTTTAACCCCCTATAAATAATTGTCCACCCTCAACCAAAAAACAAAAAAAATCCTCACAACATAGAAACTATACAAAATTACTCTCACCCTCTTCCACTATAGCTTCCTTTTTCATACGGCACACTTATGGGATCACTTCGATGTCCGTCGGTCACATCCGATTTTCTACGAAACTGTTTGACACAGAAAGCTGAAATTTGGCAAAAATATAGGAATATCAGCCCAATCAGAGCCGTGTAGTTTTGAAAGTTAAATTTTGATTTCAGGGATTAGTTTTGGGGGGTAAAAATAGGAAGTGAAATTTTTTTTTTACCAGTTCATCGAGTGGGGTGTCAAATGAAAGCTTGTGAAAATACGAATTCAAAAATATATATGATGTCATACTTGCGCACACTTTTTTTGTATTATTTTTTCAAAAATGACCAAAAAGCCCTGTCCACAAATCCTATCTTAAGAAGTACTGAGCAAAAAATTTTGAAAAAATTCTGCACGAACGAAAATTATCACGAGTGCATTACCTGTGATAATTTATCGGGTATATAAAAAAAAATAAAAATTTCAAGGTCCTCAGTTTTCAACAAAGATCGGAAACAAACTTTGATAAAGACTCTTTTAAGGTGTGTTTTGTGAAGTCATTGATGATTTTTTACCTCCTTAACAAACATTTTGTTTTAAAAGCAATCGCCGTACGGAACACTAATTGCGCAAGTCCGACTTGCACTTGGCCGATCTTTTTAGTTAAGTATAATTTACATGTGTATCAGATTTAAAATCGGTATCCTATTTCGTTTCAGAGTTATCGTACTAACAGATAGACAAACTGGCTGACAGAAAGGCGAAAATGTCTCTCGTAATCTAGGGAAATCGCGAAAAAATTCGAAGATCAAAAATACAAAACTTCCCATATGGAAGTACAAACAACAAACGCCTACAGAGTTAATATCACTAATCGTTTACTTTTTTTGTGACGGAAATTCCAACAATTATAAACACCATTTTCCCGGAGAAATCACACACACTCTAAATGTAAAAAAAAATCAGGAAATACAGATAGATAGGCCATAAATATAAGTGGAAAAGAAAAACTCTACGACGCTGCTGACACTCGTCTTATTTAATCTATGCCATTTGAAAACGTCTTTGACATTTAGTGAGGATTGAAAAGCTGCTCTTGCTGCGATGTAAAAACAGGGAAAGGCAGCGTGCCGAACCCGTTTATTCTAATATCAGTGTAATTGAATGCTCATAAAAAGGTCTTTAATCTTATGTTATTGGCCTTTCAAAGGAGTATTAAAGCAGAACGCATAATTTTATTAATTAGTGTATAGGGGTATAGGCACCTACGCATGAATTAATAACATATTACCCTCTTTCCCCAGGGCTACGCGCCATTTTGTTTTTAATATGTTAGTATAATATATAACTTAATATAAATTACGGTCGAAAATATAAGGGACAATTAAGGCACTTAGTTCTAGGGAATCTTCCTTTTCCATGCAATTATTGGAACAGAAATGCTACGACCAAAGACAAAACGTATTTATCTACGAGAGAGCTTTTGACAATGTTAAATACGAACATCTACTGAAATACTTCAAAAAATTGAATTGAAACTGGAGATTAAAACACCAGAATAACGACAAGCAGCAGTCAGTTAAAGTTCGCATAATTAGAGATCTTCAGCATATTGACGTGTCCAGGAGAAATGCTCACTCTGTTTAATATCTACGTTGAGAAAATACAGGTGGTAAACAAAATAATATGAACCTAAATAATGACCCAAAATCTTTATTGGTAGGGGTTGGGCTGGTCTCCAACGCAGACTGATAAATACAGGCTTTGCACAATGTTTAACGGAATACGTACTCATACCTCGTGCAGAGTGGCCTCTAGTTCGAATAGTGTTATTGGAGTCCTGGCAAGCATTATGCTTTCTAAAAATACCACGCAAAATTCAATTATGTTGAATTCGATGGACTGAAAACACCAGATAAGATATTCTAGTTCTGAAATAATGTAAGTAAAGATCCGTTTGATCCGATTCGGCCTCGTCCTACTGCTGTTCCGTCTAGTATCTGTGCTTGTGACATCAATGTAGTCGTTCTAAAGCATTACGCAATATTATTATTAGTTTTGGAATAGCCACACTACCATGAATATTCGCAAGATGCGGTTCCAGTAAAATAGTTTTGGTTGATATGGTATCCTTCATCTCGGAGGTTATCTGGGATATCGTTGTATTGCGCTTTTGGGCTACTATTCCCTTCAACATTCGTCTACATGTGCGGGCTAACCTCGACTTTCGGTCACTGTTCGGTTTCGAAGATAAAGTATTATCATATTTTATGTGGGTTGTCATAGCAATCGATACAGGTATCCTTGTAACACCTAAAAGGTTGGATGTTTCCATCATCAAAGCTCTAACAAGGCGAGCTGTAAAAATTTTGCGGCCTTGCAGTTCAAAGAGATATGACATAGTTCGGCTGGTAGTAGGATGTTCACATAAAACCCGTACAACTATTGCTGATAGACATATAACTTTACTTTCACGGCTACTAAGTGGGAGACTTCTGTGCTAGGTGGCAATTACGAGTAAATTAATGCTAGATATTATACTATATGGTGTCGAAAAAGTATTTTAGTAAATTGAATAGAAAGATGAGATACATCACTGCATAATAAACACTCGCCCTCACCTCGATTGTCACTTAAGTATGCTACTAACATAAGTAGACCTGTCTTTTCTCGTGCATCGTTCAGGTTAGTTAAATTAGAACGTAGCTATAGATGAAAAGGGCATATGTAGTTTCTTAATAATTAATGATCTGTTTCTCACAACATAATTTAAGATTGTCATATATCTTTTTTTTATCGATTAAAAATTACCTAATAAATTTACTGTTATTTAATTAATAAAAAAACGTCACTTTTTATTTTATTTTCTTATCTTAATCCGCGATCAACATAATTATAAAATTTTAGATTACACAAGTTTAAATCATTATTTATTACTTAAGACACATTTTATAGGTACCATTTTATTTGAAATTAACTTCTTTATTTACTATTATTCTGTGTATTTTACATTAATAAATAATAGGTAATTTATGATGGAAATTGGCAGGGAAATCTCGGAGTGATTACTCCAAATAATATTGGTGATATTATGTGATCGGTTGCGAATCAGTTTAACCGGTAAAAATTGACTTCCCTAATAATGTCTGTATGGTCAGCAAGAATCAAAATTCTTGCTTCGAAAAATAACACTAACGTAAATTTCTTTTTCTACAATCATTTAAAGATACATTTATTATGGTATAATTTTCAAAAAAATAGCAATAACCTTTATTTAAGAATGTTGGATAATAACCTTATTATTCAACAATTTCAAACCAACAACTGAATTGATTTTCAATATGTTGTGTAACAGTTTTACAACCCAATAAAAAATTGCATTTAAAGTAAAAAAGAACTGTTATCAATTCGCCTTTTAAAGCTGCTTGTTGCTGAAATAAATTTAACAGTTTTTTTGTTATCGAACCGTTTTGGCGTAAGCTTCTTTGGTTATTCAGTAAAATTACCTTAGATCAAGAAAACTAATTTTAAACTGAGTTAATTGTTTTTTTTAAATATTTTGTTTTTAATGTTGGTAAAAGGACATTTACCTCTTGACGATCCATTTTTACATCCGCTATTCAAAATTTTGATTCTTACAATCATAGTTTTAGAAGGACAAAGGAACGTCACTTACTTGCAACACATCTTTACAAATAATTCGAGAAAGTTTCCTGAACAAATTGATCCCTAAAAGAAGTGATATAAACTGGAACCACATAGTCCTGACACCGATGTTTTTTCATCTAGAGATAACGCAATATTAAAGTTTACAGTCATAACCTTTACCATTTCAAAGAATTTAAACAAAATATCCAGCAAGAAATGGCAGCAATCACAAAAACTGTCTGTCAGCAATCAATAATTTCACCGATCGCTTAGAAGGGTACCAGAAACATTAAGATTATCTTAAGATGGCTTTATTTTTTAAGAAATAAATTTCCAAAGACTGTACTTTGATTTACAGTAAAAAATTTGTTATAAATGAGTTTTGATACTATGATCATTTTAAAAATTAAACTTTGCTATATGTTTTTTCATAATTTTCATAACTTGATCCATCTTTATAATATTAAAAATAGTAATAAAAAAAAACTGAACTTGTTAAGGTGATAAAATACTCAACACACGGGGATATTTTGAAAGTCGCCAGAAGACAAGCACTTGTAACGTCCTGTCTATAGGAAATGCATAAATTTAACTGATATGACCACTACTCAAATAACGTATATCAATTTTTTTATAAGTGGATTTACCTCAGACACAAAATAGACAGAGTAAGTTATTCATAACATTGTTTCCCGCCAAATCAGTGATCTCTAAGAAATTTCAGTGAGTGCGGTCAGAAGAAGTAGAAAACACTGGTCAGATTTCCAACCTTGTCTTATGGAAAAAAATTACCGTATCCCGGGTCCCAGTAGGGCCGCTAAAAACCTGAATGGTTGCTGCTAGTAAAACCGGTAGTGGAGTGGTGTTAATTTTAATAGCAGGTTATACAGTATGTTAAGTAAGAACGTGTCTGAGATCATTCATTTTTTGGTAGATGAGATTCTAGCGATTCAACAAAAAATCGGTATACGACGTATTTTAGTAAAAGTATCAGTCGATTTCGAAATTTTGTCGAAACCACGTAAAATCCAATGTTTGCGCGTCGGTTCGAGACAGTCTTTCTTTGTTCCCATCCAAAGGGGTCTAAATGACACATTCTGCGGCCACTAAATATATTAAAAAGTCGGTATCGTTTGTGAAGAATCATTTTGAAGAGATGAAAATGTCGACTGGCCAAAACGTGGCTTGATAGGGAAAGTCACTCCGAAAGTCGAAAAAACGAATCGTGCCTTTGTTTTCACGGGACGCGAAATAAGAAAATCGGGTTTGAATGTGTCCCACGAGACCGATAACATCTTCGTGCTCATGATGTCAAATTCCAAAGCACGTTGAAGAAACCTTTGCTGGGTGAAAATCACATTGCGAAGCGGCTCGCTTGGGCCCAGGATAAAATACTAGAGTGGCCCTCACAATCGCCGGACGCCAAACCTATTGAAAACATTTGGTCTCTTCTAAAGAGAAAGCTAAGAGGAGAGACACTGAGGACTTTGACTCTGTCTCGCGAGATTCGAAAAATTTGCAGAGAATGCAGAAAATCTCAACAGCATGCCTCGAAGATGCCAGACGATTATTGATACAGGAGGCGATTGGATAACTTACCAAGGTAATTGCGCCGTTGTTAAGACACCAAAGGATACATTGATGGCAAAAAATATTCTTGAAACACATTTTTTCAAGAATACGAGCGATCACGTTCTTATTTGACAGACTGTATAAGGATATATATAACTTATTAAAGTACTAATTTAGAAAATATTCAGCTATCTGTTATAAATATAATGTTATTGACTTTCTTTTCCATTAGCCAAAAATTATACACTATAATTATACTTCAGATTAGACTTTTAATAATATAGCGAAAGCCGGTGAATCATTGAATATTTAAAAATTTCACACTTACATTCAACCAAATCGTAACTCATCGTTTCCAGTCGCCCTTCCTTGAGTCCTCTGGCAACCTTGGATAGTGTACTAACTATGGAAGAAAAACAGCCTTGGAGTTACCTCCAAAATTTAGTGTAAATAAGCTTCTTTAGATCTTGGAACGTTATTTGAGCGATAGGGTATCGTGTGTTGCTACTGATGATTGGCAAAGGTTTTAGTTATGCTGATTATTTATTTGATGCGGATGGCATTAAAATTTTCAAACTATATGAGGTGTCTCTTTGAATGATGAATTACAGACGGATTTGACAATTTTTTCTAATTACTGAAACATTGACTCTTAAATCTCGATAAATGTGATTCTTTGTTTTAAAAAAGCCTAACCCCGTTATATTTTTAAATAACAATAACCGGTAAAGGACAAGTTGAACTTGCACAATTAGTGTTGTGTACGTTGACTGCTTTCGAAATAAAAAATTTTGTTATGGAGGTATAAAATGATCAGTGACTACACAAAACACACCCCAAATGAGTTTTCAACAAAGTTTATTTCCAATCTTTACTGAAAATTGATGACCTTGAAATTTTTGTTTTTTTTATATATACCAGATAAATTATTAATGCACTCGTGATAATTTTCGTTCAATCTACACCTCGTGGAGAATATTCCAGAATTTTTTCAAAATTTTTTGATCAGTACTTTTCGAGATAAGGGACGATTTTTCGCGATTTTTTAAAAATAATACAAAGAAAAGAGTGCGCAAGTATTACATTATATATATTTTGTAGTCGTGTTTTCACAAGCTTTCATTTGACATCACACTTTATGATCTAGTAAAATTTTTTTTTTCACTCCCAATTTCACCCCCCAAAACTTACCCCTTAGTCAAAATTTAACTTCAAAAACTTCACGGCTCTGATGAGGCCATCAATTCCTATATTATTACCAAATTTCAAGTTTCTATGACAAATAGTTTCGGAGAAAATCGGGTGTGACAGATGGACAGATAGACAGACAGACACCGAAGTCATCTTATAAATGTTCTCTACGGAACAATAAAAGACCCAAGTAAAATAATGTAAACCATTTGAGAATTATTCTGGATTCTAAACTGTGCTGGAAAACATGCGAAATCAGTTTTTTTTTATTGCGTATTACCTGAGGCTTTGAAAATGATTCATCTCTTACTACTTAAAAATATAGTAGTCGGTCTTAGGCTCGACTTTTTTACGAAAGTATAGAACTTCACGTATCAGAAATACTTAGAACGAAAAATTCCGTTTTGATAGGCATATATATTTTTTTTTCTCTTACAATGACAACTTACAACTCTATGGGATGCAGTCTCTTCAAAATCTAGAAAAATGGTATGAAATATTTTTTTATATATAAGACCGTTAATAAAATACTTTATTCTCGGGTCAACCATCTTTTTTCAGTCTAAACGTTTATACCTCCGTAATAAACAGATTTCTTTGGTCTTAGTATCAAGTTTCAACTACTTTTTGAAGTTACGGCTGTCGTGTATATAAAAATATAGATTAGACTGAATCTAATTTTGACATATTTTTTGGTTCAAAAGAAAGATTTAACAAAATATTTAAACTTCTTCTACCTTTGGAATGTGGTTATTTTTACTTATGATACAATTTTGTAACATTTTATTACCCGATTTGATTTTGTGACTCTTTACTGTATATGCTGTGTAATCCTGTTATAAGTCAGCTGCAACTGATTGTTGGATAGTCTTACTTTTAAATAAGCATTTATTCTAATTAGAGCGCGGAGGTATTCTTACGAAATTCTTCTATATTTTTACGCGGCTTTTATTGTTCTTTTTCGCGATGCTGGCACAATCCGAACGGCCTTTCGGCACGCAAATTGCATTTCGTAAATGTTTCTTCGTAATTACGGGGCAATTCATTCCCCAGACTGTTTTTTTCGATACCAAGATTAGCATTGTAAAGGTTCTGATTAAATTAAATACCTTGTTTTACCACCGCTTAATGTTGTTAATTAATACTTTTTTATTTCACTGCCTTTACTCTTTACTTTTATGAATCAGTTATAGTAATATATATATATATATATATATATATATATATATATATATATATATATATATATATATATATATATAGCCTTGGCCAAAAGATTTAGGCACCCCTAATAAACACGTGAAACTCGTAAAATAATAAAAAAAGACTAATTGTTTTAACAATACTATAGGCGCCGCTGTCAAAATCTAACTTAAACAATAGACAATCTCTTTTACAAGTCCATAAAACACCTGGCCCACAAAACTGCGATAATGAATTTTTTAAATAATGTTTTATCAGTCTCTTTTTACTACTTGTAGTGTCAAGAAGCTTCCGTGCGTGTTTTATTTGTGAACTGGACCTTCCTATATTTGAGAAATGTCTAAGAAAAGTGAGCTTGGTATCGAAAAACGAATTAAAATTGAAACCCTACATGAACAAGGCAAGTCCCAAGTAGAAATAGCCAAGTTAGTGAAATGTTCTCGGAGCGCAATGCAATGTGCTATTAAAAGGTTTGTGGAGACTGGCTCCCATGCCAACAAAATGAGAACGGGCAGAAAACGTAAGACTAATGAGCGACAGGACAGAAAACTCATCCGCGAGTCTATTAAAAATCGAAAAAAAAAAAAAACATCATCTGAGTTCGCTGCAACTCTGTCGGAAGAGATTGGGATGCCGATTAGTTCTCGAACGGCAAGGAGAAGACTGATAGAAGCTTGATTAAGAGGGTGCAAAGCTAGAAAGAAGCCTTGGCTTTTCAGAGACCAATAGGAAGAGTGGGCTGTGAAGCACCAACATTTTAGCGAAGAGGATTGGTCTAATGTTGCATGGTCCGACGAATCCAACTTTGAGGTAAGTTTTTATATGATTTATTTTAACAAATAACTACATATAATTACTCTTGATTTAATCAGTTTTAGTCAAAATAATAACTAATTTTTTCTAATTGAGTATTTTTTCTATTCTTACAGCTATTCGGAACGTCAGGTGTGACATTCGTGAGGCGGCGTGTCGGCGAGGAATACCATCTAGATTGCGTGGTACCTACTGTAAAACACAGAGGAAGCACCATTATGATCTGGGGCTGCATGGCTGCTAAAGGCGTCGGCGAAATGTTCGTTTGTGAAGGCCGCATGAACAGCCAAAAGTACGTAAATGTACTAGAAACTGTACTGATGCCTTCGCTAACGCGCATCTTTGGCGACACAATTTAGACGACATCAAATTCCAGCAAGACAATGCACCTTGCCATAAATCAGCGGCTACGATGCGCTGGTTTAGAGACTTTGTCTTGTTGGATTGGCCGGCGCAGTCTCCAGATCTAAACCCTATCGAATATCTTTGGGGTATTCTGAAGTGCAAGATACGGGAGCATAGCATAACATCAAAAGCAGCGCTAAAAAGCGCTTTGATGGATGAGTGGGATGCCATAAGTACAACTGAAAGTACTAGGCTTGTACGCAGCATGCCCTAAAGAATTGCTGCTGTAATTAAAGCTAAGGGCGGACACACCAAATATTAATTTATTTCATAATTTTACCTCAATATACGACTTTACAAAATATATGAATTTAATTTTTTACCCTGAAACATAAGAACTGAAGTAAATTGTAGTGTGCCTAATACTTTTGGCCAAGACTGTACATCTATATATTATTTATTATATATATATATATATATATATATATATATATATATATATATATATATATATATATATATATATATATATATAATGTTTCGTAAAGTTTTGCATAATTTTTGTATATGTGAACTTGCGATTAAAATAAATGCAGGACAAGTTTGTGACAATTGGCTTGGTTCAATGTCAAACATAACTGCTAGACGTAAAAAATACGATGCAAAATCTTGCACGTTTACGCTACAGAACCCCAAAAATCATTCTCTCGTATTGCTAACGAAGTAAAATCTAATGGATGGACTATAAAACCTACTAACTGTGGAAAAAAAAAAAAACTACAAAGCGGAAGACCATAAGGTTTATGGGGTAAGTAAAAAAACTGAGAAGAAAGGTCTGAAGTGTGCAAGCAAGAATTGAGATATTGCGTTACAAGTTTTTTGTTCTCAAAGCAATTGATTGGATTGTGCAGTTGTTGAATAATGAAAATTTAGTTCTAAATTTAAGGCGTTTGAGTACGTTTCTGAACACAGCCATCTTTAAATGTCAAATCACAGGCTTTCGTTCTGGGCTTCTCGCCGCCCTCTGCCATGCTTTCCCTCATACGGTCTCCATTTTAGGATGATATTGCTCCATCGTCCGTTCGTACATCTCGCCACATGCCCAGCAAAAGTCCACTTATATATGTATATAGGCCTTTTCAAGAGTATAATGCATCTAAATTACTATGGTTTTGTTTAGGTACTGAAATGCACTAATATTTTGCCTGTTTTTTCTTCAAAATCATATAACTATTATCATGAAATTTTTTGAGAATTCTCTCCATAATAGGCACAGGAAATTTTGTTCGTCGTTCGTGATTTTATTAGTTTTTAAAGACTAGTTGATGAACTGTTGATAAAAAGTAATTTTTCAACATCTATCAATATAGACATTTTTTAACATTTAGATAATATAAAAGTATTATTAAATAATTTTATATACATACATGTATACACCAGTGTCGCCATAAATTGTGTCAGAACTTCTAATGCAAATATTGAAATGAGAACTCAACACAAAAAAGTTAAAAAATTTATTTAGAAACTATGGAGATTCGAAATTTCGGTATCTCGTTATGCAAACCTTTCCTGGAGAAAATGACTGAGTGAGTTCAAATCTGGGCTACCGGAAAACCAGTCCTCAGCATTAATAAATAATGGAACATTGCTTTCTAGCCAGCATTGTGTTCTCCTACTCAGCCATTCTGATTTATTTTTGAATTTGTCGGTTAATACATCGTTAGTGACTCTTTAATACGCTCTTACGTAGCCACCCCATCTGATTTTCTGAAAGAATTTCTGTCGATTTCGGAGCGTACGGATTTGGGATTTTTTTATTTAGGAAAGGTAACTAGTAACGATTTTAATAACGAAAACGTCTCCCGAGCACTTCTCTCCACTTTGAATTTTTCGTACTTTCTCCACTCCTTGGCGACTGAGGGAAAAACCCAGCTAAATTGTGTACCGAAGGATAAAATAACACCGCTGTAGTGGTACCACGGGTTGGCATGTCTAAGTCCCTTATAATATTAACGGTTAATAGCTTTGTTATAGCCTGTCCCAAAATATAACATCCTGATTTTTGGCGTTTTAAGTGGGCAATATAAAAATTCTTATCTTTTGTTTATGATAGGTTACAGAGATGGACTTAAGAATTTTATTCATTAATGCAAATAAATAAAATTACAAGTGTTTTTGGGGATGTTTGTTTATAGATGCATGTAAAAACAAATGGATAAGAAATACAAATATACAGTTTGAATGAATGGGGTTTACAAGACGGGACATATTGTATAAATAAAAATATATTTTAACTTAGGCCTAATTCGGTTTCACTATCACTGTCATCAGCTGAGGTAATTATCAGTGGTTTTATATTATTTACATAAATATATGAATCTTCAACTATAACAACGTGCTGAAAGGGATTCTTCCAGCTTTCACAGGGTATATCATTTATAGCTTTTTTTACTAATTCAACCACTGACACGCTTAAAGTAGGAGAAACATTTTGTGCCCTTATTTTTGATTTAACTTGATGCCAAATATGTTCAATTGGATTAAACACACAATAATACGGAGGAAGCCGCAAAACAGTATGTCCCATTTTCTCAGCCATACTATCACAAACACATTTCTTTTTCAATTTATAGTCTTTCAAAACTTCCAAAAGATCACTTTTTTTATAACTAAACTCAAAATAAATGTCATTTTCTAACATATATTCCTGTAATTCCGATTTGGTGTGGGCTGCATTAGGAACCTTATTTAGTAGGTGACTATGGTAACTTGCATTGTCCATAACTATAACACTCTGTTTGGGAACACTTGGCACAAGGAAATTTTGAAACCAATATTCAAAAAAAGTTCTGCGGTCGTGTCTTCGTGATAGTCCAAACTAGAATCTTTTATGTTTTTTGCAGAAAATAGTAGACAATTTGAAACCTAGCCCTTTTCAGATCCAGCACGCAAAATGGTTATTCGTTTACCGTTATTTGAAGGTACGTTAGTCTGACATTTTGTACTGCGGTCAATCCACCCTTTTTGCACAGTGTCATGGGTATCAAACCATGTTTCGTCAAGGTAAATTATTGGCCAACTCTCTAATCGATACTTTTTAATTTCTTGTAAATAAGTATGTCGCAAGATTCGTAATCTTTGTGACTCCATCACTACTTGCCTTTTGTTGATTTTTCGGAACGTGAATCTCATTCATAAGAGAATTCAGTGAAGGGTTGATCGGCCACAATGTATATTGGTCTCGTCCTGCACCACTGTCTTATTTTGTCTAGTGTCGGCATCAACTGCTCTTCATACACAGAATATATTTTTCACCTGATGACGTCTTTTTCACAATCGTCTACATGATGCATTTGAAAATCTTTCCGTTTTTTCCTGTTCCTGAGTGATGGTTTTTTCTACAATACCCTTAATCGTAGAAATTGGGGTTTTTGTTAGCTCACTGGTTTCTTGTGCAAAGCACTTTGTTTACTCAAATTTCTTTTTACCAAACTGTCGTAAACATTTTTCACTATTTTTTTAGCGTCAAGTGATAAATGTTTTCTCTTGCGATAGCCACTATTGCAATTTTCCCACGGACGCCACATAATTAAAACAGAACCGTTACGTTGTAAGTAAAACTGAAAATAAAAATAATAAAAAGTATCTTTCGAATCTTAATGGGGACCTGTGGTCATTATGCCTATATTACCAAATACTTAAAGGGCTCCAAACCCGGTTGCCAGGTAGTAAATATATAGGTAAAAACAGATCCAGTATGATTGCAGGTGCAAGTGAGGGCGGTATACAAAGCAGGTGAAATAAAAATCGTTTTATCGTAATACCTGGCAACTATGCACAAAACCTTAATAGGGTCGTTTATTGCCCCACTGAAAAAGCAAAAAGGCAGGACCTTATATCTTGGGATTTACTATGTAACTTGGTTTAAAATAATTTTAAAACAATACGTTTAAAAACGCACTGGGCCAACCGGGACAGTGTGTAACTGTGTAATAAAATAATTTTTTAGAAAAAAATTAGCAAACAATAATTATTTCCATAATGCATAATATAAAACGTGGCCAGTTAAGTAACATAAATCGGTGCATAGTAAAACAACACAAGCCGTTGCAATAACTAACGTTTAGTCTGAAAACAATGAGCGAAAATGTGATGTATAATTAGGATGGTTAATTGTGCTTTTGTATAGAATTAGTGCAGAGCAACACTGAAGGCGAATTCACGGAAATTCAATTTGCTGCAACTTCCTAGAAAACGCCACGCCGAGTCGGTGTTTTATTTTTATTTGCAATATTTCTGAATAATTAAAAAAAATAGGTCATACGGTTTGTAGGATTTGTTGTTTTTAATTAATTACCTAATAATTCTACGCTTTTATACTTTTTTAATAAATTGTAACGTCTATACATAGTTAAGTTGGTGCTCATTTTGCATGAAATAAAACATAAAAATTAGTTTCGTAAGTATTTTCATTGATCGTTTGACAGGTCGTCCAAAATGCACTCATTTGGAATTGCCATTATTTTGTTTAATTGAGAGTTGTCTAATAGATGTTAATTTTGTATCTCTCTAGATCCGTAACTTTTGACACCATAATAATGGCCAAAAAAAAAATATTTTTTTTACAAATTTTTTAAACACAAGTATATAGAAACTCAGAAAATTAGCTGTACAGCAAAATATTGTACAGGGTGAGTCAACGATAGAGTAAAGTTCATTAACTCATTTGTTTCGGGAATGATGAAAAAATGTTAAATAAAATATTTTTAGGGAATGTTAAGGTGCACAGTTTAAAATTATTTTTGAGTATTCAGGGTACTTCAAAAAAGTGTGGCCGATATAGCATATGTTTTTTTTTTAAAAAATGGAACATCCTATTTTCTAATTCATTTTTAAATTCTGCGTAAAATTTTATAGCTTTTTTTATTAATAATGTTATATACCTAAACCTAGCAGTTTTTCTAATATTTCAATTTTTTTTTTAAATACTTGTTTTCCGTTTTGTAAAAAATTGCCAGTAGCGTCATTGTTTCTGAAGGTGGAATACTCATAATTGGTACGAGCATTCTATAGAGATGAAAAAAAAGATATATGTAAAGAAATTTAAGTTAGACGCTACAGGGTGTTCAAAATGAATTTATGCATTTCGACTATTTTAAATTTTAAAATCTTATATTTTTTAAATGGCACACCCTGTATAGTATTATTTTTTCTGATAGATTTTACAAAACCCTCCAACTTTTATTACGTATGTCATATACCTATTTCTAATAGTTTTCGATTTATTTTGAATTTTTCAATTTTTACCCTTTTTTTAATACACTTACGCTATTGTGAAAACGTAAACAAATAGTTAATAATAATTTTAATATAGTTAATGATTAATTATTATGACGTTATAAACGTTCAAAAATATGCCCGTCTACTTGAATACACATGTTTAGTCGTTTTACTATATTTTCCTTCACTTTCGTTAGAATAAAGGGCGTTATTGTCCTGCACGCATCCCGTATTCTATTTTCCATATCGATTGGTCTTGTAGGGGGATTCACATAAACACGATCTTTAATGTAGCCCTACAAAAAGAAGTCTAAAGGTGTTAAGTCACATGATCAAAAGGGCCACTGAATGAATCCATCCCTACCGATCCATTTTTGTGGGTAACTATAGTTTAAAAATTCCCGAACTTCCCGGTGGTAATTATTTATTTATTTACGGGCAGACCTATTTTGTACAAAGTATTTACAGAAAAATTACAATAATACAGTAAAGTTATAACAATACAATAACAACACCAGTAATTATCATTTCAAAAACTCAGTGGACTGTCAACAGTTTTTCTTTTAAACGTTTTAAAGAGAGAATAAAAAAATCAAGATCCGCTCCACTGGCACCATTAGTGATTCTAGTGATCGGCGAGAATAGGCCATAGTTACATCTGTGGTACCTCGGGGCAAAGAGTACGTGGTCTCTTGTTGATCTTGGTGGAACATGAAAATTTATCAGACTCAAGAGATCAGAGCAGTCTATATGACCATTTACAAGTCGAAATAAGAAACATATATCAGCAACTTTCCTACGTCTTGAAAGTGATTGCAGCTGAAGTCTTCGTAGCTGGTCCTCATAGGCAGTGATGTTTCACTTAAATTTGCAAGAGACATATCTAGCATACTTCCTCTGTACCCTTTCAACACCCTCAATATGCACAGCATACGATGGCGACCACACACATGACAGATACTCCAAAGAAGATCTCACCAAGGCCTTGTACAGAATATTCACGCTATCTACGGTCTGGAAATCCCTAGTATTCCTACAGACGAAACCAAGGAGTTTAATACATTTGTTAGTAATAAAGTCATAATGAATATGAAAATCTAGCTTAGTGTCCAAATAAATACCCAAGTCACACAATGAGGAGACTCTTTCGAGAAGACAATTATTAGTACTGTAGTCATACAAAAGCGGAACTTTCACTCGAAAGAACGACATAATCTTACATTTTTTTAATATTTAGTTTCATTTTGTTTCTCCTGCACCACTCACTCACCATATCCAAGTCTTCCTGCAGTCTCATAGCATCGTCAACAGAATGAATTGCCATAGACAATTTCAAGTCATCTGCAAAAAACAAGGGCCTTGAAAATAGAATCATCTTTCGTAGGTCGTTAATAAAATATATTAAACAGCAACGGGCCCAGGTGGCTACCCTGCGGCACACCCGATGCAACAGATACCTCCCTCGACACAAAGCCCTTTACTTTAACAAACTGTTTCCTGTATGTAAGGTAGCAGGTCAACCAATTCAGTAGTGATCCACAAAACCCATAATCTCTTAACTTCCCTATCAGGATATCGTGGTTGACTGTGTCGAAGGCCTTGCTGAAATCAGTATAAACCACGTCAACCTGACCACCCGCCTCCATTGCATCAATAGTACTTTGAATCAACAAGATTAAGTTTGTAGCCGTCGATCCACATTTGTTCCCTTTCAAAGTTGTCAACTTCTTCAAGAAGCTGGGATAATTCGTTTTGCAAAAAATTTAGATATCTAGGCCCGTTAAGCGGTTTGCGGAAAAAATATGAACCAATAATTCGAAAATTTAATATTCCACACGATACATTAAGCGACCAATGATTTTGGTTTTGAACTTCCCGGACCCAAAATGGATTAACTGTTGAATAATAATGCATGTTATGGCTATTAACTGCTCCATTACTGCGAAAAGTAGCTTTATCAGAAAATGTTATTTTGGATAAAAAATTTGGATCGGCCCCTATTGCACCATTCATGGTGGTACAAAAGTTTACTCGTAGGTCAAAATCACGGTCTTGAAGTTCTTGGTGTAGTTCCATATGAAAGGGATGATACTTGTATTTTCTCGTGGTGCGATTAGCCGTAAATTGGGATGTGTCAGATAAGTCAGCTAGTTGAGCGCTGCTGACCTGGTGATTATCTTCAACATGAAGTAAAATCTCCATTTTTTTTGTCCTCGTTGGTAGCATTCTATTTATTACTTTCCGTTTCGTATACCCAACGCTGCCACTACCATCAAACCGTTCCATTAAGCACTGAAAAGATTTTCTAGATGGTATACGTCTATTAGAGTACTTCGCTCCGTAAAGCCTTACTGCCAAAAGACCATTTTTTTACCGCTTCGCCCAGTATATAAACCATATTAATAATAATTTTTTAGGAAAATCCATAACTATTACCTTTATATGTCACTACAACAAATTACACTATTTTTACTTGCTTAATAGACATGTAAAAATTTGACAATGCCTACATTTTTGTTTTGTCTTGGCAACTATGATGTTATAGCGTAGGTATATTAAAAAGAAGGGTAAAAATTGAAAAATTCAAAATAAATAGAAAACTATTAGAAATAAGTAAATGACATACTTAATAAAAGTTGGAGGATTTTGTAAAATCTATGAGAAAAAATAATAATATATACAGGGGGTCATTTAAAATAAATTGAGATTTTTCAATTTAAAATAGTCGAAATGCATAAATTTATTTCGAACACCCTGTAGCATCTAACTCAAATTTCTTTACATATATCTTTTTTTTATCTCTATAGAACGCTCGTACCAATTATGAGTATTCCACATTCAGAAACAATAGCGCTACCGGCAATTTTTTACAAAACTGGAAACTAGTATTTTTTAAAAAAAAAATTGAAATATTAGGAAAACTACTAGATTTAGGTATATAACATCGTCAATAAAAAAGTTATAAAATTTTAAGCAGAATTTAAAAATAAATTAGAAAATAGGGTTTTTCATTTAAAAAACATATGTTATATCGTCCACACTTTGTTGAAGTACCCTGTATACTCAAAAATAATTTTAAACTGTGCACCTTAACATTCTCCAAAACTATTGTATTTAACATTTTTTTCGTCATTCCCGAAACAAATGACATAATGAACTTTACTCTATAGTTGACTCACCCTCTACAATATTCTGCTGCACAGCTAATTTTCTGGGTTTCTATATACTTCAGAGTAGTTTACGTCACCGAGTTTCATAGTCAAGGAAAATCATGACATTCATAAAATGCTTTTCCCCAGTCAATCGTCTATTTAAAATTTTATCCAGTGCCGTAAAGACAAGTGGAAATCAGCGATTTAAATTGCAACCTTGCCCTATATTTAGTGCAACCTGACGATATGCAAAAAGTTCGTTTATCATACCTCCATGGTAACACCACAAAGCAACTTAATGTACACCTGTTGTTTTATAGTACAAACCGCTTTGAATACCGTAAGGGTATTGCCACTAACATTTATTGATTTTCGTAGCTAATTTTATATGGTTATGTATAACTTATTAAAGTACAAATTAAGAAAATAATCAGCAGTTAACAATAAATATATTATTTACTTTCTTTTCTATTATAAAATTATGTACATCTTGGTGGCTCCCACTACGACAAGCTCCTAATATGAAAGGACCAGGTTACAGCCTCCGACAAGAAAGCTAAGTAACTCCTCGGAAACCTCTACACTCTCAGCTCGCAAGAAGTTAACAATTTACAAGATGATCATCCGAGCCGGATTCACTTACTCCAGCTCAGCATGGTGCCAAATGTCACATTCCTGTAAATCTAACCTCCAGACCAGTCAAAACAAGGACCTCCATATCATCGCCAAAGCCCCATGGTTTATCCGCAACGCCCAGCTTCACCGAGATCTCCAGATGCTGACAAATGGAAGTCCATGAGCAACGTTCAGCTCAAATTCCTGAACAAAGGAATACTTATAAGGTGTGAAAATATTTTTGTGCATTATAAATACTTTGTGCAGAATTGGAAAGGGAGCTATGGTTGAATGCAGCAAATGCGAGTCAACAATAAGAGGTGAAAATGTTATACGGTGCAATGGAGTATGTGATAAGGTGTATCATATTACAAAGAGATGTGCCGGTATCGACCAATTCTCGGCAAACATTATTGATGAAGACAATTTTGTAAGATATATTTGCAACGATTGTATGCTGTATATTCGAAATGTAGATCTTGTTTTGAGGGAAATTCAGATTAGTGTTGATAAAAACAAACAAACATTATTAGAATACAAACATGAATTTGAAAGTTCTTTAAGACAAAATGAATGTGAAATTAAAGCGCTATTGGAAGCGATAGAAAGCCGGTACGATGACAGATTCAAAAAAATTGAATATACACAGAATGTGTGAAAGAAATATGCAAGAAGTTAAAAACTTGTATGGAAATATAAATGAAGTTGAAAATAAAAATAAAGATATATATGATAAAATTGAAAAGAATAATGTCCAAATGTGCAAAGAAGTAAAAAAGGTAATAAAAGACGCAAATGAAAAAAAACAACAAAAATAACGTATGCGCAATCTCTAAAAGATAATATGGTGATGCCAGATTTGTCGAAAAATGTTCCCTTAATAATAAAACCGAAGGAGAAAACAAACCGTAGAAAAAACAAAAGCTGAATTAAACAAAAAAGTAGATCCAATTAATTTTCAAATTATAAATGTCGAAAACAGAAAAAACGGTACCTTAGTGATCCAAAGTGAGAATGTAGAAGAACGAGAAAAAAATTAAAGAGGTGTTACAATCCGAAATAAGTGAGAACTATGAAATAAAAATACCTAAAGATATTAAAATGCAAATTATAATAACCGGCATGAATTTCAAAATGTCAGATAACGAATTAATAAAAAAAGCTTAAAAAAAACAGAATGAAGTAATGAAAGATAGTATTATAGAAGTGGTTAAGATATTTTGAAACAAAACAATATAATAGAACAATATTTAATGCAAAATTAAAAATAGACAATGATTCGTATCCGAAAATAATGACAGGACAAAAGCTGAATGTAGGATGGGACAGCTGTAAGGTTTTCGATGGAACAGATATAATGCAATGTTTTAAATGTCAGAGCTATAACCACAAATCGTATGAATGTAAAAATGATAATATATGCTACAAATGCCATGGAAACCATAGAGGTAAAGAATGCAATAAAGAAACAATAATGAAATGTGTTAACTGCATGAAAGAGAATAAAAGACTAAAGTTGGGTCTTGATGAAAATCACTTCACCAATAACCGGGATTGTCCTGTGTATCAAAATAAGAGAAGGATGGGATTGTTAGCATAGCAACCAAAGCAGATGCGTGGGATTTATACAAATATTCAAGGGTTGATTAATAACTTTAATCAAGTGGAAATATTAGCAGAAACAGAAAAACCTGAACTCATAATTCTAACTGAAACGCACCAAACTGAAGAAATAGATGAAGGTGAAATTGAAATAGAACACTATGATCCCTATAGTACATTGTCGAACTCGTCTAGAACTGGTGGTATAATGGCCTATTTTAGGAAGCATTGGAAAATAAATAAAATTAAAGACGATATTAAGGATACAAAACATTGGATAAGTGTATACATGGCGATATATGAAAAAAACATCATTAATAGTAATTATAGTATATAGATCACCAAGTGCTTCAAAATCAGAATTTTGTGATACATTTCAAGATTTTATAGAAGAAGTATGCGAAACAAACTGTGATATCTTAATTGCTGGAGATTTCAACATTGACGGGAAGAATGATTTTTATGCAAGCAAACTGGAAAGCATACTTAACGATAACGGTCTTAAGCAGGTAATGAACGAATATACTAGAATAACAATAAACTCAAAAACATTGATAGACTATATAATAACAAATAAAGAAACAATTACGGCAAAAAATAACATAAGTAATAAAATAGCTGATCATGAATCTATTGATATTTTAATCGAGTGTAATACCAAGCAGCAAAACTATCATATTAAAGAAATAAGCCTTTTTAAGTACAACAAAAACAGATTCAAAAATGAATTAAGTGCAATATTAAGATGTGATGAAATTAATGATTTAAATTAATATGTTCACAACTTTGATGATTGTATCGAAAACGTAATAAAAAAATTTACTTTTAAGAAAAAAATGTCTAAAAAAAGTTATAACAAATGGTTTAATAATGAGCTCAGAGCATTAAAACGAGAAAAAAAGTTCTTAAATACCAAAGAGCAATCTTAGAAAATACAAATGAGGCATGGAATAGTTATAAAACAATAAGAAATACGTATAAAGTCAAAATTGAAAAAGAAAAAAGTAATTATACTAATTATAAAATAAACAATGCAAATAACCAAAAATAAATGTGGAATAAAATTAAAGAACTAGTCTTAAGAAAACCCAAAAGTGTGATAAAAACTGTGATATATAATCAAATAGAATATAAAGACAATTTCCAAATAGCTGAAAATTTTAATACATATTTTGTAAATAGTATAAATGAAATCAGATGCTCCATCGAAGATACACAATACGAAAATGAAATATCTGAGATTGACACTAAATTCAAATTTCGTGCAGTAAATCTACAAGAACTGAAAACTATTTTTAAGAATATTAAGAATAAACCAGACTATACAAAACTATCAAGTAACATAATTCTAGATAATTGGGGCATAACAGGAAATATTATACTGAATATTATAAATAAGTCACTAGAGACAGGGTTGTTTCCAAATAAACTGGAAGGAATCAATGATATTTCCTATCCAAAAAGTAAAACATACATTAAAATGTGAAGAATACAGACCAATTAACACTTTAAAAATATGTGAAAAAGTTATTGAAAAAATAGTAAAAAATCAATTGGAAGAATACATGGAACAACACAGACTACTATCAAAGTGTCAATCAGTATTTAGAAAGAAATATTCATGTGAAACAGCAATCAATTATGTTATAAACAGATGGAAATGTAAAAAGATAAAAAATAAAATATTAGCAATTTTCCTTGACTTCAAAAGGGCATTTGAAACTATAGATAGGGATATTCTATTGCAAAAACTTACTAAATACGGTATTCAAGACACAGAGCTAAAATGGTTTCGGTACTATCTGACAAATCGTAAACAATTCACAAATATCAATAACGAAATATCAAATGCAATAGAAAACGATTTTGGAGTACCACAGGGCTCAATTTTGGGAGCTCTTCTCTTTGTAATTTATATAAATGACATGGAAAATGTATTAAAAAAATGTGAAATTGTATTATATGCAGATGATACATTAATTTTCACAGAAGTAGCAATAGAGGAGATATGTCATGAAATTTTAAAAAATGATATGGATAACATTAACAAATGGTTAAAAATGAATAAGTTAAAATTAAATGAAAACAAGACAAAATTAATGGAAATTGATATGAACACTGACAGAACATTCAAAATAAATAATGTAATAATAGAAAAAGTAAGTAATATAAAAATACCTGGGTTTCCTCATAGACAGGGATTTGGACTTTAAAGAACATATCGAATATATATGTAAAAAAATAGGGAAAAAAAATCGGGTTTTTCAAACGTTTAAGAAGTAAAGTAACAATATTAACTGCAATAAATATATACAACACCATGATAAAACCTCATTTTGAATATGGATCAACTGTGTTGTTCACATGCTGTTCAGACCAACAACAGGTAAGGCTACAAAAACTCCAGAACAAGGCTATGCGCTCTATTTTGAAATGCAATCGTTTCACATCAATAAGATATATGCTAGATGCACTGAAATGGCTAAATGTAAAGCAAAGATTGCAGCTAAATATAATATGTTTTATCCAGAAAATAAATATGGGAAATGCACCAGAATACTTGATTGAACAAATAAGATATGTTGGGGATGTTCAACCGTACAGCCTGAGGAACACATTAGATTTTAGACCGCAACGTGCAGATACCAGTGCAATGCAAAAATCTCTATTTTCAAAAGGCCTGACCTTATACAATATGATGCCGAACAACATAAAGAGTGAAACAAATATAAATATGTTTAGAAAAGGAACAATAAATTTTGTAAAAAATATTAGTTTTTAATCAGAATATGAAATTGTTTGTTAAATATTTATTTTAAATGTAAATTGAAAAGTATTATGAATACTACTACTAAATAAATAAATAATAATAAAAAAAGTCACGCACCACCCCACCCTCCTCCATGCCACGCCCGACACCGGCTTCCAAGGCCCTCGGACCCCCTACTATTGGGTTAGCTTAAGTTAGCCTTTTTTAATTTTAAGATTAGGTTCATGAAATATTTGAAGTTCATGTCTCTCAGCTCTCATCTTATGTTCAAATATCTTAAGTTCTCTCAACACAATTCTATAAATTCCTTATTTAGGCTAAATTAGTTAGATCCCAATCATGTGTATATCTTAAGATCCAATTTGTAGACTCTGCTTCTAATCATATTATTGTATATTAGTAATAATGTAAAAACTAGCTAATTTGTCAATAAAAGTTACCATTGGTGAATCTTTTAAATTTTGGAATTTAAAAAACCTATAAAGTTAACCGATTTGTTACTAGCCAGTGCCAATCAGTTTTAATAGCAGGCTTGATTTAGGTTACATGTACAGCTAGCCGAGTTCTATCCAACAAGCCCATGATTAACTGGAAATTGAATTTGAACATCTTCTAAAAATTTTATATTACAGTGGAGTAAAAAGCTAAGCCGTCTGCAAAGTGCAAAAGTAACCTGAACTAAGTTAAAAATTATACTTTGTCTGTTTGAGATTAGTATATCGGCATCACAATATAATTACCGAATTCAGTTGACAAAACTTAAATCGATTTAAATCGCTTTATGCTGATTTCCTATTACCTTATTTCCTACAAAGACTTATATTTGGCGTGGCGTCAATAGGTCAATTTCAATTATTCAAATAATTTATTTCAGTCGATCTTGTCTTCCCGCTTTGCACGCTTTTCGATTAAACATTTTCAATACTATCGTATCACTTTGACAGGTCTTTCTTTGAAACTCACGTTCTGACCGTTTGTCAAAACACACGGTTACTCTTACCACTATAACAAGGCAATTGATGAAACAATTGTCATAATTCAATTGCCAGAACATTGACGAAGGTTGCGCCTTTGAAGAACACAGAAACTTTTAACAGATGGTGCTCTACTACTGTTCTCATTCTTGACAAGTATATTTTTTTTAGGGCAAAAGATGTAGTTATTACCATTTCACAAATAAGAGAGTTAAAGACGGTTGAATGATGAAAATGCTTTACATCCTTCATTTTCCAGACGACCAGATAGTAATTGCCCAGGACAAAGACAGACAAGAACTTATGACAAGAAAGCTATTCGAAAACTATGAAAGATGCAACCAGCTTTCTAGTAACTACTGCTGGCATGTTCTTCCATTCGACCAATATTCTGTTTTTTAATTCTTCTCTATTTGAAACATTATGTTTGCGAACGCGCCGTTTAAGTTCCTCCCATAAATGGTCGATAGGGTTAATATCGGGTGATTGCGGAGGTGTATGAAGCTGCTGTCGCACATTACGGATCATCCGTTCTCGTACCAAGTTTGCGGTATGATTCGGATCAATGTCCTGTTGGAAAATGTATCTTTTTTCGAGTGCTAATTTTTGGATACTTTCTTTTAAATTGTCTCCAAAAATGTTCAGATAAACATGTTGATCCATGGTACCATTAATACAATGTAAATTCCCAACCCTTCCAGCGGACATGCATCCCCAAAGTAGAACAATGCCACCTCCTTGTCTTACTGTGGAGCAAATGTTTTTAATGTCGAATGTGGTATTCTTTCTCCAAACTTTAGTCCTACCATCAGACCCAAAAAGGTTAATTTTAGTTTCATCACTAAAGATTACGGATTCCCAAAATTTCAGGAGGATTGATTAGTAACGTATTCCCTAGCAAAAGCTAACCGCTTTTTGCGATTAGCTTCTGAAATTAACGGCTTCTTCCTGGCTGCACACTCCTTATAGCCTGCCCTGTGTAAACAATTTCTCACTATTTGTGAACATTGTTTAAAAATAGTTCCCGTATTTCTTCTTTTAATTTTGGTGCACTTTTCTTGGTATCTATAATTATTTGTCTAACAATACTTTTTTTTTTATCGTGCACCTCCCGCCTCAGTAGGGATTTATATTTCACGGCACCTTTTAAACAACGCGGTAGTGCTGCCACGGACGTTATTTGAATTTCTGCAAACAACTACTACCTATGTAATACTAAATGTAAATACTAGCCTCTTCACGTGGAGTCAGTTTCTTGGGACGACCGAAACGTGGTCGAATTTTATAGGAACCCACTGATTTATACTGGTTTACAATGTACTGAACAGTAGCAATTTTTCCTATATTTCTGTACGATTTTCCATCTTTTCGCAAATCCATTAAAATTTTTCGAACTTAAAATGGAATTTCACAAATTCTCTCGCTCATTTTTAATACTACTTTGAAAACCCACTGCAAAATTACTAGCAACAAGTGACAGATTATAAAGTATGGCCGAAAATTATTTATTTGTTTTCAGTTTAACGAGCAATAGATAGCTTGATGAAATGCGGCTGATTATAACGTGTGTTTTTTTCAATGCAGTTCTTGAGTGTATGGAGACTCTTTTGACATTAATTTTGTTAACATTTTTATAACAATGATGGAACTTCTAAATAAAATGTTCCGTAGTTGTTTTTTAATACTAATCCCTCGTTGGTTCAGTTTCAAATATTAATTTAAACATGTTTTCTCATAGTTCCAATTAATTAGATAAACACAACAGAAAAATAGTATGTAAAGTAGGTGGTGTATGGAGACATTTTGGATTGACAGCAATTTTCCTTGACTTCAAAAGGGCATTTGAAACTATAGATAGGGATATTCTATTGCAAAAACTTACTAAATACGGTATTCAAGACACAGAGCTAAAATGGTTTCGGTACTATCTGACAAATCGTAAACAATTCACAAATATCAATAACGAAATATCAAATGCAATAGAAAACGATTTTGGAGTACCACAGGGCTCAATTTTGGGAGCTCTTCTCTTTGTAATTTATATAAATGACATGGAAAATGTATTAAAAAAATGTGAAATTGTATTATATGCAGATGATACATTAATTTTCACAGAAGTAGCAATAGAGGAGATATGTCATGAAATTTTAAAAAATGATATGGATAACATTAACAAATGGTTAAAAATGAATAAGTTAAAATTAAATGAAAACAAGACAAAATTAATGGAAATTGATATGAACACTGACAGAACATTCAAAATAAATAATGTAATAATAGAAAAAGTAAGTAATATAAAATACCTGGGTTTCCTCATAGACAGGGATTTGGACTTTAAAGAACATATCGAATATATATGTAAAAAAATAGGGAAAAAAATCGGGTTTTTCAAACGTTTAAGAAGTAAAGTAACAATATTAACTGCAATAAATATATACAACACCATGATAAAACCTCATTTTGAATATGGATCAACTGTGTTGTTCACATGCTGTTCAGACCAACAACAGGTAAGGCTACAAAAACTCCAGAACAAGGCTATGCGCTCTATTTTGAAATGCAATCGTTTCACATCAATAAGATATATGCTAGATGCACTGAAATGGCTAAATGTAAAGCAAAGATTGCAGCTAAATATAATATGTTTTATCCAGAAAATAAATATGGGAAATGCACCAGAATACTTGATTGAACAAATAAGATATGTTGGGGATGTTCAACCGTACAGCCTGAGGAACACATTAGATTTTAGACCGCAACGTGCAGATACCAGTGCAATGCAAAAATCTCTATTTTCAAAAGGCCTGACCTTATACAATATGATGCCGAACAACATAAAGAGTGAAACAAATATAAATATGTTTAGAAAAGAAACAATAAATTTTGTAAAAAATATTAGTTTTTAATCAGAGTATGAAATTGTTTGTTAAATTTATTTTAAATGTAAATTGAAAAGTATTATGAATACTACTACTAAATAAATAAATAATAATAAAAAAAAAAGTCACGCACCACCCCACCCTCCTCCATGCCACGCCCGACACCGGCTTCCAAGGCCCTCGGACCCCTACTATTGGGTTAGCTTAAGTTAGCCTTTTTTAATTTTAAGATTAGGTTCATGAAATATTTGAAGTTCATGTCTCTCAGCTCTCATCTTATGTTCAAATATCTTAAGTTCTCTCAACACAATTCTATAAATTCCTTATTTAGGCTAAATTAGTTAGATCCCAATCATGTGTATATCTTAAGATCCAATTTGTAGACTCTGCTTCTAATCATATTATTGTATATTAGTAATAATGTAAAAACTAGCTAATTTGTCAATAAAAGTTACCATTGGTGAATCTTTTAAATTTTGGAATTTAAAAAACCCTATAAAGTTAACCGATTTGTTACTAGCCAGTGCCAATCAGTTTTAATAGCAGGCTTGATTTAGGTTACATGTACAGCTAGCCGAGTTCTATCCAACAAGCCCATGATTAACTGGAAATTGAATTTGAACATCTTCTAAAAATTTTATATTACAGTGGAGTAAAAAGCTAAGCCGTCTGCAAAGTGCAAAAGTAACCTGAACTAAGTTAAAAATTATACTTTGTCTGTTTGAGATTAGTATATCGGCATCACAATATAATTACCGAATTCAGTTGACAAAACTTAAATCGATTTAAATCGCTTTATGCTGATTTCCTATTACCTTATTTCCTACAAAGACTTATATTTGGCGTGGCGTCAATAGGTCAATTTCAATTATTCAAATAATTTATTTCAGTCGATCTTGTCTTCCCGCTTTGCACGCTTTTCGATTAAACATTTTCAATACTATCGTATCACTTTGACAGGTCTTTCTTTGAAACTCACGTTCTGACCGTTTGTCAAAACACACGGTTACTCTTACCACTATAACAAGGCAATTGATGAAACAATTGTCATAATTCAATTGCCAGAACATTGACGAAGGTTGCGCCTTTGAAGAACACAGAAACTTTTAACAGATGGTGCTCTACTACTGTTCTCATTCTTGACAAGTATATTTTTTTAGGGCAAAAGATGTAGTTATTACCATTTCACAAATAAGAGAGTTAAAGACGGTTGAATGATGAAAATGCTTTACATCCTTCATTTTCCAGACGACCAGATAGTAATTGCCCAGGACAAAGACAGACAAGAACTTATGACAAGAAAGCTATTCGAAAACTATGAAAGATGCAACCAGCTTTCTAGTAACTACTGCTGGCATGTTCTTCCATTCGACCAATATTCTGTTTTTTAATTCTTCTCTATTTGAAACATTATGTTTGCGAACGCGCCGTTTAAGTTCCTCCCATAAATGGTCGATAGGGTTAATATCGGGTGATTGCGGAGGTGTATGAAGCTGCTGTCGCACATTACGGATCATCCGTTCTCGTACCAAGTTTGCGGTATGATTCGGATCAATGTCCTGTTGGAAAATGTATCTTTTTTCGAGTGCTAATTTTTGGATACTTTCTTTTAAATTGTCTCCAAAAATGTTCAGATAAACATGTTGATCCATGGTACCATTAATACAATGTAAATTCCCAACCCTTCCAGCGGACATGCATCCCCAAAGTAGAACAATGCCACCTCCTTGTCTTACTGTGGAGCAAATGTTTTTAATGTCGAATGTGGTATTCTTTCTCCAAACTTTAGTCCTACCATCAGACCCAAAAAGGTTAATTTTAGTTTCATCACTAAAGATTACGGATTCCCAAAATTCAGGAGGATTGATTAGTAACGTATTCCCTAGCAAAAGCTAACCGCTTTTTGCGATTAGCTTCTGAAATTAACGGCTTCTTCCTGGCTGCACACACTCCTTATAGCCTGCCCTGTGTAAACAATTTCTCACTATTTGTGAACATTGTTTAAAAATAGTTCCCGTATTTCTTCTTTTAATTTTGGTGCACTTTTCTTGGTATCTATAATTATTTGTCTAACAATACTTTTTTTTTATCGTGCACCTCCCGCCTCAGTAGGGATTTATATTTCACGGCACCTTTTAAACAACGCGGTAGTGCTGCCACGGACGTTATTTGAATTTCTGCAAACAACTACTACCTATGTAATACTAAAATGTAAATACTAGCCTCTTCACGTGGAGTCAGTTTCTTGGGACGACCGAAACGTGGTCGAATTTTATAGGAACCCACTGATTTATACTGGTTTACAATGTACTGAACAGTAGCAATTTTTCCTATATTTCTGTACGATTTTCCATCTTTTCGCAAATCCATTAAAATTTTTCGAACTTAAAATGGAATTTCACAAATTCTCTCGCTCATTTTTAATACTACTTTGAAAACCCACTGCAAAAATTACTAGCAACAAGTGACAGATTATAAAGTATGGCCGAAAATTATTTATTTGTTTTCAGTTTAACGAGCAATAGATAGCTTGATGAAATGCGGCTGATTATAACGTGTTTTTTTTCAATGCAGTTCTTGAGTGTATGGAGACTCTTTTGACATTAATTTTGTTAACATTTTTATAACAATGATGGAACTTCTAAATAAAATGTTCCGTAGTTGTTTTTAATACTAATCCCTCGTTGGTTCAGTTTCAAATATTAATTTAAACATGTTTTCTCATAGTTCCAATTAATTAGATAAACACAACAGAAAAATAGTATGTAAAGTAGGTGGTGTATGGAGACATTTTGGATTGACTGTATACTGAGTAGTGTCATTGTGCCAAAGATTCTACATTCCCAACCTAGTTATAAATAAATGTTAAAGTTTGTATATAAAATAAAGACGGATCATGAGTTTGTATATCTAATATAACGTAATGAAAAACCTAAATTTAACAATTTGAAGGATACTATTAAAAAAAACTCAAGGACAATCCCCTTAATAAAAGACAAGAGATATCGAATGGTCATTTATGTCACAGACCTTTTTATATTCAATTTAACCTGAGATTTTTGTAACTTTGAAGTTACCCTTTTCAAAATAGCTGTCATTCGAAGTTACCAAGGGAGTGGGTTACTTTATAAAAGGATGATACATATTTAAATCATCACGCTATCTCGTCTGTCATTAGAACACGAAAGCAAAAAATATGTGCCTAAAAATATGCAGTACTTCAGTTTCCAATCAAGACACACTAAAATTTCATAAAACTTCAGCGGTATTTATTCTATGAATGATTAGCTAAGTGTTCTTTACTTCCTTTGCAGTACTAACGTTAAAAACCACTCTACATTTTCGTGGAAGTATTAAAAATTAAAAGCCCTGCACTTATTTTTCGAACAAAAACCATTGAATTCAATGGAAAGTTTTTCAGCTGAGGAGAAGAAGTTCATAAACTGAGAATGCTAGAAATTGCTTTAACAACCGCACAGTGGTCCGAAACTTGAAAATATTCGAATAAAAATAGTATTACAGCAAACAGTTACAAGGTGTATTTACAAGGAACAAAAAAAATTAGTTAAGCCACTAAAAAATTAAACTTATCCTATATATTCTCGTAATGTTTCAATTGTGATACAAAAGTAACCAAATGTCAACTAGACAACAATCAACATCACTACGCTAAACACTTTATTTCTGCACTCGATGCGTGCTTCGCAAACTATGTCAGCAGCGTCAAGCGTGATAACTGACTGGGCAGTATTGATGATGCTAACATGGTTAGCGAAACGCGGGTTGAGTGCAAAAATAAAGTGCTTGGAGCAGTGGTGATAACTCTGGTGTAGTGTCATTGTACCAAAGATTCCTTCACTTTACCCGGTTACTTCCCTGTAAAATGAAAAAACCATTATAAAAAAAATAATAATCAAAGTTATATTTTCGGTAATTAAGCCAAAACCTATGAACACAAAACAAATTTTGTTTAATTTAGAGGAGGAAGCCCGGCCGTCAATCCTTCTTTTCAGCAAAAAATTGCAATGTTATGCAATTTTTATATTTTTTTTTCTGCACTATTGCCACTGCAGTTTTGGAAAAATAACCCTTCATTTTTTCAGTCGATGGTCTCGCCAAAATGTTTAGGAAGCACAACCACGAGGTTGACATATACTGCCGTTCATGCTAAACTATTATGATAAACTTAAAAAAAACATATTACATATAATCACAAAGCTTCTTGCGCTACATAGTAAATTTTACAATTTTAAATTGCTCAACAGTATGGACCAAAATAAGTAGAATTTCTCAAGGTTCACTGTGAATAAAGTTTTCTTCTCGGACTTTCACTATCTTTATGTAATTTTACTCTCAACGTCTCGACTCGTATATATCAATAAACATAAACAATGAAATTCCGAGCAAAGACCTTTAATCAAGAGCCAAAAAATTATAATTATATAGCCAGTGTGTGTATATGTCAGAGCTAGATGAAGCTCTCCGTAAAAAGCCATCAAATATCACGCTCTGACCCCTTAACCAGAGTGCTTGGATTTTCTTGCCTCGATTACCTTATTTCATTAAAGGGCTTGTATTTATCAGACTTGTACAAATAATTGAATTTTAACCACAAAGCCCTAACGAAAGTTGTTGCAAAGATCTGCAATAGGACTGAAGGTCTGTATAGTAATTTGAAGCTTTTAAACAAGGTTTTCATGTGCTTGACGAATGATTAAGTACTATAATACATGAAGCCCTTTTAATGTGCTCGATGTTCTCGGAAAGGCTTGGAAGGTAATTGGTAATTGAAAAGGGCATCAATCTCTTCAAAGAAGCTTCAAAGCTTTTATTTTAAACAGTATCAAGTTCTTAATGGGGATTTGAAGCAAAATTTAACGGATTTTCAAGTCATTTGTAGACTTGAAACTTCGTAAGTGTTTTAAGGACTTGCACACCCTTGCATCTCTAAGCTTTAAATCATATTTTGCAGGACGGAGCACACGATAAAATTGCAAGGGATCAAAAAGTTAGAGAATAAAATAAGAAAGGTACTAGTTTAAGCAAAAAAATTGACGGGAGAAGACAAAAAGAATGTGACCTTAATAAGTATTGTATGTACTGAATTCAATAAAAACCCTAAAACCTATGAAACTCTGTATCTCGGAAATACTATTGTGATCAAAAAATAGTAAGACTCTTGAAATAAAACACAAACGGGTTATTTATGTTTTTCAAATTTATTTCGTCCCCTTCAAAGTAACTCCCCTCGGATACAATGCAATTATGCCAACGTTTTGTCCAGTCTTCGAAACAGTTGTTAAATTCGATTTCTGGAATGGCCTTTAAAGCCTTCTTCGATTCGGTTTTAATCTCCTCAATCTAAATCAGGCGAATAGGGCGATTGCGGAATGATATGAGTTGAATTTTTGATGAAAAAGTCGCGAAGAACCAATGCTGTGTGAGAAGGCGCATTATCCTGATGAAAACACGGCCCATAGTTCCATTCATTTCGAACGTTTGGGAAGCCGAAAAACCCTTTTTAAAACAAAATTTAATGCAACTTTGCTGATTTTTTTCACTCATGTTAACATAAAAATCGAAAAAAACGCACTTCTGTTGTTGAACGAATGCAAGCGAATTTTATTAACTACTAACGCTATGGTCGTAAAATTTGACACAGATGGCAGTTAAAGTCCTACCAACCTAACGAAAAAAAAATAATCCGATTTGGAAATGCCCGGGCGATTTAAATTTAAAAGTCTTACTATTTTTTGATCACAGTAGTATATTATCTCTAAACTTAGGTTCATTAGATATTTTCTGTTATTTTTATAGGTACTATTTCCTCCCTACGTTAGGCCATGTATTTAATCAACGCCTTCTATATAAAAAACAATATTATATATTTTTTAGAAGCAGGAGTTTTAC
>CM032454.1:55621921-55679421 GCA_019049505.1 Pachyrhynchus sulphureomaculatus | reverse complement strand
TTCGTAATTTTAGACTAGGCAGGATTAATTATTAGACATTAAATAGGTTGCACCTAACTCTTTTTTTTTTAAAGTATACTTAATAGGGTTCCAAATGGCTGGAATCCACTTCCATAACATTTGCAAAGATATGCGCAAAAAAATATAATTCTGCCAACATTTCGGCGAAAACAATCTTCACTGCAAAATGTATTCCTCTATGAGAATCTTTTGGCATTTTTTATAGAAACAACCTTTATTCCAGGAATCGTGTTTACACTAGCTATGTCAGTATTTACTTCCAAGCGTATACAATTATTATCCAATAGCTCTAAAAAATAGGAGAAGATTCTTAGTGTTCCTTATGGACGACGGTAATCGAATAATTAAGGAAGAGCTGCTCTAGAACAGATCGGATTGGCTTTTCCTATCAAGACTAGTTATTCTCTCCCCCATCTTGCACAAAAAGTTTCTGATTCTATATATATTATATAATATATATATATATATATATATATATATATATATATATATATATATATATATATATATATTATATAGTGTACTATAAGTGGTGAATCTTTATACAAATACCCATCTTGCACAAAAAGTTTCTGATTCTATATATATTATATAATATATATATATATATATATATATATATATATATATATATATATATATATATATAGTGTACTATAAGTGGTGAATCTTTATACAAAAGGGTATTGCAGAAAAATACTAATAAAATGCGGTTCTGCTTGACAACGGAAAAATTCGACACTAAAGAAATGATAAAATCAAAAGATCGTTTTTCTTTACCACTGGTAAATAGAACAAATAAGATTTACAACTGAAGACTGCAATGAAATAATTCGAATATGTCAACGAGTTTCCACTTTATATAGGCTACACAGAATAAGTTCACAGGTTGATACTAAATCACTGTTTGATTCAAATTTTAGACGTAGAAGGGTCGTAATTTAGGAAATGTAGTTAAGAATTTTTGTTGGCCATTTAAAAAAGGGTAAGACGCTCAGAAAGCGAAGTGTAAATATGAAATAAAAAATTAAAAAATACACACGAATTTCTTGAGTCTGATGCACACCTCGTGACACACTTTAACTAGCATTTATACAACTTAGTATCTTGAACCCTTGATCAGTGTGTTAACCAGCTCTATTCTAAAATCATTAAAAAAAATCAAAAAATATATTCAGAGAATTAGTTCCATCTTTAGTCTGATATAAGGTATACTCCTTGAGACATTTTAACTAGTGGTTATATAGTCTCTGTCATACCTTTTAGCGATAGTTTTGCGACTATGTTTCTCATAATTTTTGAAAAATTTATAAATAAGGGTAGCTTACAACCTTATAAAGAGTTCAAGACGCGAAGCTATACCGTTAAAATCTATACATATATATATATATATATATATATATATATATATATATATATATATATATATATATATATATATATATAGCCTCTGCATCTACAACATAAGATGGACAAATTGTCTGCCTGTAGTTTTTTGTTTTTTTATTGATTTTAGAGTCAGGGTGGTTGACATTCTTATTAAAGGTTCAAGACACCACGTTTTATAACTACTAGCTAACGTATCTCAGGAGGTATACAACGTATCAAGCTCAAGGTGGGCGAAATTCTCTATGAATATTTTAAAATTTTTTATTTCATATTTAATCGTTATGATTTACGTGTGCCTTACACCCCTAGTAAGGATCAATAAAACTAAATTTCCTAAATCCAGACTGTAAATTTATATATAAACCTCTATAAAATGAAAACTCGTTGACATAGATGTCGTTGGCCACATGTTTACACAGACTGGAGATTCCACAATTACCAAACATACAATTTATTAATTTTGCATTTAGTGACAGAATACAAATAACAAAATGTTTATAAAAATAATTCAAATTAAAAAAAAAAAAAGAATTGTAAGAGCATCCCAACGAATAATAATTGGTTTGTTTTGTTTTTAGGTAATTTTGTGTTATTACATACAAAATAATAGTTTTAAATAACTAAAAAGTAAAAAAAAAAAACAGTTTTTAACGGCTTGTTAATACCTGATCATTTAATTCTTAGTGCGAGAACACAACAAAGTAAGCATTTAGTAATAAATTATTCTATGTTATCGGAGATATCTCTCACTTTTCTCTCTCATTCAAAAACTTTGAATTTGTGACGAGAAAATTGTTTACCAATTCGGTATTACCCTTAGAACTGTTATCAGAACAACATTTCTCAAATTCTAGTTCCATTTTGCCCAAACATACAAGGTGAACTGTTAAGGGTCAATAAGCTGGAAGAGGTGAAAACGCAGATCTTGTCAGGCCTTATCAAAGGATGTCTTTTGCAATAATAGATAAGAAATCTTGTTTATTATGATTAAATATTATTTTTTGCTAGGTATGCGTATGATTATTATTTAATTTATTATTAGACAAATTGTTCCTCAAATGTGAAAATTTACAATTATTGAATACAATCGTGTATTTGGCAACACTGACGAATTTCCATAACTTGCTAAGTATTTTTGTCTTATTTGGTCCAATGGCAGCCATTGATCTGATGTCAGGTGCGGTTTGGTAGTAATACCCAGTTTTGCTCCCTTTTTTAATTTTTCAAAAATGTTCGAATTAAAAAAAAGTATTGAATGTATTCTTACAAGACCACACGGGTCACCCATTCTCATAACACCCTGTAAGACGCATATTTGTTGCACAAAACGGTATATCACGCGAATTCGACCGGCAATTGATCGTTTCTTTTCGATAATTGTTTTACGTCAATGTAGCAAATACGTAGAGTTATAATTACTACAATTATTTTCCCTTTTTATTTCAATAAAACAATAACCTATAAAAATTATTTTTATTACTGTTACAATAATATTTGCATGTCTACATATGTAAGAGTATCCAGGTGACGAAATTTTAAAATTCATCGATTACTAAATATATGTATATATATATATATATATATATATATATATATATATATATATATATATATATATCTATATATATATATATATATATATATATATATATATATATATATATACATATATATATATATATATATATATATATATATATATATATATATATATATATAATATATATATATATATATATATATATATATATATATATATATATATATATATATATATATATAATATATATATATATATATATATATATATATATATATATATATATATATATATATATATATATATATATATATATATATATATAAATATATATATATATATATATATATATATATATATATATATATATATATATATATATATATCGGGTGTTATGGAAAACACTGCATATATTGGAACCGGCGCCTCCTTGTAGCAAGCCGAATGTGGAAAATTCACTTAAATAACAATCTCAAAGGAAAAAAATCGACCCTAAAGAAATGATGACATGAATGTTGGAACATAAAACTCCACAATATTGTGCTTTACTTTATTATAAAACCAATAAAGGATTTCTGGTCGGCGTCTGACGCCAACGACAAAGGATTTATTTTCGGCGGCGGTTTCTTTGTCCGTAACTTTTTAGTTGCTCTGTCTCTACTTGGCGGGGATCAAGTAACAACGCTCTCTACCTGACGTAACCTAAACATCAAATTCACGTTTAGTTTGTTTATTTACAGCGAAAGTTTACAAATTTTGCAATATGTCGTGGATAAAATAAGGTAAAGATTCAGTGAAGTTTTTTTAAAGATATCCATAGACTAATATAGTGTTAATTAAGAAATTTGTAGAAAGTGTAGAATATAGCAGCAAGTGTAATAGTTCGTGGTTTAGTTATAAATATATCACAATCTAGGATATTTTACACGGAGATCAATTGTACATAAAAATAATAAATAAATACATTTTTAAACCTACTTTGTTTTTTTTACTTTAGCACTAAAAATTCTGTTTTTATTTTGCCTAAGCTCCAACAGCTCTTAACATAAAAGTCAAAATCAGCTGTTAAAGGGCAATGATGCAGTTGTTCTCGAGCGTTACCAAGGAATTATTTCTTCTAAAATAAGAGATAAAAAAAATTTTTAATTAGGGACAAATATTATTTTTCACTAGGTATGCGGTGATTATCTATTATTATTGTCATTTTTTTAGATTAGTTGTACCTAAATTGAAAAATCTGTAATGTTGAAAAAAAAACACAACACAGCTTTCAGGTGCGGGTTGGGTTGGCGGAAAAATTCAGTTTTGCCCTTTTTTTAGTTTTTCGAAAAATTTCGAATTTGAAAAAAAGTATTGAATGTGCTTCTATCCCATGAGTTCCTCGTTCCAATATATGCAGTGAATTTGATAGCACCTTATATACACGAAGTGTACAAGTATGAAATGCAGATTTCAGACAACAGATGGTGCACCAATGCAGTTTGTGCTATAAAGATTTGACACTGCGCCATTTTGTTGTGTCATCAACAAGTGTCAGACGCGCACGAGTGATAAATTGGAAAAGTGTGTGCATAGTGTTGTGTTGTTGTGCTCAATATGTCGAAATTTATACGACGTGGAATTGCAAGCATTGTTGGACGAAGATGATTCGCAAACACAAAAACAACTCGCCGAGCAATTGGGCATTAGTCAACAAACTGTTTCCAATCGGCTACGAGAGATGGGAAAGATTCAGAAGACCGGTAGATTGGTACCACATGAGTTGAAAGACAATGGAAAAGCGCAAAAATACGTGTGACATTTTGCTCGCTCGGTACAAAAGGAAGTCGTTTTTGCATCGTATAGTTACAGGGGATGAAAAGTGGATTTATTTTGAGAATCCCAAGTGCAAAAAAACATGGGTAGATCCAGGCGCACCATCCACATCGACCACAAGACCGAATCGCTTTGGCAGAAAGATGATACTCTGTGTTTGGTAGGACCAGAGGGGAGTGGTCTATTATGAGCTGTTAAAATCTGGGGAAACGGTTAATACTAAACGTTACCAACAACAATTGACCGATTTGAACCGTTCGCTGCTTGAAAAAAGGCCAGAATACCGAAAGAGGCAACACAAAGAAATTTTTCTTCATGACAATGCTCCACCACATACGGCAAAACCAGTTCACGACACGTTGGAAGCACTCAGCTGGGAAGCTCTACCCGATGCGGCTTACTCACCAGACTTGGCTCCTTCCGATTACCACTTATTTGCATTGATGGGTCACTTGCTGAGCAGCGCTTTGGTTCGTACGAAGATGTGAAAAAATGGCTCGATGAATGGTTCGCAGCAAAAGGGGAAGATTTTTACTGGCGTGGTATTCACAAATTGCCCGAAAGATGGGAAAAATGTATAACAGGCGATGGAGTATACATTGAATAAAGCACTTTTTTTCGTTCTTCCGAATTTAACATGTTTTTTTTAGAAAAAAATCCGCATTTCATACTTGTACACACACACATATATACGGCACAAGAAAATAATCTATCCTTTAGTTACTTAATAAAAAAATTTTAATCTCTTTAAGCACTTGAACTAGAAGGTGTTTTTTAACTATACAATGTAACGAGTAACGCTAATAAATGTGGCACCTTCTCTTTTTTAAAATTAATTACAGTTGGAAGCTGAAATATAGATATTACACGGTTCTAATTATTACGCTTTTTATTTGGAAATATTCCAAACAATTAGCCTATATGTTCCACGTAATTGGGAATATATATATGCGGCAATGTCCTTATTTTTTATATTATGGTTTGTTTCTCGTTTTTAAAAAGTGTACACAAAAGCTAAAGTAAAGTTTTATTGACAAATTCAAGGACCGATGGAGACACTCCATGATTGTGAACAAACATTAAGGAAAGCGAGTAAATATTGCCGACAAGGTCTGGGAAAATCATAAGAAAATAAGAGTAAATTCTCTATAAGTCTACCTATCAGTTCTAATACATACATTCGATAGACACCTTTTCTGAACTAACATCCATAACACTTATAAGGGTTTTGAAACATAATTTTTAATGGAAAAATTACTTTTTTTTAATAAATTGTTTGTTAGGTCATAAAGAACACATTTACTCAATATAACCCCCTTCTGCTTGAATGATCGTCTCCATTCTCGGTCTGAAGCGGTCGCAGGCCCGTTTTAATGAGTCGGCGAATGCCGCTTCAATAGCGGCTGTCGATGATGCGACGTTTGGATGTCGGAACTTGTTAGTACCCCTTTCAACCACGCTCCATACATAGAAGTCCAAAGGATTTAAATCTGGGTTATTGGGAGGCCAAAATTCTTTGGACCAAAACATGTCGACGTTGTCTGACAACCAATTTTGCACCAAATGACTTGTGTACGCGGGCGCACCGTCCTGTCCGAAAATACAGTTTCCATTAACGGATTCACCACATTTATCAGAATATGTAAATAAACTTCTTTTGTGACATTTTCCCCTTCGTTAAAGAAATGCGGTGGCATGACATCACCCTCACTGCACACAACACTTAGCACGTGAAGATTCGCCGGAAATTTCGTTCTGGAAACAATGGGAACATCTTCAGGATCATGGGCGAGCCAGCGATCATTCATTCGATTGATTTTCGCATCGACAGTAAAAATTTTTTCGTCAGAAAAAAACCTGAGGCGTCTGGCAGCATCGTCTCGTAAAGAACACAAAAGCAGGTTACAGCGTTCAACTCGCTTTGTCCTGGCAGCTTCGAAAAGCATCTGTCTCACTTTAATTGTATAAGACTTGTAGCGGAGGTCCTCCTCGACGATTCGACGCAGTTTTTTCACTCACACCGACAACCGACGACAATTTTCGGATCGACTGCCCTAGATCCTCAAAAATCAGCTCCTGAGCCCGTTGAATGATTTCGGGCGTCCTGACAACGCGGTCTTTCGAGTGAGTTTTCCTTGCCGGTGTTGCAAAACCTTCGTTAGACTTCTCCGACTCGTTATACTTCACGAAAACATCATACACAGTCGATTTTGGGTACCCGAAGAATCGAATGATTTCTGTCGCTGAGCGCCCATCACGATAATCGCGGCTCTTCGATTACATTCCGCACTTGGTTTCAACATTTTTATCAGTTGATGGACCAATAGACATATCGACGGAAATTGCAAATTTTATATTCCATAATCAAAAAACCCTGAAACGTTAAAAAATTCTAAAATATTCAATGATAATTTTTTCCCCAAATAGAATATATTTTTTAACGAGGGCACTAAAAACGAAACAAAAAATATTTGGATATCAGAAATCGTTAGTTTATAGGCCTTTAAAACGCACCCAACTGTTGACTTTTAAAAGTTGCTTTTTATGCAGCTATTTAATAAAATACCCAGAAGTGGAAATGTGCATTCTGAACTGATCTTATCAGGGATAAAACGATTACTAAGAGCCAGTTCTCTTATCCGGTGAGGGCATTCTGAATTCCTAGAGAATATCTCGAGACTTTTTAATTGACTATATCCTTTTGATATTGGCCGCGAAGCATAAACTTTTTGTCTGGTCATTTATATTAAGTTTAATTGATTATATGCGTTCGAATGGATGATTTTCCGTGTCAATCACATTGCAATAATACAAAAACAATTAATACCTAAAATTTATTCATAAACATTTTGTTAAGCTAAAAGATGTCAGAGAAATCGTAAAATATGCCACTGTTATTAGATTCTCTGTAGCAACTAATGTCGTTTGGCAGAAGTGACAGAATGCATTCTGTAATCTCACTAGGAATAAAACGATTACAAAAAGCCAGTGTTCTTTTCTAATGTGGGCATTCTTAATTCCTAGAGAATATCTCGAATGTAACTTACCATATTACACATTTCATTGATTATAGGTGTAAGAGTTCCATATCATCATATTGAGTAACGTAAAAAAACGATTATTAGTATAGTCAAATGAATTTTATGATTCCTTGTCTAATATAGTTTAGCCAACATCAATAACGCGTGCAGCATATTTCGTTATGTGTCGTTTTAAGCCTGTTACTGAAACATGAAAACAAAGTAATTGAAGAAAAATAGTGATAGATGACAGTTTTTAAAAATAAATGAAAAAACATAACTTAAAGTTGAAGAAAAACTACTGTCGTCGCTAAAAATAAAACATTTAAAATGGTATATATTAAGTAAATAAAACTACGGTGAAAATCAAGGAACATATTAAAGATACAGGTTCAAAATTGTAATCCAATTTATCCACTTATTTGTTATTTATCACTCGTCCATTACCATGATGTCATACAAAAAATTGCTTGGTTGTCAAATTGCCGTCACTGTTCTAAGTATGTAGACGAGATTTCTCACGAGCTTGTTAATTTTTTTCTTTTGAAAAAAGAACTGAAAGTAATTTGGCGCCTTGCTCATTGATAAGGTTTCGCACTAAAGAGGGAAATGGACAAAAAAATGTCCCAGATCTACGGCAATGACGATTTCTCTTATTTTCAAGTAAAATTTTAGTCTAAACAGTTTCAGTGATGTTATGACTCAATTCCGGATGACCCAGATCAGGAAGACCGGTTAGGGCAAGAACTAAGGAAACCATCAGGCTTGTTTAGAATTTGCTGCTCTCAGATCGATGAATAAAAATCCCAGTGCTTGCTAAAGAAAGCCATAATTAAAAGGAGACTAGAGTTCACCAATATTTAGGGAAAAAAAAGTTTCTGCAGTAAGCTCTTTACAGAAACTGAGGGAGAAAGAAATTTCTAAACTACATTGGGTATTCCTCCCACGAAGCAAGAGTCCATGCCATGGGTTCATAAAGGCTCTCCACCTCCAAGAAGGCGAAAAGTGGTCTTCTGGAAAGTTGATGAGTCTTTTTTGGGACTACGCTGAAACAAAAACAAATCATCACAAAGCCTTCAGATGTATTGACTCAAATATGGAACACTTCTTTTCTACGTAACTTATCATCAGTAACTTTTGACGAAAACTTATGTTTAGCAAATATAAACAAATAATATATAAGACACTGATAGTTGATTTGACAGTGCGCTTGGATTATTTCTTCCCTTTTAGAATAAGGCCCGTTACATGATACGAATAACAGGATAAATTTTAAGCTTCAACTTGTGTAATGAAAAATAATTTTGATTTTATCTGAACCCCGGAGTATACGAGGCTGGTTTGAAAAGTCCGTGCAAAGTCCGAGAGATGGCACCGCCGGCGCGTATCGAGGTCATGTTTAGTTAGTAGCATCTCTTGAATGAACGCACACCAAGTTTCAGCCATATTGGTCTATTTCTTTGTGTTTGGCATTAGTGTGAATCAAGGAAGTCGAGTGATTTTCAAGAAATGGACGAAAAAGAATTTCGTGTGTGTGATTAAACATTACTTTATGAAAGGCAAAACGCCTCAGGAGACTAAAGAGAAGCTTGATAAACATTATGGTGACTCTGCACCTTCGGTTAGAACAGTTTATAAGTGGTTTCAAAATTTTCGGCTGGCCATATGGGCACAAGTGACGCTGAACGTTCTGGACGCCCTGTGGAGGTTACGACTCCAGAAATCATTGATCAAATCCATGATTTGGTGATGGATGACAGAAGAGTTAAGGTGCGTGAGATTGCTAGTGCTGTGGGCATCTCGACTGAACGGGTACATAATATTTTGCATAAACATTTGGACATGAGAAAGCTATCCGCAAGATGGGCGCCGCGATTGCTCACGCTTGACCAAAAACGGAATCGTGTGAAGTGTTGCAAGGATGGTTTGCAGCTGTTCCAGAAGAATCCGGAGGACTTTAAGCGTCGTTTCGTCACTGTGGATGAAACATGGATACATTACTATACTCCTGAGACCAAACAACAATCTAAACAATGGGTTACCAAGGGGGAATCTGCACCAAAAAAGGCGAAGACCGTTCCTTCGGCCGGAAAGGTTATGGCGACTGTCTTTTGGGATTCGCAAGGGATAATCCTCATCGACTAACTGGAAAAGGGTAAAACTATTACAGGTGAATATTATTCATCGTTATTGGACCGTTTGAAAACCGAGCTGCAAGAAAAACGCCCGCGATTGGCCCACAAGAAAGTCCTTTTCCATCACGACAACGCACCAGCACACACCTCAGCAGTTGTGGTCGCAAAATTAATGCAAATAGGATTCCAACTCGTTTCACATCCCCCCTATTCTCCAGACTTGGCTCCCTCGGACTACTATTTGTTCCCCAATTTGAAGAAATGGCTGGCGGGACAAAGATTTTATTCAAACGAGGAGGCGATTGCAGACACTAATGGATATTTTGCAGACTTGGACAAATCCTATTATTCGGAAGGGATCAACAAACTAGAACATCGTTGGACGAAGTGTATAAGCCTAAAAGGAGACTATGTCGAAAAATAAAAAAGGTTTACCCCAAACACATAAGTAGTTTTTATTTTTGCACGGACTTTTCAAACCAGCCTCGTATATATTATTATTTCAGTTTTTATAATACTATAGTCTATATGGCTATAATCACTCGTAGAAAAAGTATATACGTTTTACAGACCCCAACAGAAATATAAATCAACTGTCATTAAAAAAGTATTGTCAGGGCATGCAATTCATGTTTACCTATCATAGTACAATAAAAAAAGTATTTGAAATTGCACAGTTTACGTTCGGCAGGATTATGATTTTATCCCCTCTGGGGTACCACTACGAGTATTTTTCTGAGTTTTGGACCTCGAAAAATGTGTGCTCTTTTGTTTATAAACAATTTAAATTTTCAAAAATTTTTATCGCGAGACTATCATTAAAAAAAAATTCATTTTCTTTAATAATTTTTTTTTCAAAATGACAATTTGATTAATAAACAAATAACTCCAAAAAAAAATTTTTAATGGCATCGGAAAGCTGACGTCGAAACCTAAATTTGGAAAAAAAATACTAAGGGGCATAAAATGGCGGGCAATTCAAATTTTAAATAACAAATTCAATTGGGTTCAATATTTTTATACCAAAATTTCAGGGTATTTTTGCTATAACAAAAGGCATATTTTCTGAAAGTTTCAAGCCGATCGGTGCCCTTAGTCCACCTGTACAATAAAATGAAAAGAAATCAGTTTTTTGCCTGTTTTTTCAACTTTGTGTGTGTACACATTTGAGCGATTTAAAACCAACGAGGATTTGTTGGAAATTTCATTACGAAGAGTTTAGTTTTTTATTTGTTTTGATCCGACTTATATAACCGGAGTTATTCAATTTTAAACTAAAAAAAATGCGTTTTGAAAACTTAAATTGTTTATAAACAAAAGAGCACAAGTTTTTCGAGGTCCAAAACTCAGGACAATACTCCTGGTGATAATCCAGAGAGGAAAAAATCATAATATTGCTAACTAACTACGCCTATATACGCCTGGTTTACACGGGTAGAGTAATGAGTAGAGTAGAGCGGCAAGTAGAGTAACTCTACCCGTAAAAACCCCCTCTCTCTGTCCGAGTAGAGTAGAGTAGCGAGTAGCTGGTAGAGTAGAGTACTATACTGCGCGCAGTATAGTGGACTATACTCTACTTACCCCCACCACTGCCCCACTCTACTATACTATCTACTCTACCTGTATAAACACCCCCACTCTACTCGTTTTTCAAGCAAGTAGCCAGTAGTGTCCAGTTGCAGTGAATTTTGCAATCAGTTTGTTTTGTTTAATTTTTAAAAATGTCTAAATTCACTGAAGAAGAAACGGAAATGCTAGTTGGTTTATATGTAGATGAAGAGGTTCTGTGGAATTTGAGTAGTCCAAATTACAGAAATAAAAACATGAGGATGGCCGCGGAAAAAAATATTATTCTGAAACTTGGAAGAAGTGGATTTGGGTTGAGTGAACTTAAACAAAAAATTAAAAACTTGCAGTGTACCTACAGGCAAGAATGTGTTAAAATTAAAAAATCAATTAAATCAGGTGCAGGGACAGAAGATATATATGTTCCAAATATAAAATGGTTTGATGCCTTTGACCGAATCATCAAGATTGCAAAATCAGGAAAAAAAACTGAAGATTTTGTGGTAAGTGTTTATATTTATATATACCTATAACATAGGATAATTAAAAAACATTTTTGTACTGCCATGGAACAGCTCCTTCATTGTTGAGGTAATCTCTAAACTTTTCCCTCATTTTTTTGGCCATGTCGGTTGACCTTCTGCCCCCATAACGTTCAATATTCCGGAGATCGGAGATTTCATGGCGCCACTGACCCGGGATTATCTCCCCAGTTTCTATATCTTCGTTATCAACACTACCATAGGGCAAATATGAGCGTTGACTTGTTTTTGTCAACCAATTGTGCAGTGAACAGGCTGCATGTACGATTTTGTTTACTGTTGATAACTTTACAGCCAAACATCTATCAAAAACCCTAAAACGACTCACTAATATGCCAAATGCATTTTCCGATATTCTTCTTGCCCTACTCAGGCGATAGTTAAATACTTGTTCAGGTATACTTAGAGAAGTATGTCTGGGTTTGTGGTATGGCTTCATTAAATATTTTTTAAGGGGAAATGCGTCATCTCCTACAATAACAAACCCAGCAGGGAGTAGATTATTTTCTAGTTGTTCATATAGTTCGCAGTTTTGAAAAACGCCTCCATCTGCATTTGATCCTTTAAAGCCAACATTAATGTACGAGAAGCAGTATTTATCATCAACAAGAGCCATAAGCACGATACTATGTTGCCCTTTATAATTATAATATTCACTCCCTGCATTTGGAGGAGCTTTTATTAAAACATGCTTTCCATCAATCGATCCACAGCAATTCGGAAAGTTCCACCGTTTATTAAATCCTGCTTCCAGAATGTTCCACTCGTCTGCTTCAGGCATCTGAAACAATTTTTTTTTTATTTTAGGAAACTGCCATTTCTCAAAATATAAATTCACTTGAAGACGGAGAAGAAGAGGGAACTACCCATGAACCATTTTCTCCGCAGGGCCAGAGCGGCAAATCTCCAAAAGTTGCACCAAAAACCCCTGTATCAGATAAGACTCCAGCATCCAAAAGAAGTAAAGTTGACAATCTAACAAATGCAGTTGAACAGCTACGGGAAGTCATTGCAAGTATTCAAGACAGTAATTGTAACGAGCATGATGCGTTTGAAAATTTTGTTGCTGCAACTCTGAATAATTTACAAAAATCTAGTGCACTTATGGCCCAGAATGAAATTCAGGGAATTCTCTTAAAGTACAGGCTGAGAGATGTTGGGCCTACCAAAATTTCTATTTATGAAAACCAGAATTCAGTAACTCAAACACCACAGTGCAGTCGACGTGATTCACATGATAACAATTCCCTTCAATCTGCCTACACAATTATTGCTCAAGTACCGCTTGCTCTGCGTATGTTGATAGTAATCAAGTACAACAATATGATGTTACTGATTCACAAGTTTGTTTAACTGATGTTGCTATTGCAAATTCAGAAAATATAATTGTACAAGCCTTCAAAATAGCGGGAGATTTGGAACAATAATAATGTTTTAACACTTTTGTGCTAAGTTTCAATAAGCTACATAGTATTATTTAAGCAATAATAATATTAAAAATTTTTCTTTATTCACAATTGATTGATTTTTACCTACCTTGACAGTATCCAAAACTTCAGAGATAGCGGGAATAAATTTAGAAATAGCAGGTCTTGACACCCTAAAAAAATGTGAAAGGCTTCCGTAGGAGTTTCCTGTAGCTAAAAAGTTCAATGTAACTTGTAGTTTCACTTCAGCTGTTATAGCATCCCTCATCATCGTATCTTCACGTTGAATTTTGTTTTTCAACATGCCCAACAGATGTTCAAAATTTTCTGGGGTAAGTCTAAGACATCGCGTGTATTCCAAGTGATCCTCAATAGCCAACTCTTTTAGTAGAAGCGATGTTCCTCCAAGTGAATTTCTTCTTTTCAGCCATTCTTTCATCCACTCTTTTTTTTTCTATTTGCCTCCTCATGAATTACTTCAGCAACTTCCCTAACCAGTTCTTTTAAAATGGCTGCCAAACATTTTTTTAATTTCTTTTTAAAATTCATATTTACGAGGATACACCATTCAAACACCTAGACAACTTACTCTTGACTGCTATATACTCTACTTAGTACTTGCTTCGTGTGAACGCAAAAAATCAAAAAATGGTAGAGCGGCAAGTAGAGTGAACTCTACTTGCCGCTCTACTCTACTCATTACTCTCCACGTGTAAACCAGACTTATCTCATCATTATTTTGACCTTTTTATACTGCTCTATCATGTATTTACAAATCAGGGCAAGGGAGAACCCTATAAAGCGCTGCCAAGCGGTAATTGTTAGCATATCGCTGAACAATTCCTTTATCGGCCTGTGGCCTCAAACAGCCCCGACAGAGGCCAGGTATAGCTTCAAAGTTAGACTTAGAGGGACAAATTTTTAATTATCATGTATTTAATTGCTTCTGATAATATATTATACTGCGGTGCATTTTTAAGCAAAAGACTGTCGGTTGCAAGTCTAAGACATAGTTTTAATAATTAAAAAAACCAGTTGAAAGGAGGCTATGATAATCAATATCAAAGTGACAAATAATGACAGTTGTAATATCTTGAAGCCAAACAAAATATAGACACGTGTCAACAAAAAAAAAAAGGATTTACTCGGCTGAAAATTTGCCAACTATCGCTACTATGCAAAATGAAGTTGCTGTAAGTCCCAGAAAGACTTCTTCTTTAGAAGTAAACGTTGCCGATTCAGTTCCGGGTTCTCTTTCCGATATTAAAAGTTTGAGAAACTTTGGAGAATGGGAAAAGTTAAAGCCAGTATATCTTTTAAAAAGGAAAAATAAAGGTAATAATAATTGTATATTAATTATTTGAAAAGAAGAAAGGAAATTGCTCGCGATAAGTTAACAATAAAGAAGGGTCTATTGGGAATTCACGGAGAAAAAAGTTCGCAATTAAATTGTTAACTTCATTAATAAATATACCACGATAACAACTACGTAACCCATGCCTTTCATGCTTAGACCGTAGTAGAGGTAATACTAGTGATTCGTGGAATAACATTTTAATAAAAACTCAATTTTGACTAAAATAGGACCTGAAATAGTTAGCATTTCCACTCTTTAATAGTTACACTGTGTTCACGAAAAACTCGTAATTTCATTGGTTCCTCTGTTGTTTGTGTGGATTACGAATGAAATGAGATCAATATCAGATCAGATATCTTTTTAACGGTATAAAAAGGGTGGCAGTTTATATTTATTGATTGATTGCCGATTTCTCCTCGTTTTTAGATGACTTAATTTCAACCCTAATCTATTGTCGTATCTCCGCAAATTGTGAAAGGGGTGTTGGAAAAAGGGGATTTTTGAGGATCAAATATCGGAATGTCATCTCAGTTTCTCGTTATTTCCAATTTCAGTTAAAATTTTCAGTGACGAATAATAGGATAGGATTAAAATTTGAAAAGCTGAGTAAATTTATAACTAAATTACTTCACCAATTTGTTTAGATTCAGCAAACAAATCTCCAAGCAGTGAAGGAAGTTCACTGGGAAATTTAGAAATGAACAGTTCCGAATATCTTTGTACCAATAAAGAAAAATTATCCTTGGAAGCATCCACGAAAGTTTTAGACTGGTTAACGATGTGTCTTTGGAAATGCAGTACCGGATGTCAAGAATTACCAACTAGCCCCAAAAAGTATCACTGAATTACTTTTTTATATATTTAATTGTCCTGCTTTACCCAAATAATGAATGTAATACTTTTACTTATTTTTTATTTATTAGGTAACTTCTAACAAGAAATGTGTTTCAAATTTATTTTGGCACTGAACTTTTGTTTGATTAGGAATAAGTTCTTTTACAATTAGAACTCCCGGTGACGTCCGTTATTTACTTATTTAACATACTTTGGGAACTTGAATATTAGTTATTCACATATCAGGTTCAGAAAATCTAATTTTGCACTACAAGTAAGCTTCAGAACAGCATTGAAGGCTGGGATTCGGTTATAACGACTTTTCATCCTATATACGAGTATATATTTTTTTAAATAAATATTTTGTCTTCATGGTAAGTGTTATCATGACGACGTTACCAAGGTTTCATAGAGCTCTCTCCAGCAAAAAATTTAATTTTCGAAAATGGAAAGGTATAGTAGCGTTAGCGGTTTATCTTTTTGTTGCACAAAGTGACAATCTTCATTAGTGTCGTGTCGTAACATTTGTTTGATTAGTGTTAAGAATGACAGTGGATTTTGACAAACTGTCTGAAAATGAGTTTCACAAAGAGCAACGATTAACTTTTCTGGTAAATTTACCAAATTGATCAGCGGTATGCGTGAAACAATTTTTTTGCAGGTTTATCTGTTGGACGACCCGACGTATTCATATGATTTAGCACCCTGTGACTTTTTCCTCTTTTCCCGACTTTATTTGCACATAAAAGCAAACCAATACGACAGGTCTGAAAATAGTCATAGGTTTGGTAAATCCCAAGATATAAGATCCTGCCTTTTTGCTTTTTCAATGGGGCAATAAACGACCCTATTAGGGTTTTGTGCATAGTTGCCAGGTATTAAGATAAACGTATTTTTATTTTACCTGCTTTGTATACAGCCCTCACTTGCACCTGCAATCATATCGGATCTATTTTTACCTATATATTTACTACTCAACCCGGTTTGGAGCCCTTTAAGTATTTGATAGTATAGGCCTAATGACCACAGGTTCCTATTAAGATTCGAAAGATACTTTTTATTATTTTTAATTTTATTTACAACTTACAACGTAACGGTGCTATTTTAATCATGTGGCGTCTGTGGGAAAATTGCAATAGTGGCTATCGCAAGAGAAAACATTTATCACTTGACGCTAAACAAATAGTGAAAAATGTTTACGACAGTTTGGTAAAAAGAAATTTGAATAAACAAAGTGCTTTGCAAGAAACCAGTTAACTAACAAAAACCCCAATTTCTGCGATTAAGGGTACTGTAGGAAAACCATCACTCAGGAACAGGAAAAAACGGAAAGATTTTCAAATGCATCATGTAGACGATTGTGAAAAAGACGTCATCAGGATAAAAATATATTTTATGTATGAAGTGTGCAGGACGGGACCAATATACATTGTGGTCGATCAATCCTTAACAGAATTCTCTTAAGAATGGGATTCACAGATCAACAAAAGGTAAGTAGTGATGGAGTCACAAAGATTACGAATCTTGCGACATACTTATTTACAAGAAATTAAAAAGTATCAATCGGGGAATTGGCCAATAATTTACCTTGACGAAACATGGTTCGATACCCATGACACTGTGCAAAAAGGGTGGGTTGACAGCAGTACAAAATGTCAGACTAACCATTTTTGCATGCTGGATCTGAAAAGGGCTGGGTTTCAAACTGTCTACTATTATCTGCAAAAAACATAAAAGATTCTAGTGTGGACTATCATGAAGACACGACGGCAGAACTTTTTGAAAATTCGTTGCAAAATTCCCTTTTGACAAATGTTCCCGAACAGTGTTATAGTTATGGACAATGCAAGTTACCGTAGTCGCCTACTAAATAAGGTTCCTAATGCAGCCAACACCAAATCGGAAATACAAGAATATATGTTAGAAAATGACATTTATTTTGACTTTAGTTATAAAAAAAGTGATCTTTTGGATGTTTTGAAAGACTATAAATTGAAAAAGAAATATGTTTGTGATAGTATGGCTGAGAAAATGCGGCTTCCTCCGTACTATTGTGTGTTTAATCCAATTGAACATATTTGGCATCAAGTTAAATTAAAAATAAGGGCACAAAATGTTTTTCCTACTTTAAGCCTGTCAATAGTTGAATTAGTAAAAGAAGTTATAAATCATATACTTGGTGAAAGCTGGAAGAATTCCATTCAGCACGTTGTTAAAGTTGAAGATTCATATATTTATGTAAATAATATAAAAACCACTGATAATTACCTCAGCTGATGACAGTGATAGTGAAACCGAATCAGGCTTAAGTTAAAATATATTTCTATTTATACATGTCCCCTCTTGTAAACCCCATTCATTCGAACTGTATATTTGTACTTCTTATCCATTTGTTTTTACATTCATCTATAAATAAACATCTCCAAAAACACTTATCATTTTATTTATTTGCATTAATGAATAATATTCTTAAGTCTATCTCTGCAACCTATCATAAACAAAGAATTTTTATATTGCCCACTTAAAACGGCAAAAATCAGGATCTTATATTTTGGGACAGGCTATACCGTAAACACTAACATAAAACATGTGAATTAATTGACCATATAAAAAGCTTTATACAAATCCAGAAAGGGAGTACTAATTTAAATAAATGATTTGAATAAATGTGTGTGTGTTTTATTATCTATTAAAAGTTCGGTTCCTTTGTGGATTCATAAACTAATCTTAAGGCCTGCTAAAATCCTATGGAAAATTAGATTTTTCCAGACTAGTCCAGTAAAGACTATTTTCGAACAATAAATTGTTTAAAATGTAATAATTTTTCAGAAGAATGAGGTAAAAAATCCACTTAAATCAGAAACATAAAATACAAGATAAAAATACAAAAAAAGAAACCGTAATACATATTCTGTAAATTATTTTGCCCACAGCACATTGCCCGGAAAATTAATTTCTGGCAATTTTTAGTCTCTTCCCGTTCGAGCGCGCTAAACTGGAACCGGAAAAAAGTGGTGATTTAGTAGGAGGGTGGCTCGTAATAAATGTCGCGCAAGTTTTAGGACTTGATCAGTTGTGAAAGAATTTAGATTTAAGGGTTTAATAAGTGTTCCGAAATACTTCACAGCTTTTTCAATTTCAGCCGTGTTTATAGTCGGGGAGCTGTTACTGTTTCATGCGATCCACCGACCTCTTTTATCCCTTACGATTAAACAAAGAAGTGACATAAAACGATAGAAGAACGATGCTCATACATTTATTTTTTGTTTATGACTTTTTTTCGCTCTTGTTTTTGACATTTTGAATTTGAAAACCATATTTCTGAAGAGGTAAAAGAGGTAAAATACCTTGAAGGATTCAACATTATTAGCGATTACCAATATGGTTTTCGTAAACATAGATCAACAGGAGATCTTCTGACTTATGTAACACATGTTTGGAACAACGCAATTGAACACTTCGTAGAATCTCGAGCGGTTGCTCTTGACATATCCAAGGCATTCGACCGTGTTTGGCACGATGGACTGTTGGCTAAGCTACGCTCTTATGGTATGTCTGAAAAGTTCTGTTTGTGGCTCTCATGTTTTCTCAGAGAAAGTTCTTTACAAGTCACAGTCGACGGATTTCTTTCCAACACCTTTACTGTTAACGCCGGTGTGCCCCAAGGCTCCATACTGTCTCCTACTCTTTTTCTCATTTACATTAACGATCTGCTGGAAAAGACCGGGAATCCAATCTACAGCTTCGCAGATGACAATACGCTTAACTCTTCATTCACTTTGAACGCTCGGACATCGTCTGCTCAGACGAATATCCGCAGACAGCAAGAAGTCAGTCAACTTAGCGAAGACCTGGAAGAGCTTCTCAAAAGTTGGGAATATTATTTCGAACCAGAAAGCTTTACACTTCACAACAACTGTTTTTTACAATGTTTAGGGCTCCGCTACCAAACATACATTGCATTTGTTGGATTCTGTTCAGAGAAGGGCTGTTCGTCTGATTGGAGACCCATAACTGACCAGCGGCCTTGATTCGCTGGAACATCGTAGAACGGTTGGCAACTTGAGTCTATTCTACAAGTATTTTCATGGAGAGTGGCCGAAGGATGTAGCCCGCTTAATTCCTCCCAGAGCGGTGCATGTTAGAAATACACGTCGCGCTGATACTTCACATCCGTATGAGGTTCAGCTTGTTACTCCTCGTACAACGCTTTTCAAGCAGTCTTTTATATGGAGAACATCATCCCTTTGGAATGGCTTACCCAGGACTGTGTTTCCCACCGAGTACAATTTACAGCGATTCAAGAACAACGTGAATCGCTTTTTCCGCACACGTGTCGCTCCTGTAGCGCTTTAGGGACTTCCCTGCAACACATGTGCAAGACCCATAAAAAAAAATATGAGATTATATGATGAGTTAGGAAAATCTGTACACCGGCCCGACAAGAGGGGGAGACTCGATGTTCCTGAAAAGGGCTTTCATTGCTAATAAAATTTTCTTATAAAATTTTTTTTTGGAAAATTCGTCTTTGAGAAACTAACAAAATTTTAGTATAAAGGCGGGCTCTTTTTATTGTAGGAAAAAGTTATTTCTTAGCCATCGCCCTCCGGGTCATCGTTTCTTAATAATGGTAAAATTCAGTTATAAGAGAGGCTTTTTTTTAGGCAAGGTACTTTTTTGGGTGCCGCTGTAGCGTGCGGTTTACCAAAAAAATTTGAGATCTACCCTGTTATAACATTGCTATAAAATAATAATTAATAAGACGAAGAATTTGTTGTTAATATTTTATCACGAAGATGTTTGCAACTAATATCTATAAACAGAGGCAATATCCTTTAAAAAGCTGACAAATTCCAGGATAAATGGTCCAAATGTGATTGAAGATGGTTTAATGCTACTCCCCTCATTTTCTTTAAGATGTAAATTGTCGCATCTTGCCACAACCGTTCAATACCTTGTGTATGAGCTCCTGTAAGCGGATCAACATAGTTTTGCTGGTAATTAACGGTTTGATGGTCGAAGCCTCGCCTGCCAAGGTTACTATACGCTGTAATTTGCAGTTCAAATCCGTATAATGAAAGAATTCATCTCCGCTTTTAAACGATTTTGTTGTTTGGCAGCCTTATCTTAGACAACGTAAGATTGGACGAAACGCTCCTCCACGATCGCCTTTCCTTTTTCTTTGCATTTCCGCACCACACCTATCAAAGATGTTATTTTCATTATTCTGCAATTAAGCATTTCCAAAAAAAGTCACGGCTGCATCTTAGTTAAAAGTGATATTATACAAAAATCTCGCAAAAGCATGGCTTCTTTTGAAATATACGCATAAGCAACTTGTCACTGTCATTAATAACGAAACTTACTCTATTATTTTATTGCTTTGCTTAGAAATCTATTTATTGCAAGTAGACCGCACGCAATAATTAAGAATTGCAGGTAGATCCCATGCTAGAGTGCCACCTTTTTTTGGAAGGAAAGCTCCCCGATCATCCTTTCTAAGCTCCACTATAAGATAATGTTTTTCGGCCTCTCTGCACACTTAGTTCACGTCAGAGGACAGAATATTTAGTGGCTTGAAAGTCACCAATCTGATGGATTTCGTCAACCTCTCGCTGAAAACAGGAACTTTCCCGTACTTTACAGGTGTCCACACAGTTGACCTCTTAGATTATTTTTAAGAATGCATTTGACATATATAAAAAGTGTTTTCTTTAGGCATGAGTTTTACTTGGTTACAGTGTTTACTAAGTTAATTTGCTAAATATATTTAGTGGCGCCATAGGATCTGTCTCTACCTAATGAGAGTGTCTAGAAATAACTTTCAAGTGACAGTCGAGTAATTCTTATTTGAAGCAACTTAAGAAGGTTTTAAACTAAAATAAATAATAAATGTGAAATGGGGTATCAGAGAACTGTATCGCTAGAATCGCAAGTGCAACAAGACTCTAGATTTGATAAAATTATTGTAAGAATAGAAAAAAAAATAATTTATTAAACGATAAAACGAGATGGTCTCCATGGATGGCAAACCAAGAAGTGGTCGGTCACGTGAGGAAATGCGGCTATTAAAGAACTCGCAAAAGAACTTTGCTATAATCTTCAAAAGCAAAAAATAATGACAAGAGAAATGAAAATTACACCATAAATAATTTGCTGCAATATTAAAGAATAATTTAGGGACGAAAGAGATTTTACGTAAAACAAAAGGCACAAGAGCCGAAAAGTTGCAACTGCTAATGTCAAGTGTGTGTACAGATGAAAAATTTGTCCTGCAAAGAAAAATTTTAACCATCGTTCAGTAATGGTTTGGCAGGAAGTACATGGAAGTACAAGGGTGTCACTTAACTGCATCAAAACGACATTGTGGAGGAACCCTTAAATCACAATTTGTTGCTGGAAAATATTGGATACAAGATTCCGCATCAGCACACAAAGCAAAAACAACGCAACGCAGGTTGGCGGCCAATTTATTTAAATTAATCGCAACTGAAAATTGGTCCTCTGAATCTAGACCTTAATCCTTTGGATTATCGAATATTTTAGAAGATAAGGCGTACGCTAAATCTCATCGTAATATGTAATCGCTTAAAGCAAATTGATTAACTTCTATATCGGTAGAAGTGATGGTTTAACAAATGAGTGGATAAACCGTTTGATAAATGGTACAAAGAGCAAAAAGTGCATTAGACTAGAAGACTAGGCAGATTAAGAAATACTCAAAAAAGCTATTTTGAAAAACCATCTTAAGCGGTAAGGCCAATCCAGGTCCCAGGAAAAAAGACTAATTTCCGGACTTTTTTTAAATAGTTTAATAGAAGGAGTCGAAAATTTATTAAACAAATATTTAAGTGTACACAAAAATATATTTTTTAATCTTTTTAATTCAAAATGGCCGTTTCAAAATCCTTCATTAATATATGTCAAAAACTAGTGGATAACGTACTGAAATTTGAAATAGCGAGCATATTTGAAAAAAAAATGGTTATTTTTCACCCAAAAAGTTTACGAAAAATTGTATATAAAAAAGAAAGTTTATAACTTATCGCAAAATCTGTACATTATCCACTAGTTTTTGACATATGTTAATGAAAATTTTTTGGTTTTTAATGTTCCGTAAGGAACACTTCAGTGTCTGTCTGTTTGTCACACCCCGATTTTCTTCGAAACTATTTATCATAGAAAGTTGAATATTGTCACTAATATAGGAATTAATGAGCCCACTAAAGCCTTGTAGTTTTGAAAGTTAAATTTTGAGTTAAGGGGTTAGTTCTTTTTTTTTTTTTGGGGGGGGGTGAATCGGAAGTGAAAAAAAAACTTGGGGTGTCAAATGAAAGCTTGTAAAAATACGAGTTCAAAAATGTATATAATGCACACTCTTCTTTGCATTATTTTTAAAAAATTGCCAAGAATTGCTGCCCCACTTATCTTAAAAAGTGCTGATAAAAAATTTTGAAAAAAATTCTAGAATATTCTCCACAAGGTGCAGATTGAACGAAAATTATCACGAGTGCATTACCTTTGATAATATATCTGATATATAAAAAAAACAAAAAATTCAAGGTCATCAGTAACAATTTTTTTATTTTAAAAGCAATCACCGTACGAAACACTAATTGTGCAAGTCCAACTTGCACTCGACCGGTTTTTTTTGTTGCCTGGTCATTTAGGATTCTGAAGCGGTTCTTTTGAATTAAAAGGATAAGAAAAAATATTTTTGCCCACTTAAATATTTGTTTAATAAAGCACTTCAAATAAATTTTCGACTTCTTTTATTATACTCTTGAAAAAAATTCCCGACATTAGCCTTTTTCCTGAGACCTGGAGTGGCCTTATTCCTTAAGTAATTTCGAACACCTTTAGGGTATCCTTAGAATACCACACATTTAATGGGTATATGGGTCAGTTATAAATCTGCTTGCAGACTAATAAAACAGTAAACGAAGGTGCATTGATCATCCTTAGAATACCACACATTTAATGGGTATATGGGTCAGTTATAAATCTGCTTGCAGACTAATAAAACAGTAAACGAAGGTGCATTGATCACCCTGCCTATTAAGATCGTCTTTTAAGATCAATGACATGATGGTGGGTAATTGATCGAATTAATTTTGTTTAAGGCTCTTTTCAGATTAGTTGCAAACATTTTCAAAGCACATTTTTAATTAAAAAAATTTAGTTTTATTTTCTCATCTAAATTTTTTTTACTTTTTTTAACGTTAAAAAGAAATGAGGCAACTGCTTTTAATTAAAATGATTTGCTAATTTTAGATCAATAATTTATTAATTATAACGTTTTTTAAATTTTACAAATTAACCGTGAAGTTATTACTATGAGCTATGGTTTTCTAGGAATTTGAAATGTTTTTACATTTAAAATCAATTATGTATCAATATAGGTATGAATATTTAAACGTTTAAAATAAATTATTTGGTTGTTATATATGACCATGTAGTTATATTCCACTACGTTCAAAAATTAAGAGTAATGATTAAATAAAACACAACTATTTATTCATTTAAATCTATCAAAACCCCTTCAAAGTAATCTCCTCCTACTTCATGCATGCTAACATTTGTTTAATCCACAACGCTCCGATTTCCGGTTTTTGCTTTCACGGCGGCCAACGAATTCTTTTTTATACTTTTTATAAATTTATAATGGATCACTAAAGTGGCAGTTTCAGCGTTTACCGAACACGAAAAAGTCACACGGTGTCATATCTGGTAAATATGGTGCTTGTGGAAGGGTCATCGTTTGATTTTTACTTACAAAGTTACCAATTATTGCCTTGCGAGATGACGCGTTATTGTGATGCAAAATCTACGAATTGTTCTGCCACAATTCTACTTTAAGGAATTGAAAAATACTCTGTTACTGTCTGGTTGGTAGGAAAAAGCTCTTTGTGCGCAACATCCCGGCAATCGAAATACAATCGTAATAAATTGGAGAATGCTTTAACTCTGCTGGTAAATATTTCCCAAATAATAATGTTACTAGTGGTAATTCATTTTGAATTTCATTTGTAGCAAGATATCTTAATAAGGATCAAAGCGGTTCCATATAAGTTAGATGATCTAACCCAATGGACTACAATTTATAACGCATTTTTTAAATATGATATAAAAATGTATAACATCTCTTAGAAAGTCAGTCAATAAGTTCTGAAAGCGACACCTATGGAGCATCCCTTGAACCAAATATTAATCACCATTTTGAAGCTTCATCTGCCATATGAACACACGCTATATTTCAAGTCGATCTGTCAAGTCCTTGATTGGATAAAGTAGACTTGTTTGAGTATTTTTTAAAAATGGAAAAAAATTAAGTATCGTGCAGGGATAAAAATTTTTTGGAAGGTTTATCGGCCACTGAAATCCATGAAAAGTTAATAAAAATGTTAAAGGAGCCGGCTTCTTCGTTTCCAACTGTTCACAGACGGACTCTAGAGTTTAAACGTGATCGTACAAGCGTCAATGATGATCCACGTTCAGGACGTCCAAAAGCTGCAACAACTGAAGAAATTGTTGTGCAAATACAAGATATGGTAATGGAAGACCGTCGATTAACCGTGGATCATTTAGCTGAGGCTATAGACATCTCACATGGATTAGTACATGAGATCTTAACTAAAGTTTTGGGTATGAGAAAGCTATTCACAAGATGGGTGCCGCATTTGCTAACATCGGAACAAAAATATACTCGAGAGAAACTTTCTAAATATTTGGCTCGTTTCACAAAGAATACAATTGAATTTGTACGTCGATTTGTAACTATGGATGCGACTTGGGTTTACCAGTATGATTCTGAATTGCGACAACAAACCGCACAGTGGACTGAGCCCGATTGTTCAGCTCCAAAGCAGTTAAAGTGGTCAAAGTCGTCTAAAAAAATTATATCATCCGTTTTCTGAAATGAAAAAGGAATTTTGTTAATCGATTACCTTCAAACCGGTAAGACAATCACAGGAGAGTATTATTGCAATCTTTTGGACTAGCTGGATAAGAAAATTTGTGAGAAAAGGCCCGGTTTACAGAAGAAAAAAATCATCTTTCATCATGACAATGCACCTGCTCACAGATGTGCTTTGGCAACGGCAAAACTGGTCGGATTAAAGTACGAATTGTTGGAACATCCACCCTATTCGCCAGATCGGGCTTCGTCTGACTTCCATCTGTTCCCAAACCTCAAAAGATTTCTATGTGGGAAGCGTTTTTCAACAAATGATGAGGTGATAGCATCCGCAGATCGGTACTTTGAAGGTCTTCCGGAAAACCACTTCAGGGATGCGGTAAATGAATTGGAAAATCGCTGTGTGTGTATTTCGACTCATTAATTCATCTTGTTTCATTTCCGCTTTCAAAACTTATTGACTGACCAGTAATTAAGTGTACCTAACTTGAATTAACCTATGTTATAATTCAGTATAGTCTTCCAATTAGCGACTGGTTGTAGGGTAGAACTGCCCAAGCCAAAAACCTGTGTTATAAATATCTTATCTTTTCACCAAAATGAAGTTTCCGGTGTTTTTAAAATATCAGATTGAATTTTTACAAAGAGAAGACTGATTTCGAAATGTTGGCTAAGACAGTAATCCAATTTACCGATTTATTATCGAAGAATATGAATAAACTTTATAAACTTAAACAATAGGTATAAATCCCTTTACAGCATTTCAAGTTATTAACACCTTTCACTAGCGATTAGAATAAATAACGGTGTTGACAAAAAGAAAATTACTTCTCAGGAATAACAATTATTTGATTGGAGCTATGACTAACTCCGAGTATTAATTGTTACAGTCAGTGGTGTAACTACAGTCATAATAGTCGTTTGTTAACGTATCAAATTTTCTTAATAATAGATATATTTTCAGTCTGTCAAATAAGAACGTGACCGCTCGTATTCTTGCAAAAATGTGTTTCGAGAACATTTTTTGCCATCAATGTAACAAGTAGGCTGAAAAGTTTTTGGTCTGACACATAGATGTCGTCCTTTTCAAAAAAATCTATATGATTTTCAGGAAGTACCATCCTTCAAGCGATACGTGTCAAAATCCCATGACATTCGACGACTTACAGTGGTTTTAGTGAAGTTACTTTTGATATTTTCAAAACAATGGAAAAAATCGAATTTCGGGTATTGATTAGACTGTTTTTTGATGAGAAAAATACCGTTCAAATAAAGCAATGGCTTGACAAGTGTTACGGGGACTCTGCCCCGGGAAAATCACTTATCATTTACTGGTATGCTTAATTTAAACGCGGTCGTGCGTACAAATGATGCTGAACGCTTTGGACGCCAAAATGAGGTGGTTACACCGGAAAACATCAAACAAATTATTTTGGATGACCATAAAGTGAAATTGCGTGAGATAGCTGACACCCTAAAGATATCAAAAGAACGTGTTGGTCATATTTTGTACGAACATTTCGGCATGAGAAATGGGTACCTTGTTTGCTCACAGTAGACCAAAAATAACAACGTGTTGATGATTATGAGCGCTGTTTGGACCTGTTTAAGCGCAATAAAAAGAATTTTTTCATGCGATATGTGACAATGAACGAAACATGGATCCACCACTACACATCCCAATCAAATCGGCAATTAGCTGAGTGGACAGCAGCCGATGAAAGCCGCCCGAAGCGACCAAAGACACAACAGTCGGTTGGGAAGGTTTTGGTCTCTGTATTTTGGAATGCGCATAGAATAATTTTCATCAACTATGCTGAGAAGGGAAAAACCTTCAATAGCGAATATTATATAAAGTTATTGGTGCGTTTGAAGGCAGAAATCGCAAACAAACGGCCCTAAATAAACAAGAAAAAAGTGCTCTTTTATCAAGACCATGCATCGTGTGACAAGTCAATGGTTACGATAGTAAAATTGCATGAATTGAAGTTCGAATCTACCGTATTTTCCAGATTAGGCCCCCAGCGACTATTATCTATTCGCAGACCTCAAAAAAATGCTCGCGGGAAAGAGATTTGGTCCAATGAGGAAGTTATCGCCGAAAGTGAAGGCAAAGACAAATCCTTCTACAAGAAAGGTATACAAATGTTAGAAAAGCGTTGGACTGATTGTATCGCTCTTGAAGGATTTGATGAATAAATTCGAATTTTACAAAAAAAAATGTGTTTGGCTAGACTAAAAAGCTTTCAGCCTACGTATTATTCTTTGGTGTGCTAACAACGCAATTACCTTATTAAGTTGTCCAATCGCCTCCTGCATCAATATTCGCCTAGCATCTTCGAGCAAGCTGTCGACGAGATTTTTCACATATTCTGTAAATTTTTCGAATCTCGCGAGACAACTTAGTCAAAGTCCTCGGAGTCTTCCCTCTGAGCTTTCTCTTTACAAGGGACCAAACCTTTTCAATAGAGTCGGCGTCCGGCGATTGTGAGGGCCACTCAAGTATCTTATCGTGGCACAGTGATTCGGTAAGAACATGCTAGCGGGACAATATTCATGACGTAATTTCCAGGAACCACTGATAACGACTTGTAAACAACCCCCCCCCATTTAACGAATTCCAAGAATTAATTTGTTTATCACCTCATAAAGGTGTCTTATCAGGGGGTCAAAGTAACCCTTATAAGAGAGGTCATTTTCATTTGCAAATCAGTTGCATTTTATGCACACTTGTGATAACATATTTTAAAATTGGTAGCAAAGTGAAACGAGTTTTTTGTGATATAATATTCTGTTGAAGGTATGTACTCTATTATGACTTATATTTTTTATAAAAAATATGTATACTTTTGGTGTAATATCAATTTGTAAATGTATAGATAAATCCAGCAAATTTTACATTAATTGTAAACTTTAAAAGTAGCAACTTTTTTTATCCACATATATCCACCTAGATTTTTCTATATGTAATACCTACAACATTCAGGCACAGATTCATATATATTATAGACCCTGAAAAGGCCCGAAAGTAAAATTACTTTATTTTTTCAGAACGAGTCGTGACTATGACGAAAATGGAGTTTTTTGAAGAATGGCTAAAACATGACAAAACTGAACGAAACAGTGGCATTTTTTATTATATAAGTGAAAAATTCAATATGTCTGATGTTTCTGACGATTCTCTAAAACGACTCAAAATGAAAATATCAAGCCTTTCAGCAACATTCAATCAAAAGTGGACTTCTTTAAAGTGTAACAAAGAAATGTTTCTAATCAAACATAAAGATTGGTTAGAGGGATCCGGAATCGAAATAAAGATGTGTGTTAACCAGCCGTGCACTTCAACATCATCAGCGGCTCTTTCCGTAGGGCGACCCAGAAAATCATTTGAAGACACATCAACGAAAACGAAGAGACGGAGAGTAGAAGATCTTTTGGAATCGCGAAGTGCAACTGAGCTTATTACAGCAGCTGAGTTAGCTACTCGAAAAGAAGGGCATCGAAGTGTTGCTAAACAGATTCATAACGTCGCGGTCAGTGAAACTAGAGAAAAGAATAAGTATTCTGAACAAAGTCGGCAGTTAACACCAGACGAAGCTTTAGCTTATTTTGTGGACTCGAAATCGACTTCTCACTCATATAAACAAACAAGAAAATGGTCAATGAAAGCGGGACATAAAGTGTATCCATCGTTTTATAGTTTAGGTAAGTCCAAAGCTTCTTATTGTCCTTCTGACGAATATATTTCTGTGACTGAATCTCGAGCTGAAATTAAACTTCACGAGATTTGGATAAAACGGCTGAACGATTAGTTAAAGCTCAGACGGAAGTCATTAGAAGTGTGTTACCTCGTTCATATTATACGTTGGTAAGCAAATGGGGCTGTGATGGGAGTTCGGGGCATAGCACGTATAAGCAGAAATTTGAGAACACTAACGCTACGTACGAATTGTTGTTCGTATACTCATTTGTCCCTTTGAGACTGCTTGATGGCGAAACTGTGATCTGGCAAAATCCAAGACCTTCCTCTACTTTATATTGCCGTCCTATTAAGTTTATTTTTGCCAAGGAGACAAAAGAGTTTACGAAAGAAGAAACTTCTAAAATTTTAGATGAAGTAAGTCAGCTTCTTCCAACATTATGTAACGTTGCTGGATCTCAAATCTCTGTTAAACACGATTTGTTGTTGACAATGACTGATGGCAAAGTGTGCAATGCCTTAACAGACACAAGTTCAACACAAAAGTGTTATATTTGCGGTGCCACCCCGTCTACTATGAACAAGGAGTCAAAGAAATATCCCAGCAACGAAGAACGCCTTGCATTTGGTTTATCTACTTTACATGCATGGATCCGCACGTTTGAATGTTTGCTTCACATCAGCTATTGTTTAGAAATAAAAAAAGTGGCAAGTCAGGGGAGATAACGACAAAGCTATTGTGAAGCAACGCTCACAAGAGATACAAAAAGTGTTTAAAGATCGTATGGGTCTCATTGTAGATAAACCAAAACCTGGGTATGGTAACACAAACGATGGAAACACAGCACGTAGATTTTTTTCCAAAGCTGAATTGAGCAGCGAAATTACAGGATTAGACGTAAACCTTATTCGTAGATTTCATGTAATTTTAAGAACTTTGTCATCGGGATATGACATAAATTATATAGAATTCGAAAAGTTTTGTGTTGATACTAGAAAATTATACCTTGATCTGTATTCGTGGTATTCCATGCCCATTACTGTGCATAACATTCTTGTACACAGCGCGGAAGTTATAAAGTCTTTTCTTCTCCCCATTGGACAACTCTCCGAAGAAGCCCAGAAGGCAAGAAATAAAGACTGTCGTAGATTCCGTGAACGGCACACCAGGAAGCGGTCACGTATTGCCACAAATACAGATTTTTTGAGAATGCTTTTAATTACGTCTGATCCTGTTATCAACTCGTATAGAGAATTACCGCGAAGAAAATTTACTTCTTTGCCATCGGAGGTTCTGCAGTTGATTATCCCACCTTCACTGCCATCCGAAACACCATCAGTAAGTCATCATCACGAATTAAATGAGGAGGATTATTTACTCTCTGAATATTCTACTGAATGGGAGAGCGGTGATGACGACTCATCTGATGGTGATTAGTAGGTTTAAGTATTTTTTTATTATAATTATTATTCTTATTTTATTGTGTGTTGTAGTTGCTTATAATTCATGCCTTAGTATATAAGTTATTTAATATTATATTTCTTTTACTTATACACCTTGTTATTGTAAATAATTGATATATAGATACTGTTATTGTACTAATTTATTTTAAAAGAAATAATATTTTGTAAATTAATAAATGTGGGTACTATCATTATGATTTATATTTTTTTCCTACAAATTTCTTTGTAAATAAACATGATTGTGCTTTTCACACATAATGAGTAGGTAGACGTATGTAGCTAAGAACAATTAGCGACAATAGTGAACAAATGAGACACATTAGTAAACCACTTCCGTCTTGCAGCTACATATTTCGATTAATACACATACAGTACACATTTTTCAACTTTTTTTTTCTTAAAATAGCTTAAGATACCTGGAATATACATAAAAAATTGAAATAAGTGAAGAAATAATATTGTCCCGCTAGCTTGTACTAGTCGAGACACTGTGCGTGGGTCCAAGCGAGCCGCTCGCGATGTGATTTTTGCCCAACAAAGATTTCTTCAACGTGTTTCGGAATTTGACATCATGAGCGCGAGATGTTGTCGAATGGTCTCGTGGGACATATTCAAACCCAATTTTCTTAATATTATCGCTCCTTGACGCAGCGTCAATTGCGGCTCCCTTAAAAACAGAGATACGATTAGTTTTTCGACTTTTAAAGTGACTTTGCCTACCGAGCCACGTTTTTGCAAGTGGTCGACATTTTTCGTCTCGTTAAAATGATTTACGCACTTCTTCACAAATGACACGGACTTTTTAATGTATTTAGAGGCCACGGAATGTGTCATTTTAGTCCCCTTTGGATGGGAACAAAGAAAGACTGCCTCGAACCGACGCGCAAACAAGTGACTCATTTTGGATTTCACGTGATTTTGAAGAAAGTTCGGAATCCACCGATACTTTTACTAAAATGCGTTAGTTTCTCTCTATTGATTTTTTGTTGAATCGCATCTACCACATATGAATTATCACAGAAACGTTCTTAGTGATAACTGTCGATAACAACAGGACTGAACGACGTATCTCACAAAACATCAATAATTTGATAAAACGCTAACTTTAAGTGCATTGTCAACAAGAAGGAAATATTCGCTCTCCGTAGGACAACGCTATGTTCTGCGTGAGTATTTTCACGCGAGTGAAGCGGGTGGGAGCCGCTAGCGACAAGATCAAAACAATACATTTATGTGTATGTGTCCTACATAGAAGCAACGCGATATTTGGAGTAGTTAACCGACCACATTTCTCGACGCTATTGGGCGACTCAGGTCAGCTGCTAGTTGGACCAAAGCTCCTATCAACCTCTCACATCTGGAGTGTAATTATACAGGGACAATAATTAACGCAGTAAAAAAATTATAGAATTTTTTTGCGGAATTTGAGCCATAACAACTATTAAAATCGTATACTAATTGAGGGTGGAGACACATTTTGTCGGTTTTCACAGAAACAAGTAAGATTCTAGATATTTGTACTAACAAAGATGTTACGGCTCACGCTGTTAGTGTTTTTACGTCACTATTGGTAGGCAAGATGGCTGCAACGGTTCCTTTGCATCTTCAATCTAACCAAAGCTTGCCGTTCAAAGGCTATTTCACTTTAATACAATTCGATCGGTCGCCAGAGCTCAAACACAGATTTATCCAACAGAAACTTCGACAATATTTCTAGAGTTCTTGCCATTTAGCATAGAATTAGTTGTGTGAAACTAATTCAGGTTTAGGTAAGTAATTGCTGCGACTTAAGGCGTCGAGTTTTATATGTTCAAGGACCTCAAGACACGTTATCTCAATAATTGCAGAAAATATTTAACCTTCTTTTTAATTCTAATGTTTTCCTGTACACTTGTAAATTTTAAATGTAATTCTTGTATATTTTTAAAATTTCATTTACAACAGTGTTTTAAAAACTATGGAAGTATGAGTTGTGTAGTGTTGGTAAGTCGGATAATTTTAGAATAAAAAATTTTTGAAACTATTTTTGAAACTTACCTAATCAATATGTTTGTTTTCTGGAACAAATACTGCTTTTGCTAATAAGTTAAATAATTTTATTACGGTTTCGGTGAATTAGAAATTTAATATAAATCGTTTCCAAAAACTACCTCTTAAACATTGTTTACTTCCTTTTGTTTTTCTTCATTAAATCAAGGTTTTAATATCCATTATTTTCGATAATTTTAATGAAAATGTTTGCCAACAACTCTGTTAAATGACAAGAATGTTGTTGTTGAGCAAAATATTTTAAAAGCTTCAAAAGAAAATTGCTTTTAAAAAAACTTTATTGTAATTTACTAGAGTTTTAAAAAGGCTCGCAGAAAATTGTATTATTAGAGAAATCATCTAAATGTCATAGAGCCGTTCCGCAACAGCTTTTTGACAGACTGGCTGATATGGCAACGGTTGCTACGGTAACGGTTATTACAGCAACAAACGGTTTCAATAAAGAGAGTATACAAACAGTATTTACATAACGAGAGAAGATAATCAGCCTACAAACATTAAGAGTTAAGTTACACTTAGTAGTTAGAGTAGGCAGTTTATCTGTGAAAATCGTAATACTTCGGGCACCCTTAAATTTTGACAGACATGTGATTTCTCTTTTTAAAAATTAATTGTGGGTTATGTGAAGAAGGCTGAATCTTACCGTCTGTTGATGTAAACTACTAATTTTTTATTGAATGTTTTAATGTGGTTGCAAACTTTCATTTAGTGAACCTATTTATATATATATATATATATATATATATATATATATATATATATATATATATATATATATTATATATGTTTTGACGAATGTTTTCTAGGGTGTGAAATTTAGTAGTGGTTTTTTCGGGTATCCTATGTTAGCTTAAAGTCCCTTGATGGACGGTTTCGCTGACGTTTCGATGGAACCTTTTTTTAAAGCGTTAAACACTAGACGATGTCTTGGCGATTCGATTTTGAAAAAAGCAGGACTCTACAAAAAAGTAAAAACCTATCTACAAGGATAATTAAACAAGCCATAGAAATAGAGAAGCAGCCCAACAACTTAAATAACCGAGATGATAGCCAACGTTTACCAAATTCTTGAAAACATATCCTATCTCAATACCAAGTAAAACCAACCGTATGTTAATCCTCCACACAGGACAGAAAACGCGCAGTTAAAGCCGAGCCTCCATCGGCCAGACCCATTCGACCAATAGAGCCACGTCCCCCAGCACATAAAACCGGGGCTCTCGGAGCTAGTCTCGACATTCATCGCCAAGACATCGCTTAGTGTTCAACGCTTTGATAAAGATGGATGAGATTCCATAGAAACGTCAGCGAAACCGTCCATCAAGAGATTTTAAGTTAACACGGGATTCCCGAAAAACCACTACTATATTCCCTTCGAGAGGTAACAGGCCAGCTCATAACAAACCAAAATATAAATATGACGTTATTGAAATTTGTTAGATTTCGAGATATTGGCATTTATACGAATTTCGTGAAAATCCTTAGATCAGTTTATCTACAAATTTCTGTATTCTAAGATTCTAATTATTGTTACGTAATCCTGAATAACCCTGCTGTTGATCACAGTTCAGAATAAAACTAATTGTGTTAAACTGGTGGGGAAAAAATATTCTTGCAAGTATCTTGAGTAAAAAAACATTTTAATTAGCTAACTTTGACTCGTCATAGAACGATTTTTCACTAAGGTCATATTTATATATTTTGGTGATTTATGAGCTGGCCTATCAGTCCTCGAAGGGAATACGTTGGTTTTTGGGACACCCTATATATATATATATATATATATATATATATATATATATATATATATATATATATATATATAATTCCTGCGGTTAAGATGATGCTACAAAGGATGAAAACGAGTAGATGTTAGTTTGAAATTAAATAAAGAAAGTTGTCAGGATTTTTCCATTTTTCTTTTCTTCGTAATTCTAAATTACAGTTACACCACTGACCGACTATACTATGGTTTCGGTTACATTCTCGGATTATTATTGTTGGTTAACCTTTAACATAAATTCTTATTTACTGGGTTGGAATGGGTTCGTAGACATTTTATACTTGTCAATAAAATGCGATAGTTTCTGTATTGTTTTAATCATTTTTGTTAATAACTAGACAGTTAAGGACAGCAAAAAGGAATTGTTTCATTCTTTTTGGTCATCTATAATAAGTAATTGGTAGATAATCAAGAGCGACATTTTATATCAAGGTAATAAATGTAATAACTAGGGATCGATCAATATCGACTCCTAAATCAGTAAATCGGCAAATTTGACAATTTTTATATCAGCAAAAAGTGGTATATGTTATTATTTATTATTGTATTATCTTTTTTTAAAACATAACAACGTTTATAGAAATTCCTTAAATGCATATTTTAAAAAGGTTATTATGAGAAAAAAGTCAGGTAAAGTAGCGATCGTAGCCGCTACTAACAGTTGCAATTATCATAGTTTAACGTTCATAAATGTTAAAATGGAAAAACATGTGTTTCTAGGAATCTGCTATCAATTTTTTACGATATTATTTTTAAAAGGACAAATCTGATCAACGTGCAATGCGGCCATTTCGAAGTTGAAGTATCACATTTACATATACATTTAATATTGCTAAATTAGAATATTTTGTCGTACTAATGATGCATTTAAAGAGGCGGCCAAAACGTAGTGCTTAAGGTGTCTGACTTCTAAGTCGAAGACCCGAGTTCGAATCTCGGCTAGGCAAAAGAGAATTAATTAAAAAAAAAAATACAACGTAACTGTCGCCTCTCTTGGGAGGCAATGCAAACAACCCGTAGTATCATGCCTAGTGCAGCCTTCTCAGTTTGGCCGTTCGGAACCGGCATTAAACTGTAGGTCTTCTTTTTCGGTGGAAACACTTAAAAAGGCACTAACCATAGGCAAAGGCGAGAGGGTCGCCTACATCCGTATCGGAAATGCCACTTCAAGAAGAATAATTTTAGAAGTTATAAATATTTCAGAAAAATAAAAATGCCGACTGTGTTGCTTAGTTATGCTGTCGGTTTCAATGAGTTAATTAAGCTGCAAAGTCAAAACAGCATATTAAAATGTATTGTTTTTTTATGTTGTCTTTCTAGTCAGCCCTGCACAATTTAACGTCGTAGCTCTTGCTTTTGTCGCGTCTTGTGGCTGTTGTATGATCGGGGATGCATCTTCTTCATAAGCCACTATTTCTCAATGCAGGAGATAGGTCTCTTCAAGTTTTTTCCAATTGTCTTTATCTTGTGCAAGATGGAGTCATCTACTGCCTGCTATTAACCTAATATCGCCAGTCCATCTCTTCATTGGTCTTCCGACACTTCGTCTGCTCTCCCGAGGTTTCCATTTAAGTAATCTTGTTGTCCATCTACCATCATTCGTTCTCGCCATATGCCCCGCCTACTGCCACTTTAATTTTGCCACTCTTTCACTGATAGTCGACAAAGACTATTTTTGTAGGGGTCATGGTTTCCAGCCCAAACGTTCTTACTGGAAGTATGTAGCTCTCGTACACTTTTCTTTTTAAGGTCATCGGGATATGTATGTTTTTTAGATGTAGTCCAGCCGAGATCAATTCGTCTTGATATTTCCTTATCGAATCTAATTGTATGTCCCAAGTATATACACTCTTCCACTCTCTCGGGCTCTTCCGTGTCGATCTTAATTTTTGTGTTTTGTGGGCTTAGAAGTTTTGTTTTCTTGAGGTTCATCTCAAATCCAACTTTCTGTGAAGCTTGATTAAGTTGTTCTATCGTGATTTTGATTTATTCTAGATCTTCGAAGGCTTTTAACCAGGCAAATAAACTATAGAAATCTTTATTGCCAACCTTGTCTGACGTCTGGGTAATTTTAGTCAAACGACACCAACAGTTTAACATGGCATCTGAAGCATATGATTGATAGATGGCTCTTTTATCTAACTGCTTTATGGTCTTGTTTCGCACTTTTTGCTTACCATAAACCTCGAGCGGGCAGCCTATTACCTATGGATGTCTTCATGTGATGAAGTGCGAAGTATGTTGTTGATTCTTCCAGTCTGCCTCGAGATATGCGTTCAACGTAAAAAACGTCTACATCCTCAGTCTCCATAACAAATTCTTCTAGCTATAGCTCTACAAAATCCAGACAGTAGTATGTAGTTGAAGCTTGAATGATACACCTTTCTTTTTTTTTTCTTTTTTTTTATCGTTCACCTCCCTGAGTAGGGATTTTGCCCTTTTTCCATATCCTAAGGATATCGGCGAGGATGTCGTAATACCCGTCGACGTTGTCCAAGTGCCGAAACATATATTTTTGTATTTCACTGAATCTTTTGGACAACGCGGTAGTGCTGCCTCGGACGTTATTGCACTGCAAACAACTACTACCTATGTACGTGGCCAAGCCAAATATACTTAAAATAAATTAATAAATAAGTATACCGACCTGCGGGACTGAACCCTCGACCTTTTGCACAGTAACCAAGGTACTAAGTCACTGAGCCACGGGCTGCCACTTCATGATTCACACACTCTTCATGATAATTTGGTGTGCTTTTAGACATTTTCTATATGTTCTCCTTATAAAGATATATATATATATATATATATATATATATATATATATATATATATATATATATATATATATATATATACAGTCGACACTCTATATAGTAGACCAAAATGTTGACCGAAATTTCACTATAGAAAGTTTTTCACTATATAAAGAAAAAATCCGTATATATTGCTATGTAGTTACGTCTTGAAAAAAATTGCACTATAAAGAGTTTTTCACTATATAGAGTTTCACTATAAACAGTATAAATATATATATATATATATATATATATATATATATATATATATATATATACATATATATATATATATATATATATATATATATATATATATATATATATATATATATATATATATATATTTAACATTTTCGTAAAAAAAACTCTTTCATTTGATACCAAACTAGATAAGTTTTAAGATTACAAATTTTTAGTGTTAAAAAAAAGCACCTTATTGCTTTTGTGGTAAAACTACATAGCAAATATCGCTTGCGAAATAATGGGGAACGTCTTGAGCTCTCGTTCATTAAAATACACCCAGTAGTTTAGGTTCTATGAGTGAGACAAACAAACGTACATATAAACACTCTCTGTCCAAAAAGAAACCGAAATTTTCAAAAATAGAGGAAAATACCCAGTAGTTGTAGCTTCTTCTTTTCAAAAACGTTTGTCTTGATTGGTATTGTGTCAGCTGTTTCATGACACGTACCTAGCTGTAATAGTAGGAGTGACAGTGTTTTGATAAATTGTCGGAACATGAAAAAAACCTGTGATTGACTTCTGCGTTAAACCTGGTAGCCAAAACGCATCAATCACATACGGCGATGAATGCTAACCCTGTACTCAAGGATATGAATAGTTTAAGTAGTTGTGAGACTTTGAAAAATGACGAAAATTCGAACCGTATTCACCTGCATTAGTACCTTCATTCTTTTCCCCCGACCTCTGGCGATAGTGTGTACGAACCTTAATAGTATCCGCAAAACCAGTATAAAATTCATTAGGTGACCGTGAACGATTGAAATAAATAATTTGTTTTGTAGAGATTCTTATACAAAATTTTTATGTTAATTGGATTAAAAACGAGATATTCGTGTTTGTATTTACGCACATATCTTTTCAATAAATTGAAAATAGCAACAAAAACGATCCAAATTAACATCGTTTAGAGGAAAAAATAAACATGATATGTTAATTACGATTGAGTTAAAATCAACTATATTTAAATTTTGTTATGATAGGTCGTACACCAGCAACGGTAAACGTGTTTACAGAAGTACAGAGATTATTTTCGTGCTAGTTCGAGCTAATTAAAACCAAATCATGTCTCTAATTAACTTTGATGTTAAGTAAAATCGTTTTTAATTTTATAACTGTTTAGTCGTTTAAGGAAATTGATCAATTGGTTGTCAATATAATACTGACATAAGTTTGGTATGTATATGTATGTAACTTTGTAGATTTATAACTTCTATCTGAACAAAATAACTTTATTAAGGTTGTACGTTCTGCAATTTTTCAAAACCGAATTTAATTATGGTTAAGATATAACCAAGTTACCTACAAACTATATATGTATATATGTATATATATATATATATATATATATATATATATATATATATATATATATATATATATATATATATATATATAACACATGGGCTGAAAAGTCCCGGGCCTAACACATAGATGGCGCTAGTTTTATTGCAGTCACCTTTTTTTCAGTTAATACTAACCTTCAAAAGACAGCTGTTAAAATTTCATGATATTCTATTCATTAGTTTGTGAGTTATTGTGCTAAGAGTGACGCTACTTTTGTTATTTTCAAAACAATGGATCAAAAACAATTTCGTGTTTTAATTTTACACTGCTTCTTGATGGGAAAAAATACCGTTCAAGCGAAGCAATGGCTTGAAAAGTGTCATGGGGACTCCGCTCCATCAGAAACAACAATAAAACGTTGGTTTGCTGACTTCAAACGTGGTCGTAGAGACACCGATGACGCAGAACGCAGTGGACGTCCAAATGAGGCGGTAACACCAGAAAACATCAAAAAAATCCATAAAATCGTTTTGAATGATCGAAAAGTGAAGTTGCGTGAGTTAGCTGACATCGTAAAGATATCAAAAGAACGTGTTGGCTTTATATTGCATGAGCATTTGACTATGAGAAAGCTCTGTTCAAAGTGGATGCCGCGTTTGCTCACTGTTTATCAAAAACAAGAACGTGTTGATGATTCTGAGTAGTGTTTGGCCATTGTTAGAGCGGCGCTGGAATGATTGCGTTGCTCTTGATGGAGATTACGTTGATGAATAAAGCTAATTTTGAACCAAAAAAACCCGTGTTTTCTTTGTTAGGCCCGGGACTTTTCAGCCCATGTGTTATATATATATGTATATACACGCGAAGAAAATAAAACCAAATATGTCTCCATACCATATAATCCGAAATATAGCAAGGGACTCAATAAGGTATTTAATAAGGTAGGCCTCACCTTAGTCTATAAGTCATCAGACAATCTGAGGAATATCTTAGGAAATCCCAAAGATAAGATTCCTAATTGTGAGAAAAGTGGAATTTATGAAATTAGTTGTAATGATTGTGACAAAAAGTATGTTGGCAAACTAAAAGGTCAATTAAAACACGATTTAAAGAACATTTAGCACACTTAAGATACAATAGAACAGAAAAGTCTAGCATTGCCGAACATGCTCTTGAAGCTGATCATACTGTAACATTAGATAATCTAAGATTAATAAAAAATGTATCTGATAGGAGATTGTTGAACGCATACGAAAGTATGGAAATCATAAAATGTAAAAGTAGTTTAAATAAAGACAGAGGGCCTATTCCTTATAGCCCCCTCTACTGGGTACTTGACCGGAACTGAGGGCCTTGCCTATGTCATTCGTTCCGCTTGAGTAATTCAAGGGTTAGGCTAAGTATAAATAGGGTAGATTTGTAGTTTTAGCTTTAGTCAATCATCGCTCCTGATGAAGCTAACATGGTTAGCGAAACGCGCTATATAACTTCCGGTGAGGGAGGTGAAAAGGGCGTGGAGAGGATAAATTTATTTTAGATCAAATAGCATTATGAGAATTTTTCCTGATTTTTGATTCACATAAAAGGGATTTGACGGTTATGTAAAGAACCAACAGATACAGGTTGTAGCAAATTATACGGTTGCAGAACAACCCAACGAAAGTTCCAGTATGTTGGCGAAGAAGTTACTAGCAAGAACTCCCGTAGTCATCGAAAAGGCTCAATCGCTGATTTCGGAGGACCGAAGGCAATCCGTGCAAAAATTGTCATCGATTGTGGGTTTAAACAAGAGAAAAAAGGTCCTGTTTTTCAGAAGGGCTCTGCATCGGCCCACACGAGCCATTTGGTCCAAAATTGGCTCTCAGACAACGTCAATATGTTTAAGTCAAAGGAATTTTGGACTTCCAACAGACCAAGTTTGAATTCTTTAGACTACCACACGTATTCAGCGTAATTAAAAGAATCACCACAAGTCCCAGTATCCTAATGTATCAATAAGGACCTCATTCGCCTTCATGGACAGCGCTGTATTACACCATGGGTGTTGACGCTTCAGACCAAGAATTGAGCCCTCATTTAAGCTAATATATATTGCATAATTGTGTTCTTTAGCGATCCTGCTTTAAATGTTTACATTATTTTTTATCGGGTTAAATGGACCACTGATGAAAACTATGGCGGCTCCTTGCCTGCAGGATAACTTCACAAATCCAGTGTAAAAAATTAATTTTGTAAAATAATGTAGTAGTTAAAAATTATCGAAGGGTTTGTTCAAAAATAAGAAAATTACGGTGTTTTAAACTTTAGTATGCAATTTTCAACCCAAAATTTTTAATTATTTATAAAAAAGTATCTATTAGAAAAATTAAGAAAAACCTCTCGACATTTTAGACAAAGTAATTATTAAGATTTAAAAACAAAGTTAAGAAATATTAAAAACTGATTCAGTAATATTGTAGACAGCATCTGAAAACAGATAGCGGTCCCAATCCGGCTCCAGGTCACATTTAATGCTATAATTTTGTAATGGCATGGAATTTTCTTAAAAAAAATTTTTGAATAATTCTTAGAAGTATAGAGAATAATTTACTTACTTACTTAATCCCTATGCCTTTCTACCCCTTTTGTTAGGAGTGTAAGGCCCATGAAGTTGAGTTATTCTATATCTTTTCCATATTTCCTTCTATATCCTTCCATCCTGTTTAAACTGCCGATTGCCTCTTTTGTTTCTTCTGTATTAGTTTCTTCTGTTTGTGTGAATTCTGTATCTTGTTCCGGTATTATGTCTCTATGTTGATTTTTGTATGCTTTTCCTTCTAACTTTTTGCATCCATTTCCTTTCCTTTCTGATTCAGCGATTCCTACATAGAGCTTTGTTGTTCTTCTGTCAGTTCATCCTCTTTTCCATTTATACCCCTATTATTCTGTGTTCTCAATCTAATAACTCCATAATTATTTCCCATTTTTTTCTTCCTATCTATTTCTTTGATTATCTTCTTATTTGTATTCATTTTACTAGTCTTTTCTTCTGTATCCTTTATCTTTGCCAGAGTCGTCGTCAATTTACCTAGCTCTCTCCTTTTTTCAGTTTTTTGACTTGATGGTAGTAGTTCTTTGTTTGTTCTTTCAGTTTTTCTTCCTCAATGTCCCATTTATATTCTCTTCCTTCGACTATGATTTTTTGATATCCTATTTTCACCCTTTTTCAATTCTTTCTCTCGTTCTATGCTATATGCTTCAATTTTTTTTGAATTTCTCGTTCATGTTTTGTTAAATCGTTGTTTATATAAACTCTCTCTCTTACGTTTCTCAGTTTGTTTTTATTTTTCATTACAGCTTCTTTATCTCCCGTGTTTCCAAGTTCTATCTTGAATATAGTAGCTCCTATTTTTATCACATCTTTAATCTGTACTTTGGTGTCCATACTCCTCTCTATAAAATGTTCTACACCTAGTTTCAGATCTGGTTGGCTATTCGCTTCAAATTTCATTCCCGATATTACAATATTATTCCTTACGTTGTCTTTTTCCAGTCTACTCATCTTCAAATCCATACTTCTCATGTCTTCTCTAATTATCTTATTTTCCTCTTTCAATACTTCATTCTCCTTTTTTAGTTCCTTCAACTCTTGCTGGTATCTCTTCTGATCTTGTTTTATATCCTTTATATCTGACATTAGCTCTCTGATCATTTCTATCAAATTGTCTGTCTTATCTACTCTTTCGTTTTTTTCTTTCTGTGGTGTTCTTATCAGCTTTTTACTCTTCTTGAATAATCCCATTGGCTCTTTTTTTTCTTCGACGGCGAGATATAATCATCGCTATCCATTGTTCTTTCTGTTATAAAAACTTTACGTGTGTTCCTCGTATATTCCATTTTCAAACACGGGAGAAAACAAAAAACTGTTGTTTATATTTCACCGTAAACAGTAAAAACGTCGCTTATGGTTTCGTTAGCTTCATACAATTTTACAGAATTATTCTCATAAACCTCCAAATTTTTTACTTATTGTATTGTGTATTATGTGTAATTCTAACACTACGTTCTGCTTTATTTCTAGTCCCTCCCGTTTGCAATCGACAAAATAATTAAATAGATCGAAACACTACTGTAATAATGCTCGTTAAACGAGTTGACTATTGTCGGGCGTTCGATTCACATGTACACACTTCGCGATCCGAAACTCAACTCCATAGAGAATAAAAATCCGTAAAAAAATTGAATATTTGAAATTCGAGATTTATGTAAACCCTTACTAAAATTTTGGTTAAAGAAATTGTTCAATTTGTCCGGATTTTGGTGACGCACTCTGTATACGAATTTTCCTTTCGTCGTTCCTTTAAAGCTATTACAAAAATTTACGCATTATTTAAAAAGAAATGTTGTACGTTGCATGCGATATTCGGCAGTCATGATTAAAGGATTGATCTCTAGGAGTTATAGCGCTCCGTTTAGTACCTAAGCAAGTAATCTGAAGAATAATTTACCGAACACTAAACCATAAAACATAATAAACCATAGCTGATAGATTCATTTTAAAGTAATAAGGAAGCTACAAACCATTAAATAATATTTTACACAAGGTACTTAGTAACATATTGGAACTAATTTGTCTGTCTATGGTAAAAGCAAAAGATGAGCGAAAAATACAAAGTAATTAAAAATTATGTAGAAAATACTGAGTGCCCCTATATTAATTTTAAAGTACAAAAGTTTCAAAAACATACGAGGGGGCTAGGTGTTCTTACGTAGCATGTCCCTAGTTAGGAACTTTCGTTACTCGTTTACGAGTAGTTGCAAGACAAATAAGTCGAGTCGAAAGAAAATTTCGACTTAGGAGCAAATCGGGTATCGTGCTCTAATATAAGAGGTTGTATGATAAGTACCTGGCCTTGCCGAGAGATGGCGCTACTACTATTTAAAAAATTATATTTTTTGTAAGCATATCATAAGAATTTTGTCAAATTTTCAAGTCGCTGCATAGTATGTGAGTGACAGCTAAATAGAACAACTTTTGTGATTTTACAACAATGGAAAAAAAATTGAATATCGAGCAGTGATAAAATATTTGTTTTTGAAAAAGAAAACAAATGATGAGATAAAACCAGAACTTAGTGAAGTTTATGGGGACTCTGCACCTTCGTTCTCGACCGTAAAATACTGAACAGCTGAATTCAAACGCAACCGTAAAAGCATTTTGATGAAGAACGTTCAGGTCATACCAATGAGGCCACCACATCAGAAATGATTGAAAAAATCCACGATATAGTGATAAATGATCGGACAGTGAAAGTGCGTGAGGTTGCTGAGACTGTAGGCATCTCAACTGAGCGGGCGCAGAACTTTTTTAAGAACTCATTTGGATATGGGGCGAATCCTGGAAAGAAGCAGTGAAAATGGCAAAGAATAGAGACAGATGGAAGAAGTTTATATGTGGAGATTGAGAGGAAAAAAAAAGGAGAATGTATAACTGTCCTACACCATATGGTAGGAGGGATATACGATTATACACACACACACACATATATATATATATATATATATATATATATATATATATATATATATATATATATATATATATATATAATATAAAAAATGCAACGTCTCTCTGTCTGTCTGTCCGTTAGTGCGCCTATCACTGAAAAACCACTTATCCGATTTACGTACTTTTTTTTTTAAAACATACATATGTTCTCTGGTCAGGTTATAGGCTATATTTTATTACGATAGGTAGCATAAGGAATGAGCAGTGACGTAAAATAGTGAATGATGTCGGAAAATAAGTTTGCCGCTAGCGCGTGCCTTTGCAGTACACAGCCTAAACCATTAAATATGGAACAATATTATGTAGCAAAGAATATCTGTAATGTATAATCTATAATATATATAAAATGCAATGTCTCTCTGTCTGTCCATTAGTGTGTTTATGACGCGGGAACCACTTATCCGATTTACCTCTCTTTTTTTAAATTCATGCATATATTCTTTGGCCAGGTTATATAATAATAATAATAATAATAATCTATATCTATAATATATATAAAATGCAATGTTTGTCTGTCTGTCCGTTAATGCGCTTATCCCTCGAGAACCACTTATCCGATTTACGTGATTTTTTAAATTCATACATATGTTCTCTGACCAGGTTATAGATATATATTTTATTACATCTACAATATATATAAAATGCAACGTATTCTGTCTGTCCGTTAGTGCGCTTATCACTGGAGAACCACTTATCCGATTTTCGTACTTTTTTTTAAAAAAACATACATATGTTCTCCGGCCAGGTTATAGGCTATATTTTATTACGATAGGTAGCATAAGGAATACGCAGTGACAATAATAGTAAATGAAGTCGGACAAAGTTTGCCGCTAGCGCGTTCTCTTGCAATACACAGTCCAAACCATTAAATATGGAACAATATTATGTTGCACAGAATACCTATATATATATATAAAATGCAATGTCTCTCTGTCCGTCTGTCTGTCTGTCCGTTAGTGTGCTTATCACTCGAGAACCACTTATCCGATTTACGTGTTTTTATAAATTTATACATATGTTCTATATAATTCGATATAAGCCTAGATAATGGGAGATAAGGTGAGATAATGGGAGATAAGGAGAAATAATGGGAGATAAGTCGAGATAAGCCTCTATAATGGGAGATAAGGTGAGATAATGGGAGATAAGTATAAATAATGGGAGACAAGGAGAGATAATGGGAGATAAGCAGAGATAAGTCTAGATAATGGGAGTTATGGTGAGATAATGGGAGATAAGGAGAAATAATGGGAGATAAGGAGAAATAATGGGAGATAAGTCGAGATAAGCCTAGATAATGGGAAATAAGGTGAGATAATGGGAGATAAGGAGAAATAATGGGAGATAAGGAGAAATAATGGGAGATAAGGAGAAATAATGGGAGATGAGCAGAGATAAGCCTAGATAATGGAAATTATGTAGGGATAATGGGAAATAAGGAGAAATATTGGGAGATAAGGAGAAATAATGGGAGATATTTTATTACGTTGGGTAACATAAGGAATAAGCAGTGACGATAGTAGTGAATCAAGTCCATGCGATATATATATATATATATATATATATATATATATATATATATATATATATATATATAATATATATATACATATATATATATATATATATATATATATATATATATATATATATATATATATATATATATATATATATACATATATATATATATATATTTATATATATATATATATATATATATATATATATATATATATATATATATATATATATATATATATATATATATATATATATATATATATATATATATATATATATATATATATATATATATATATATATATATATATATATATATATATATATATATAATATATATAATATATATATATATATATATATATATATATATATATATATATATATATATATATATATATATATATATATGAACGCTTTCCGCAAGATGGGTGCCGTGATTGCTCACATTTGACAATAAACACGGACGTGTGTCAAGTACAAAAGAATGTTTGGCGATGTTAAAGCGCAATCGGAATGAATTTTGGCGTCAATCCATAACTGTTGACGAAACATGGATTCATCACAACTCACCAGAAACCAAAGAACAGTTCAAACAGTAGGTTTTTCCGTGGAGAACCGGCGCGAAAGAAGGCCAAAGCGATTTTATTGGCCAAAAAAGTGTTTTGGGATGCACGCGGTATAATCCACGTCGATTACTTTGAAAAGGGCAAAACGATTAATGGAGAGTATTATGTCAACTTACTGGATCGTTTCAACTATGCTGTGAAAGCAAAACGTCCGTATTTGGCGAAAAAAAAAAATTCTTGTTCATCAAGACAATGCACGCGTGCACACTTGTGTCATTGCCATGGCAAAATTTCATGTTCGCCAGATTTGGCCCCCCAGCGATTATTTCCTATTTCCGAAAATGAAAAAGGCTTGGCGGGAAAAAATTTGGCCCAAACGATGAGGTCATTGCCGAAACAAACGCTAATGTTTGAAGGGTTGTAGAAATCGTATTTTTTAGATGGGATACAGACGACAGAAAAACGTTGGACTTAGTGTATCGAGCTAAAACATAGTGTTATGTTGAAAAATAAAATAAATTTTTACACATAAAAATGTTCTTTTCTTTGTCAATGTTCGGTACTTATCATACAACCCTCGTACTTCCTCATAATAAAAAGAACGAGACCTCACATCGATATGACTGAAGTGGGGAGCTATTGGTGGGGACACAACTGCCCTGGTAAGACCGTGTTGTATCCTCGCCCCGGCTGCGATGTTGTTTATTGGAAGATGCCCGTTTGAGGAAACAGTTTTCTGCATTGGCCAGAGTTTCAGAAACAACGATTTTTGGAATCCTCTACTCTATCCTCTCTCTCATGTTGGCATCTGTGTAGTTCAGGTGCCGAGACTTATTACACAATCCTAAAAGTCATGCCGGGTTGAGGCATTAAAGCTGTATAAAGAAACACCGGATCCTGTAATGGAGTAGGGTTCTTAGAGGAGAGATTTTAACACGATGAACAAATTTAGTTAACAATATTAGCGCATTTTGACTCTAAAGAAAAAACACATATTTTCGGAGGCATACATAAATTAATTTGAAAATCTTAAAAATGTATAAAAGAAAAGAAAAAATATATTCAATTTTTTATTTCCTCCAGAACCGCTCAAATATCGAGAGCTCCTGGACTGCCTCTAGTAATGTACTATGACGAAAGTGCCATCAAAACTTTTTTAACTTCTAAAGCATTCAAGAACAGAGCAAAAACTGTAAGAATTATTAAAGAAGAAAAAATAATGACATAAACAACTTGTCTCAGATAAGACTTAATTAATATGTATTAAAACAAAATCTCTGAAACTAGACGTTCTAAAAATATGCTAATAGGATAGATTTGACTTGTTAATAGTTAAGGAGGTATCAGCCTCCGCATTCTCTATCTACGATTGAGAAAATACGACTTTTCAGTTTTACGTAAGGGAGTCATTTTTAAAAATAAAAACTACTTTAGAACTTAACTTTTTACAGGTAATTACGTGGGCTGTCTGAAAAGTTCTCGGCCTAACAATGAGAGAAATTTTTTTTTGACGTGAAATATGTTTTATTGTTCAATATAATCTCCTGAAACGTCAATACATTTATTCCAACGTTTTTCACTACTATCATTAAAGTGATTCCGGAAGGTCTGCGAAATATCCATCCACGGCTGCAATAGCTTCGTCATTTGAAGTAAAACACGTTCCAGTCAGGAATTTTTTCAGGTTTGGAAACAGATAATAGTCAAAGGGAGCCAAATCTGGTGAATACGCTAGATGTTCAAGCAATTTGTACTTTAATTCGTTGATTTTGCCATCGTCAAAATACTTGTGTGAACACGTGCATTGTCTCGATGAAAAATGATTCTTTTCTTCTTTAATCCAAGTCTTCTCTCACGAATGTTTGTATCCAACTGCTCCAAAAGGTTACAATAACATTAATTGTTTTACCTTTGTGAAGATAACACAGGCCAACGATAAAAGCAGGAAGTGGGTTTACTGCCATGATATTGGTAGTCTAATGAACGAATTTGGCATTGAGTACAAGAAGGAAGATTGAAGGCTTTTTATAGGTTCATCAAAAACTAGTTTAAAAGGTGTTCGTTACACAACAGAAATATTTATGCTTCACTGCCTGTTGCTCATTCAGTCCATATGAAGGAAACTTACGACAATCTTAACATAATTTTATAGAAAATTAACTATCCAGCTCACGACTAGATGCTATGTGGAGATTTAAAAGTTGTCCCCATTATCCTTGGTCAACAAAAGGGCTTTACAAAGTTTCCATGTTTTATATGTGATTGGGACAGCAGAGCAAGGGAACAACATTGGTCCAAAAAAACATGGCCCGTAAGAAAAACTTTAACACCAGGCGAGAAGAACATTTTGCATAAAACTTTAGTAGACCCAAAAAAAATTCTTCTACCACCACTACACATCAAGTTAGGCGTAATGAAACAATTTGTGAAAGCCTTGCCTAAAGATGGTGAATGTTTTAAACATTTGTGTAAAAGATTTCCTCATTTATCAGAAAGAAGGGGTTTTCGTTGGGCTTGATATTCGTAAAATGATGTTCGATTCCAACTTTGAAGCAAGGATGATTACAAAGGAAAAGGAGGCTTGGATATTCATTTAAAGAAGTTGTGACTAAGTTTTGGGGCAAGGTGAAAAAGACACTAACTATGCACTTATCGTAGCTAATATGATGATGAGTGTTAAAGTCCACTTCTTGCACAACCATTTTGACTTTTTTCCTAAAAACTTAGGCGATGTGAGTAAAGAGCAGGGGGAACGGTTCCATCAGGACATAAAGGCGATGGAGAAACGGTACCAGGGTACGGTGAAATATCAACATGATGGGTGATTACTGTTGGTCACTTCATAGAGAACAACAAAATGCATCACATCGGAGAAAAAGTTATACAAGAAACTTCACAGAGAAAAGGGAAAGGAAATGCAAAAAAAATAAGCACCTAAAATATTCGCATTGAACTGAAATATGTTATCGTGAGTAAAAATTGTAGCCTAATCAAACAAAAGTACGGTTTAAGTTTTTATTTTTTATGTATCAAATTTTCCTTATTTGGAAATTTAATCGATGTTATATTGTGAGAGAACTGTGGGTGATACAAAAAAAACTGATACCAGATACGGTTTCAGCACCCAAAAATACATAACACTCAAAAAACTGTTGCAATAACCTTCCCTGCTGATGGAACCGTCTTTGCTTTCTTTGATGCACTTCCACCGGCTTCGGCAGCATTGTTTTGACCGTTCTTTTCGCTCTGGTGTATAGTGGTGGATACACGTTTTCTCCACTATGAAACGACGCTTGAAATCCATTTTATTTTGTTCAAAACGATCAAAACACACTTGAGAAATACGGATGCGAATGCGTTTTTGGTTGTTAGTAAATGCGGCACCCATCTAGCATAAAGCTTTTTCATATGTAATTCTTCATGCAAAATATTTCCAATTTGTTCTTTTGAGATGCCTGTGGTCTCAGTTATTTTACACACTTTCACTCCTTGATCATCTAACACCATATCATGGACTTGTTAAATGATTTGTGGTGTTGCAGCAGTTTTTGGACGACCTTCGCGTGGATCATTTTCGGCTTGTACGACCATATTTAAAAGAAGCAGTCCATTTTTTCACAGTTTAAAGTGAAGTGATGCATCCTTATATACGTTTAATAACTTCGGATCAATTGCTGTTGATGTTAAACCATCCCAAACAAAGAATTTAATTAGTGCACGATATGCGATTTTTTCCATTTTAAAAAAAATAAATTACACGTCAATATTAAACAGCTGCTACCACTCGAATGAATTGACAGATCGAAATAAAATTTTACATGCATATAAAAGATGGAACTTTCCAAACAAATATGGTTTCACAGTTTCTAACATCATCTATGTGTGAGGCCGAGACCTTTTCAGACAGCCTAGGTAACCACAACCTAATAAAATTAATCTAAATCCAAAAAATTTTACGGCGGTCATTATGACATAATCGTCCCTGTTTAATGTCAACAAACATTAAATAAAATGGGTCAAATAAAGGACTAATTCTAAAATAATCAGTCAGGTTTTCAATAAACCACAATACTTTTTTAACCTTGAAAACAATTCCGGAATAGTGACAAATTCAGAGATCACATACTTTAAATAATTTGGCAAAGGGAACCCACACTTATTTTCATGTTTGTTTGGTTTTTCCGTGAAAATGTGTTATTGCCATTTTACATTTCCTAGAATATATGAATGAATCAAAAATATTATTTTAATTAGAATTAGATTTAAATGAAGTGCGTTTATTTACTTGACATTTTAGAAAATGCGTTTCTTTACATTTTCGAAACAAAAAACGGGCCAAGTGCCAGTCGGACTTGCGCAATTAGTGCGGTGATTATTTTTAAAATAAAATAAAATCCTTACCTAGGCTAAGTTAATTAGATCTCTGACCTGTTCATATATGTATATCTTAACATCCAATATGTACTTTCACGTTTTTTTCTTAGTCAATAATGTATAATTCTACTCAGTATATATCACCACTACACTAAAGACTTTATTTTTGTGCTCGACATGCGTTTCGCTAATCATGTTAGCTTCATCAGGAGCGATGATTGACTAGTCAGTATCCAGTCAGTCAAAAAAGTCTCCATACACACCAGCTCTCTATATTAATTTTCTATTATGTTTAACTAATTAATTGGAACTATGAGAAACCATGTTTAAATTCATATTTGAAATTTAACCAACGAGGATTAGTATTAAAAATAACTACGGAATATCATTGTTATAAAAATGTAAACAAAATTAATGTCAAAAAAAGTCTCCATACACTCAAGAACTGTATTGAAAAAAAACACGTTATAATCAGCTGCATTTTATCAAGCTATCTATTGCTCGCTAAACTGAAAACAAATGAATAATTTTCGGCCATACTTTATAATCTGTCACTTGTTGCTAGTAATTTTGCCGTGGGTTTTCAAAATAGTATTAAAAATGAACGAAAGAAATTGTGAATTAGCGCAGAAACTATCGAATGCGAGAAAACTCTAATTCAATCCGTGAGTGATGGCAGGCAAAAAGGTGGATTGAGATCTTAGAAAGAACGGACATAACCCACAGTAGCAAAATAGCTAGGAACCTTATTAAGAAACTCAGTTGTGATAGAACAGCGTTAATCAAAAACTTTTGCGCTTCTAAAACCAGGCAAGGCTCCTGATGCACCTGGTAGCTACCGTCCGATCTCCTTGCCTATATAAACTGTATCAAAAAATGCTTCAGCCCGTCATCAAGCCATGCCTTATTCCTTAAAGAGCTGGCTTCTGACCTAGGAAAAGTTGCACGAGTAGAGTCCTTAAGCTGACGGAATATATTAAGGAGGGCTTTCAAGAAAAATTAATTTCACACGTCTATGTCGACTTATTGCGAAACACAAACCTTTGTTATGTAAGCTATTTAAAACAACTAACGACTACCATTTCACCAAAGTAGTTAAATATCTTCTTAAAAAAAGACGCTTTTATCATACAAACTCCTGGACAAAATTAACGCAACAATCTGAAAATTAATTTATCTTTTTCTTATGTCAGTTTTAAAGTTTATCGAGTATTTGAATAGTAGGCTATGCATATTTTGTTTTGTTGTTCATGACAGAAATCAAAACAATTCGTTTAGATTTACAGTTTTAAAGAATTTTTTAGAAGATAAACAATTTTCTGTAATAATGCGATAGATTTTCTTTAAAAGTAAGCTTATAAATTGTTCCCTTTTTCAAAGTAATACGGTTTTGTGGTAGACTGTTTTATTTTTGACCCCGAAGAATTAGAAATGAATCGAACAAGGAATTTAACTGAACACGAGGTAGTGCGAGCCTCAGTTTTTAGTGGACGAGGGATATTGTCAAAGTTATGTTGTCAATTTGTTAGGCAAACATCGTTCCACAATAAGTCGTATGGTAAGACGCTTGAATGAAGTAGAAACTTATTCTAGAAGGCTAGTGCAAGGGCGAAAACGATGCACTAGCGACCTAGATGAACGTTTTATAAGACAATATGCTTTAAGAAACAGGACTGTCACTAGTTCTATAATAAGGAACGAACTCGAAGCTGTTCGCAATGTCACAATTTCTTCTAAAACAGTTAAAAGACGGTTAAATGAAGCTGGATTAAACAGTAGGAGACCAGCCACTGCGCCCTTGCTTACTAGAGAGAACAGAGTTTCCAGGTTACGTTTTGCTCGAAATCACGAAAACTGGTCTGTGGATGATTGGAAACAAGTTTTCTTCACAGATGAAACTAGGGTTAGTATAAAACATCCAAATGGTCGTGAGCGAGTATGGCGAAAACCAGGAGAGATGTTTGCTCCTTGCAATATCTCTGCAAGGATTCCATTCGGCGGTGGCTCTGTTATGTTCTGGAGTGGCATCTCCTTTGATGCTCGCACAGAGTTAGTACGAGATCCATGAATGTTGACTATTATCTTGAGAATATTGTAATAGAACATGTGATGCCTTTCGGTGATTTTGTGGGGCCCAATTTTCTTGTTTATGCAAGACAACGCTCGACCTCACGTGGCTAGGGAGGTACTCGATTATCTTAATCAAGTTGATATACCGATTATGCAATGGCCACCAAAAAGCCCGGATCTGAATCCGATAGAACATGTATGGGATCACCTTAGGAAGAATGTGAAACGTCATATACCTGCACCTAGAAACCTGAGGGAACTTGAAAATGCAGTTATCACAGAATGGGAGCAAATTCCTCAAGATTTTATCCAAAATTTAATTAGAAGCATGCCTAGGCGCATAAACGCTGTCATCCGAAGTAGAGGAGGCAAGACACGCTACTAGTGTCCCAGTTACACCATTAATTTTGCTACTAGTGTCCCTGTTTATTTTTTTTCATTATTACATAATTTCAACGATTTTGTTATTAGGTCTTAAGAATAATTTTAATTCGAATCTTATAGAGAAATTTGGTAGCTAATTCACTTTTAAAGTATCCGAATAAGTTTTTTTTCAAACTTTTAGTGTAACCAATGTTCATAAAAAATTATTAAAATTAATTCATTATAGAGATTTGTATGATTTAATATATTGTTGCGTTAATTTCGTCCAGGAGTGTATATACATATAGCAACGGTCATGACACACCACCTTGTGGCAGATCATTCTTCTGTATTCGAAATGTGCTTTGGTGAAATGGTAGTCGTTAGTTGTTTTAAATAGCTTACATAACAAGGGTTCGTGTTTCGCAATAAGTCGACATAGACATGTAAAATTAATTTTTCTTGAAAGCCCTCCTTAATATATTCCGTCAGCTTAAGGACTCTACTAGTGCAACTTTTCCTAGGTCTGAAGCCAGCTCTTTAAGTAATAAGGATGGCTTGATGACGGGCTGAATACGTCTCAGAAGCATTCTTTGATACAGTTTATATAGTCAAGGAGAGTAGCTACCAGGTGCATCAGGAGCCTTGCCTGGTTTTAGAAGCGCAAAAGTTTTTGATTAACGCTGTTATATCACAACTGAGGTTCTTAATAAGGTTCCGAGCTATTTTGCTACTGTGGGTTATGTCCGTTCTTTCTAGGGTCTCAATCCACTTTTTTGCCTGCCATCACTCACGGATTGAATTAGACTTTTCTCGCATTCGATAGTTTATGCGCTAAATGGAGCTTCCACGAAGAGTTCTTGAAAACTAGAGCACAGGTGATCATATTCACCGGTCAGGCATGGTATATAATTTTGTCGGCATCGTCTGGAAACGTGTTTTCGGGATATTTTCCTTACCATATCAATAAAAGCTTCATAGTTACTTGACACAGGTATCAGTTCAGACATTGTCTGATCCAGGTCAGCTGCATAGTTCTCCCATTTTGCTTTTTTAACACTGAATCTTCTTTTCGCAGGTCTCGATGACCGAGTGGACATTTTCTCCGAAAGGTCAGTGCTGAGACCTTGGCACTGGATCGCATACCGATTTAATTAATGCACTAATTATGATTTGTACAGTTTAGAAGGATATATCAGTGTCGCAACTTTGGCGCTATATTCTGCTGGGGATAGACTTCGGTAGTTTTGGATCGTGAATAAGTATAAGTTGATTTTCTCCACCCACTCTTCAACAAGATGGCCGTTGTCGTCAGCCTCTATATAACCCCAGGATGAGCCGTGGCTGTTAAAGTCGCCAAGGACTAATTTTGTATTCGTCCTGTAGAAGTTGTTAGTGGCTTTGAATTTAAATGTATTGCCAGGTGGCTTATATGCTGATGTCACTCTGCAGTGGGTCACCTCTATTGTCAATACTTCTATTTCGATATAGTTGTGCAATCTGTGGACTCGATCAGCAGGTCCCTCGTAACAAAAATAGCACTGACGTGTTGGGTGTGTGGGATTTCTACTACTAACTTGATTCTTCTTATTCTTGGTACAGACCAGTAAACAGTTACGTTTCCATCTCTGTGGGTTTCTTGAAGGCATAGTAGGTCGCATTCATTATTCTTGCATAGATGTGGTAGGAGTTCTTTGTCCGTTAAAATTTTTCTCGATGTTTAGTGAAATTGTCGCCAAGAGTGGCTACGAACACAGCCGTTTCTTTCCAGGAAAGGACGTTGCCCGTGAAGCGGCAGCGATTTTTCGTTTATGAACTTGGAAAATAAAAAAGTGAAGACTCCTTTTATGCTCCCAGATCCACCCAGTTGCAACATCTACCGTATAGCTCTGATTTAACGCTTCGCGGGTTCTTTTTGTTCAAACTTCTAAAGATTTCAGGGGTTGAAATGAAAATGAATAAAATTTTTCTCACATGATCGGTTGAAAATTGTTGTAGCATTTTGTGCTTTTTAAAGCGCAAGTAAATTATTATTTTTTTGGATGAAGAAACACGGGACTAACTGTATTAGGGTAGGCGGTAATTATGAAGAAAGATTTTTTTTTAATTCTGAGAGGTTTCCTTTATAGCTAGGTAAACAACTTAAAAAAAAAACGCTCTCGTATCGTATAGGTCAAAGAAGCCGTTTTTAGGCTCGGCTTCTTGACGTCACTTTTAAGGGGCATCCTTTTGTAATCTAGGCAACAATTTAGATCATTACTCTATCATAATTCAATAAGATAATTGGCCGAGAAAGCATTATGTCTCTGTTTAAATTGCGGTTTGTGGATCCTGCTATAGATTCATCGTTTTCTATCCCTAGGTATTTCTACGAACTAATATTCTACTTAAATTCAAAGGTATTAGTAAGCGCTAAAAACTATTATTTGCCATCCCTACAGTGACTTCTGTCACATCTCTGTAAAAGTGCAAACAATATCGATTTCGAATTGAAATAATAAGTACATAAATAAAAAACTTACCATTGGATATTTGAGTAAAATAATGCCATAGCAAACTTACCTAAAACAATAAACCATAAGTTACATTAAATTATTTAAAAATTATAATTAGAATAATCAATCGTATGAAAGTATGCATGTATGAATCACAACACTATTAAATAAATATTGTTTTCCCACAAAAAACATTGCCTAAAAATAAATACACGTTTTATAGTGGGTTTCCCAATGAAAATTATCTACTTTAAATAACTAAAAAGTAAGTAATTTTTAGTGTTCCGTGCGGAACACTTACAAGATCATTTCGGTGTCCGTCCGTCTGTCGGTCCGTCTGTCTGTCACACCTGATATTCTCCGAAACTTTTGACAAAGAAAGCTGAAATTTGGCACTAATATAGGAACTGATAGCCTCATCAGAGCTATGTAGTTTTGAAAGTTAAATTTCGACTTAAGGGGGTTAGTTTTGGGGGGTGAAATCGGAAGTGAAGGTCATCGAGTGGGGTGTGTAAAACGACGAGTTAAAAAAAAATATGTAATGTAATACTTGCGCGCAATTCTCTTTGTATTACTTTTACAAAAGTGCGATAAATCGTTGTCCCCCCACCTTATCTCGAAAAGTACTGATCAAAAAATTTCTGGAATATTCTCTACAGGGTGTAGATTGAACGAAAATTATTACCTTTAATGATTTATCTGGTATATAAGAAAAAAAAATTCAAGATCATCAGTTTTCACTAAAGATCGGAAAAAAACTTTGTTGAAAACTCATTTAGGATATGTTTTGTGAAGTCACTGATCATTTTATACTTCAGTAACGAAAATTTTTATTTTAAAATCAATCAATGTACGGAACACTAATTGCGCAAGTCCAACTTGCACTTGAGCAGTTATTTTTGAAAATAAAAAACGCAAAAATATGGGAAGCTATTTTGCTATAATCGCATCAAGAGTAATTTTTACTCCGTTCTCAGTGTTGCTATTAAAATTATTTTAAAGATAACTCAGCATATTTTTCTGCAATAAAGCTGTTTAAATGGGGTGGTAGCCCTCGAAACGGTAGCTAAAAATATATCTCAACGCGATTATGGCAAAACATGTACCGTAATTTTTAATTTGTGAAGTGATGTAGTCGTAAAACCAATCGCAACAATCACTCTCCGAGATTCTTGCGTTTCTTTACAAGAAGGTCTCCTTTTAAGTTTTTACAAACGATCACTAGATGGCGCTATTGAGATGTGAGATTAGCATTGTTGTAAAATTTGACATTTGTTTTTGTTAAAACAGTTGCAGCTCAGAAATCGGTTCGAGTAGTTTGTGAGCGTTAAAAAAAAAAACAGTTTTGCGAACAAATTGAAATTTCACATGAAGGTTGGATGATTTTTTTACGATTTTAGTAACGGCTTAACTCAACAACAATGCCCGAATAGCTTCGTTCAACTTTTGGTAATGAATCACCATCAGAAAAGACTGAAAAAGTTCTGTCCCGATGGATTCCGCATAATTTGACCGAAACTCAAAAATCGGTGTAAACTATTCAAAAAATTCGACGAGGACGTGCAAAATCCGTATACAACATCGTAACAGGAAACGAAACTTGGATATATTCGTTTGAGCCGGAAACTAAGCAACAAATCAACCGTTTGGGTGTTCCAAGATAAAGCGAAT
>CM032454.1:55597823-55621821 GCA_019049505.1 Pachyrhynchus sulphureomaculatus | reverse complement strand
CCGCTGATCACGAATCTGACGTCAGAATACCGCCATCACATCTCAATTTTTTTCTAACCTCAAAAAATAGGTAAAAATTAGTAAAAATTAAGAAAAATATACTCCTAAAAAATTGATTCAAGCTTTTTCATGAATCCAAAGATGTATTAATATGTATTCGGACACGCTAAGCTAATATTCATCGGTTGGATTAAGCCATACAGTTCTGTTTTCTTTCTAACCTCAATAAATCAGACAGATATAGTGCTTCTCGAATGCAAAAACGAATTCAAATTAAAATTCAACCGATTCTTACCAAATTTGGTACACGGGGGTTTTTTGGGTTGCTGATCATGAATCTGAGGTCGGATTTGCAAAATTCAAAATGGCGGATCCAAGATGGCGGACAAAATTTTTGAAAACCAACCGATTCCTACCAAATTTGGTATACAGTTGGAGAATCCTCAAACCTGATACTCTTAAACCCTAAACCCTGAAACCTTAGACTCCCACACCCTGTAACCTCAAAAAATAGACCTCAATAACCCTGTAACTTTAAAAATGAGACCCAATAAACTCAAAACCAGGACTTTTAAACCATATACTCTCAAATAGTAGACCCTTAAGCCCTAGAATTGCGAAGGTTAGACCCGCGCCTAACTTTCCTTTTTTTGGCTGTATCTTGTTCTTTTTTCCGCGAATGACCTATTCAAAGGCTTTCTGCCCAAACGCTTTTGAGGACTTGTTTCTCTTTTTAGCGACCAGCAATAGTCCGCTAGCATATGGTCATCCCATCGTCCTTGATACCGATTTTCTATGATTTTCAGATCTTGGTGAAAACGTTCCCCTTGCTCCTCACTGTAGTCACCAAGATTATCTGGGAAATCATCGATGTGGGAGTCCAGGAAATGTAATTTTAGATTCATTAAGCAACCTAATGTTTGAAAATTTTTTACCATTTTCTCGAGTATTTCTTTGTACTTAGGACTTTTATTATTTCCCAAAAAGTTTGTTGCGACTTCTTTAAAACTAAGCCAAGCAGCTTTTTCAACTTTATTCATTTTAGTAACAAATAATGAATCTTGAAACAATTTTCTTATTTGTGGCCCGTCAAATACGCCTGCCTTAATTTTAGCTTCAGAAAATTTCGGAAATTTTTTATGCAAATATTTGAAACATGGGCCGTTTGTATCTTATGCTCTCGTGAATTGCTTCATAAGTCCAAGCTTAATGTGAAGCGGGGGAATAAGAACTTTTCCTGGATCTACCAATGGTGGAAACAATACATTATTTTCACCAGGAGTGAACGATTCTCTTGTTGGCCAAATTTTTTTCTTATAATGACGTTCCCCTGTCTCTGCTATTCCACAGACATTTATAACAGGGATAAAGTGTAAACCCTGACTGTTGGCCAAGCAATATTGTTACAATTTTTCAGATCTCCACAAATTTTCCAGTTATTATCAGCATATTTTATTTTTATCAAAAGCTGCTTCATTTTTTCATATTGCTCTTCCATAACTGTGGAATGAGCAATCGGAATGGGAGCGTAAACGTTGGTATTATGCAGCAAAACTGCCTTAATGCTCCGTTTAGAAGAATCAATGAACAGTCTCCATTCTTCAGGATCGTATGAGTTATTTTGAAATTCATCCATTAGACTTTTACATCGGTACAATATGAAAGTGACAATTCCTCGTCCATTGTGAAATATTTTCGAAATTCTTCATCTCTGTTTCTATAATAAGAAATCGTAGTTTCTGGCTTAAGTAAATGTCTTTTCTTTAAAAAGGAAGCAAAATGCTCTGAACCATCTTTGGATAAGCCTAAATCTCTGACTAGATCACTAAGTTCTGACTGTGATACGAGTATTGGTTTCTGGTTTACGGTTGTATGGTAGAAATTCTTTATCTGTGTCACTAGTATATGATAGGTTGTCACTAGAACATTCATTAGTAACAGTGTTTGAATCTTTTTCGACAGTCTCAATGTTTTCGGCATGAACTGATAAGGTGAAATCATTTGTTTCCATAACATCAGCATCAAGTGGTTCAGGAGGCGGAATTAGTTTAGTTGGTCTTGTTACTGTCGAAACATCGTTATAAGTAATAGTGCTTTTATTTTTTCGGTTATGCCTAGATACAACATTCATACAAAAGTAGCAATCATTTTCACTGTATGGTCTATTCCATATTGCTGGTCTGGAATATTTAATCGCCTTCTTATTGATGTACAACATTATTTTGCAAAAACTGCAAATGATGTGGGGAACCCAATCTGTATCCTGGTGCTGTATTTCAATGTTAAAACAATCCTTATATAAGGTTTTTAATCTTATCCGTTATCGGTGACCCCATTTTACTCAATACGTGTTGACAGCAAATATAACAAAATGAATCACTGTTTTTATCGCACTTATGAAAAGTCCTTGTACCGTGAGACCGTTTTCTTGTAGCATTATACTCTACATGAGCCAAGTCACCCACACATGAAGAGCTACGGTCGCTGGATGACGACGGCTGCGGGCCCGCTTTCCCACCCTGACCAACCGCCGATACTGGGTTTCCGAGTCCCTGCATCGTAATTCTCTTTCTTCTACCTGCCATGACGGCATCTAAGCCGTTATCCAGGGACTCTGCCGGCTAGTGGAGTAACACCGTTGCCCACCGTCACCACGTGGAGGTGCCCTGGATGCAGGTAGAAAAAAATAAAAATCGACCGATGAATTTTCTCGGCGTTCAAAATGGCGCGAAAAAACATCTGCCATCTTGAATTTTGCAAATCCAACCTCAGATTCGTGATCAGCGACCCAAAAAATCCCCGTGTACCAAATTTGTAAGGATCGGTTGAATTTTAATTTGAATTCGTTTTTTGCATTCGAGAAGCACTATATCTGTCTGATTTATTGAGGTTAGAAAGAAAACAGAACTGTATGGCTTAATCCAACCGATGAATATTAGCTTAGCGTGTCCGAATACATATTAATACATCTTTGGATTCATGAAAAAGCTTGAATCAATTTTTTAGGAGTATATTTTTCTTAATTTTTACTAATTTTTACCTATTTTTTGAGGTTAGAAAAAAATTGAGATGTGATGGCGATATTCTGACGTCAGATTCGTGATCAGCGGGCAAAAATACTACGGATCTGATATATCGCATCAAAAGTATACCCCACTTTTTTTTTTGTGGGGCTGTGTAATCAAGGCTAAAAATAATAAAAAAGGTGTTAATTTTTTTGCTTTACCTGAATAACTAAGCCAGAAATTAGTATTTCAACTAAAAACAACTACATTTTAAATTTGATAATAGATAAAATTTTATTTTAAAATATTTATCGTAAATAATATCATCTAATTTTTAAACCCGTTACGTTTCCGGAATTCTAAGCGAGTGGTGAAATAATTGATCACTGCTTACCACGTCGCTTCGGTGATCGCTGCCATTTTTTACCAATTACATTCTGCTAATTATTCCACAGGGAATGAGTATTGTCCCTGTAAACTTTAATTTTGAGATATCTTGACAAGAAAAAATCAATCGCCGTCAAACTAGAGCTACGTGGAACCAAATTAACCATTGTTGTGCGGTCCCGATCACCTTAAAAAAATGTATGAGCCGACTATTCTACGTGCCGATATTGCAGTCCAAGCCTTTAGGGAGACAAAAAGCCTTTTAATGCTTTAGTTTTGGATTGGTCGGCCTCCATAACTGTAATTCTGTTTATTGGTGGGTCCATTAAGATGGAAGCTTTCATTACCTTTGATTAACCAGCTGTGCAGGCATAAAGATTCACCAAGAATGCGTTGTAACAAAATTTGATCGCTTACGTAAAGAGAGGTCGGTTTTGTCGTAAATTGATATTCGAACGCTTTCCAGGTTCACATTGCATCTTGATTATCTTTGGTCATTCTGCCCGAGGTTTACTAAAACTCGAATCAAAATTCTGCACCCATTTTTCAATCCATTGAACACCGTGGCCTTATTTACTCTGTGTAAATGATATTAACCTTTAAATGTTAGCCGCGTGATTAATATAATTATTATTTCGTAAAACTCACGCACACAAAAAGTAGGCTCTGCTAGGGTCTAACACTCCATAGAAGCTAAATCTCCAATAACCGGGGTTAAGCGAGTTGCGTTCGCACAATAAGCCAAACAAATATAAATTTATTTATGAAATAGCCGGTACTCAAATATGTAAATATAGAAATTAGTGTCTTGGTCTTACCTTGAAAATACTGCTTTCATTTCATCCCTAAATGAACACACAAAAGGATCATCTGGATTTATCACATAATAAATTTTTATTTTACTCACTGGCGCTGGCTTATGGAACTTTAGCCTGTCAGCATTTTTTCCTACCAATACCTTTGTAAAAGGTATTAAATCCTCAGCATACCTCGTCATAGGTCCCACTGAAACCATAGAATCAACTTCTTCTCCGGTCCTAAATGTTAAGCCTGTCGAATTAAACGTAACTAAGTTAAATTCTAATTAAATAAAGGAAGTAAAAATATCTATATGCTAACACGCAACATTCAGTACAATATTTACTGCCTGATATAATTTTAATTATTTTATAAAGTTTTTTTTAGAACTAAAGCTCAACATGAATCTCAAAGATATCACGCAAAACGAAGCAAGCATGTTAAATATCATTATACATGAAAAATCAAGGTTCTTGGAATTTGACTGTGACAAATTGGAGTTGCTGTCCGATACTTTGATTACGACTGCACGAGCATCAGGGAGGGAGATTAGAACACTGAATGAAGTTTTCAGTTCCAAATGTTCTAAGCTCAAAAAAATCAAGATCTCTGAAGATATCTCATACAATCACAGGCGAAACGTTAAAAATAGACTACAATTTTGATCGATCTAATCCCAAGAAATTTGATTTCCTATCTAATCAAAGCCGTAAAAGCGTTACTTGTTAACAGTATACATCTTAATAATCTCCATACGTTAAACAATGAAAAGCTTAAGTGTTTTTGGTATGCCTGAAGATAGCAAGGTAAAGAGGAGGAAGCTACTACCTCAAATATATTGTGTAAAAAAGAATAAATATTAGCTTAAAATAAAATCAATATACTCGAGTCAGTAGTGCTGCTATTAAGGCTCTACTACTAAACGACTAATAACAGTGGTAGTACCCTATCATAAAAATATCAGGTCAGTCAATAAGTTTTGAAAGCGACACCTATGTAGATCACTTAAAATAAATATTGAACACCATTTTGAAGCTTCATCTGTCATATGAACACTCCCTAAATTTCAAATCGATCTGTCAAGTCCTTCGTTGTTTATCAGCTGGTTAAAGTAGATGTGTTGGAGTATTCTTTAAAAATGGAAAAAATCTAATTTCGTGCAGTGATAAATTCTTTGTTTTGGAAGGTTTATCGGCAACTGAAATCCATGCACGTTCAGGACGTCCAAAAACTGTAAAAACTAAAGAAACTGTTGTGCAAGTACAAGATATGGTAATGGAAGACCGTCGATTAACCGTGGATAAATTACCTGAGGCTGTAGGCATCTTACATGGATCAGTACATCAGATCTTAATTAATGTTTTAGGTATGAGAAAGCTATTCACAACATGGGTGTCGCGACTATGGATGAGACTTGGGTTTACCAGTATGATTCAAAACTTCGACAACAAACCACACAGTGGACCGAGCCCGGTTGTTCAGCTCCAAAGCAGCCAAAGTGGTCCAAGTCGTCCAAAAATCTTATGGCGTCAGTTTTCTATGATGCAAAAGAATTTTGTTAATTGACTACCTTCAAACCGGTAAAACAATCACAAGAGAGTATTATTGCAACTTGGACCAGCTGGATGAGAAAATTTGTGAGAAAAGACCCGGTTTGCAGAAAAAAATCATATTTCATTATGACAATGCACCTGCTTACAGAGGTGTTTTGGCGACGACAAAACTGGTCTAACTGGTTTAAAGTACGAATTGTTCGAACATCCACCCTACTCGCCAGATCTGGCCCCGTCTGACTTCCATCTGTTCCCAAACCTCAAAAGACTTTTACGTGGGAAGCGTTATTCAACAAATGATGAGGTGACAGCATCCGTATATGGATATATTGAAGGTCTTCCGGAAAACCACTTCAGAGATAGGGTAAATGAATTGGAAAAATACTGAAAAAAGTGTATTGAGCTTAAGAGAGATTATACTGAAGAATAAATATATTTCGACTCCTTAATTCATCTTGTTTCAATTCCGCTTTCAGAACTTATTGACAGATCAGTACTTAAAAACCTAATAAAATACAACTCAGAAGTTAACATAAATATAGACAAGATATGTGATTCAGTTAAGTGAGTAAAAATACAATAAGATACACTAAAAATAAATCAACGGAAAAGACAAAATAACAGAAAGTATCTAAAAGCGGAGGCTCCCAAAATACTTCAACACATCATATCACGGAATGATTTTAAAAAATTAATTAAACTTAAAAAATCCATTTAGTATTATCAGCTCTAAACACTGTTTAGTAATATTTTGTCCGGACATAGCACACGTGCCTTAGGAAAACCCCCAAAGCGCTACAGTGTGTGCGGAAAAAGTGATTCATGTTGGTCTTGAATCGCTGCACGTTGTACTCGGTGGGAAACATAGCCCTGGGCAAATCAGTTCAAAGGGATGAGGTTCTCCGTATAAAAGTATTCTTAAAAAACATGGTACAAGTAATGACAAGCTGAACTTCATACGAATGTGATGTATTAGCACGACGAATATTCCTAGCATGCACCGCTCTAGAAGAAACTAAGCGCGTTACATCCATTGAACACTTTCCATAAAAGCATTTGTAAAATAGACTCAAGTCGCCAACCGTTCTTCTTGCTGATGAGTTCTGGATCTGCAGCGTATGTTTAGGGGCAGATCCACAAACGTGGCAGTAGTATTCCATCGTCGGCCGAATTTGAGCTTTTGTGATTTTGAGAAGTTCTCTTTGCTATGCATGCAACACGTTTTTCAACGTTAATTTTTTTAGAAAAGACGGCCACCTGGGTGTTTGTAACATTAAATTCTACGTGGTTACTGTCACCCTAAAATAGAATTTCTTTCAGATTTTCAGACTTCCTGCTGTCTGTGGATATTTACATTATAGCTGATATTCGAACGTTCAAATGAAATGAAAAAATAAGCATACTGTCATCGGCAAAGCGGATTCCTGGACCTTTTCCGCAGGTGTGAAACACAGAAATGTATGTTTCGGCACTTGGACAACGTTGACGGGTATTACGACATCCTCGCCGATATCCTTAGGATATGAAAAAAGGGTAAAATCCCTACTCAGGCGAGAAGGTGAAGGATGAAAAAAGGTAGTTAATGTAAAAGAGAAAGAGAGTACGAGACAGTATGAAGCCTTCAGGCACACCGGCGTTGATAGTGAAGGTGAGGTGAGGAAACATGAGAGCCACAAACAGAACTTTTCACACATACCATAAGAGCGTAGTTTAGCAAACAGTCCATCGTGACAAACACGATCGAATGCCTTGGATATGTCAAGAGCAACCGCTCGAGATTTTCCTAAGTGTTCAATTGCGTTGTTCCAAACATGTGTTACGTAAGTCAGGAGATCTCCTGTTGATCTATGTTTACGAAAGCCATATTGGTGATCGCTAATAATGTTGAATCCTTCAAGATATTTTAGAAAATGCTAACTGATAGCCTTTTCCATGACTGCGACTCGTAAAGAACATTCTCTGAGGAAACGCCAGAGCCATAAACAAAACTTTCAGACATACCATAAGAGCGAAGCTTAGCCAACAATTCGTCAGGCCAAACACTGTCGAATGCCTTGGATATATCAAGTGCAACCACTCGAGGTTCTCCAAAATACGTTGTTTCAAACATATGTGACATAAATTAGCAGATCACCTGTTGATCTTTGCGTACGTACATAACAATGATTGTCGGAGTTTAGACAACAGTTATTGAAATATTTTTTTTATATACAGCAAACAAACATACATATACAAGGAAATGTTGGAACTTTTAATTCAATAAATTTATTTTTACTCTCTATAACTCATATTACAATAACTAGGATACATTTTTTTTTGTCAAGCAAAATGTCCCCAGAACATTTGATACATGAGAAGAAAAATAACCATAATAGATTGTAAGTAGGAACTCCCAAGAAACAATTTCTTACAAGAAATACTGTTGTGTTTAATTTACGAGTCAAATCCAAACTATGCTCATTCCATGTCAATTTAGAATCAATATAGATCCCTAGATATTTTAGGGGATTGTCATATTCAACTACATATCTCAATAAAAAAAATGAAGGATTGCGACTTTGAAGTATTTATATAAATCATTAGATTTAAATTAGTTTCATATTTGTAATCTTATATCCGCCATCTGCTGGTCCAAATCACTCCGAGTACAGCTGTTGTTAAAAGCTGTAGTATCGACATTAAGAGAACTATGTATTTTTATTATTTAGACTATAATTTATGTCATGCATGTAGATAAGAATAAAAGACTGGTCCTAACGCTGAAGCTTGTAGAATACTCAAAAGTACTGGAGTTATATCAGAAATTTTCGGTTATACTTAACATACTGCTGATGATAAGAAGTACAATATTCTTCTTTCCCACCAGTGGGCTTTACTCTTAATCTAGAAGTTTCGGCTCTCTTGTACTAAATAAAATCTGTTTGTTACTAATATTGTTTAAAATATATTTTTTAATGCCTTTCCGTTGTCGAGATAATCTTACAAAAGCTAATGATTATCAATGCCCACATCAACCGGCAACTATCCCTAAGGGTGTCGTTTCCTATCTGGGAAGTTTATAAGGATACGAAGAGCCGTCATCGATGAATTGCATAATAATATTATAATATATTACGAGGATGGTTTTTTAAGTTACTTGGTTCGTCGTATCTTGCAGTTTTTTACGATTTTTTTTCTTTCAAAAAATTAGTGAAAGCGATTTGGCGTACTGCCAAATAATAAAGTTTCTTACTAAGGTAGTGTAAGACAATGATGATATTTTATTATGAAGTAAAATTCTTGCACGATGGATCCCAGACTTTTTCCATCAGAACAGAAACTGGAAAAGAAAGGAAATTCTCATTTAGCTATCTCAGAGAACGCTGAGAGTTATATTACGCGAATTATCACAGGTGACGAGACTTGGGTGCTCTATTGGGATCCAGGATCCACGAAGCAGGAGTCGATGCAATGGGTACATAGGAGCTCTCTACCTAAAAAAAAAAGTTAAAACCCAGTCTTCTTCTAGAAAATTGATGGAGCCTAAAGCAGGCCATTAGAGAAGAAGGTTCGAATTCATGGAGAACCAAAATTTTCGTGGTACACGATTTTAGGGTCTAAAAGACATCCCTAATGCCTTTTGTTCAAACACCTGAAAAAAGATCTCGGGCGCCGAGAAATTTTCTTCAGATGATGAATTGAAAGCCGCTATAGCGTCGTTTTTGAAGCACACAAAAGATAAGTAGTTATTAAAAAAATTGGCTAAATCCAAATCGGACCTGCGCAACTAGTGTTCCATAAGGTAGCTTTTAAAATAAAATAAAATTATATCTCGGTTCATGAGTGACTCGCCACTCGGTTACAGCTACCTCCACCATATGTCAAGAAACATAGTTTTCATAGTTTTTTTTTTCTATCAGATAAATTATCAAACGTAACGCACTCGTGATAATTTTCGCTCAACCTACACTTTATGGAGAATATTTCGGAATTTTTTCAAAATTTTTTAATCGGTAGTTTTTGAGATAAGGGCGGGACATCGATTTTTGGCCATTTTTTTTTAAATAAATAGTACACGAAAATATTACATCGTATATATATATATATATATATATATATATATATATATATATATATATATATATATATATATTTATAAACTCGGACAGACACCGAAGTGATCCCATAAGTGTTCCGTAGAAAACACTAAAAAGCCTGAATAAAAAAAAAACTTTGATGAACCTCAGACATGTAATGAACGAATACTTTTAATTCTGGATAAAATTCGAAAACTTATTTCAACTAATCCATTACAGACAAAAAAAAACTATATATTTTTGATACTAGTACTTGTAAAAGTATAAAACGTTGTACGAGGCTGGTTTGAAAAGTCCGTGCAAAGTCAGAGAGATGGCACCACCGGCGCGTATCGAGGTCATGTTTAGTTAGTAGCTTCTCTTGAATGAACACACACCAAGTTTCAGCCATATTGGTCCATTTCTTTGTGTTTGGCATTCGTGTGAATCAAGGAAGTCGAGTGATTTTCAAGAAATGGACGAAAAAGAATTTCGTGTGGTGATTAAACATTACTTTATGAAAGGCAAAACGTCTCAGGAGACTAAAGAGAAGCTTGATAAACCTTATGGTGACTCTGCACCTTAGATTAGAACAGTTTATAAGTGGTTTCAAAATGTTCGGACTGGCCATATGGGCACAAGTGACGTTGAACGTTCTGGACGGCCTGTGGAGGTTACGACTCCAGAAATCATTGATCAAATCCATGGTATGGTGATGGATGACAGAAGAGTTAAGGTACGTGAGATTGCTAGTGCTGTGGGCATCTCGACTGAACGGGTACATAATATTTTGCATAAACATTTGGACATGAGAAAGCTATCCGCAAGATGGGTGCCGCGATTGCTCACGCTTGACCAAAAACGGAATCGTGTGAAGTGTTGCAAGGATGGTTTGCAGCTGTTCCAGAAGAATCCGGAGGACTTTAAGCGTCGTTTCGTCACTGTGGATGAAACATGGATACATTACTATACTCCTGAGACCAAACAAAAATCTAAACAATGGGTTACCAAGGGGGAATCTGCACCAAAAAAGGCGAAGACCGTTCCTTCGGCCGGAAAGGTTATGGCGACTGTCTTTTGGGATTCGCAAAGGATAATCCTCATCGACTATCTGGAAAAGGGTAAAACTATTACAGGTAAATATTATTCATCGTTATTGGACCGTTTGAAAACCGAGCTGCAAGAAAAACGCCCGCGATTGGCCCACAAGAAAGTCCTTTTCCATCACGACAACGCACCAGCACACACCTCAGCAGTTGTGGTCGCAAAATTAATGGAAATAGGATTCCAACTCGTTTCACATCCCCCCTATTCTCCAGGCTTGGCTCCCTCGGACTACTATTTGTTCCCCAATTTGAAGAAATGGCTTTCGGGACAAAGATTTTATTCAAACGAGAAGGTGATTGCAGACACTAACGGATATTTTGCAGACTTGGACAAATCCTATTATTCGGAAGGGATCAACAAACTAAAACATCGTTGGACGAAGTGTATAAGCCTAAAAGGAGACTATGTCGAAAAATAAAATGGTTTACCCCAAACACATAAGTAGTTTTTATTTTTGCACGGACTTTTCAAACCAGCCTCGTATGTACATAGTGTTTTTTTTCGTCTAAACTTAATATACACATTTACCTTTTAGAGAAACTAGGTCGTTGGTAATTTTTATGACCAAAAACGCCACACATAAATGCTGGTATTCTGACTGAACCTCCAATATCTGTTCCTAAAAATTGAAAAATAGATATGGTAATTAACAAACAAATATGATTTCTGACTCCTAAAAGTGCAAAAAAAACAAAACGATTCACAACAAACATAAAACAGAAGCTTTCACAGACTGAGTCAGATGAAAAATCACGGTTCTTGGTATTAGACTATCTACAACTAGAATACATTCAATAATCTCGCCTTAGATATTTATCGAGAATACATAGCTACATAAGTCCTAGGAAAGTCAAAGATCAGGTGGGGAGCAAAATAATGTCGATTTTTGCTTATTTGACTTTACTGTTCGTTTTGATAATAAATATATCTTCCAGTATATTCATATTATATGTAATTTTAAGGAGTAGATGTCGGTCTATTTGTTCTGCAGAATTAATGATGGAAAATACTCGTAAGCTACTGCGAGCGATACTCTTTAAACAAGGCCAGAAAGCACAAGAAGTGCTTTGGAATATCAACAGGAAGCAGTAAAGGAATGTATGGTGCAACGTTGGTTTAAAAAAATTTCGTGATGGACAGGAGAGCATTAATGATAAAGAAGATCATGCACGTCCTTTAGCAGTTGACAACAATGAATTACATGCGTTAGTCGAGGCATATCCACGCAAAATTCAAATTCAGATAGCTCTTTATTATTACTAAGTTAATTGATATAAGGTTGGCTTACACTCTAGTTATGACTAATACAATTGCTATATATATATATTCATCAGCTATCTGCCTTGTGCCTGGCTGGTGTTCTGCCTCTTGGTAGACCATTCCTCATATACATAAAAATATCAATTAGTCATTTCCGAATGATGTTCTTTAATGACTTTTATAATATGATTGTTTGGTGAAGGTTTTTTTGTTTGTTATTAATATTTATGTGGATTTTTGCTTAGGTCTGCTGGGAAAATTATTTCAAAAAACCCAGCTTGACATTGTCAGGTACATGGTATTATTTACGCTAGACTTAATTGTTAAACTTTTTAATTTCATTTACTCTCTCTCATTCATACATCTCCCTTATACCATTCTCTCTATTTGCATATTGTTAGCAGTCCTTATATATTATTAGAAAACTATAACAAATAGATGCTTATACTGCACTCTGTCGGCGACTTAATAAGTCTATTCAAGCAGAGCGGCACAGCACGGCTGGCACTTATTGCAGAAACGCACCTTGAGCTTACTGCTCGAAGGCCTAGATGGCAGCATTGGTATAAAAACTAAAAATGAAACGAAAAGAATCGTATCGTTAGAAGTTACCAAAGCCCAGCTGATGAGCCGTGATACGGCGAAACGCGTCTTGGGATGGTTCAGCAAATACAAAGAACACTTTTGGTAACTTCTAGAGATACGATTCTTTTCGTTTCATTTTTAGTTGTTATACCAATGCTGCCATCTTATCTATTATTAATATATATATATATATATATATATATATATATAATATATATATATATATATATATATAATACATACATATATATATACATATATATATATATATATATATATATATATATATATATATATATATATATATATATATATATATATATATATATATATATTATATATATATATATATATATATATATATATATATATATATATATATACATATACATATACATATATATACATATATATACATATATATATATATATATATATATATATATATATATATATATACATATACATATACATATACATATACATATACATATATATATATATATATATATATATATATATATATATATATATATATATACTGATTTAGTTACATATTTGCACTTAACAATGGTTCTGTTGTATCTTGGTAGTTTGCAATTTATGTTATAGTCCGATCAATGATTCTTTGCATGCACGTCATAAATGTCTGAATATAGTGTAAACATCCATCTATATTATTCTTCTTGTCAACATGTTAAGTATATTTAAAAACGTAAAAAGTAGGTCTTCTGTCATCTGGAGTTATTTACCACATTCGCTCTATTATCTGACTCGGTTATTTGTACGTAACATATGTACGACAGCGAACAACCTGGAATTTGGGTATAACTTCATGTTTTAGAAGCCAGTACCGCCGAGTTAATAGGCAATAAAAATAATCGATAATTCTTTGACGATGTCCTTCACAAGTAAGAACTAGGGTGTTTTACAAATCATACACATTTAATATATCCGTAGTTTTCGTTAATTACCAAACCGGATGAAAAATTTTAAATTCTATTTTGACTTTTGAAATTGTCATTTAAAACTCAGACCGCCGACAATGAATTGATAACCGATTGAATCGTATGAATATTCTTGACGGCGCGTTGATCACATGACTGCAAAGATCCATTGACCAGACTTTAACTGAAATGTTCAACTAAAGCTTATATTTCTTATCCTTGGATCTTCATACTCTATATATTCTTAGTGATTGTTTATGTTTACATTATATAACTCATCCAATTTGCACTTGTTGCAATGTAATCATGGAGCTTCAAAATAAATTACTGATCTGTGGTATTGCGGTTTGTGCGTTGAGTTGTCTTGTGATCTGGTTTGTGTCAAGTCTTGTGTTAGAGTCGATATGTGTATTTTATGTCTAAGAATTTGTCGACTATTTCGTCTATGTTGTCTTATAGTTTATGTTTGTCATGTGGTGTAAATTATTAATTCTTATGTATCTGTCAGTTGATGTCTTAATACTCCATTTTGCATGCGTTGGAGTCGTTGCGTTTGTGTGTTTGATATGCCACACCGTGCCGGTGCGGCATACATTAGTAACAGGTCTAATTATTTGTTTGTAGATCGTTAATTTATTTCTTGGTTCCATGTGTGAGCTTGGTGCGAGCAGTGCATACAAGTTCTGCATTGCAACAAATGCTTTCTGAAGCCCATGAGAAACGTGAGTATGAAATTTTATTCGTGAATCTATAATGACCCCTTTTTAGTTGATGGATCAAACATATACAAATTGTACAACTTTGGGGCTAATAGTGACCCCCTGGTACACCTGCTTTTGTGCCCCTAGGCGTTGATAATGAATTCCCCACTCTTATTCTGAATGTTCTTTTAGTCAGGTAGGTCTTGTAATTATGTGTAATGGTAGGTTATGCAGCAGATCCATGCACAGCAATTTAAGAGCTTACTGAAAAGTCAGGAGTAAGTCATTCGATAGTTCTGCATCACATCAGGTAACTTAGCAAAACATAGAAGCTTGAAAAATGGATACCACAAAAATTAAATGCAAATCACAAAAAACTGTCTTGCTTAGGTGTGCTCTATGGTTTTTTTTTTGTGCAACAATCCATTTCCCGATTGCCTCGTGACTTACGATGAAAAATAAATTCTGTACAACATTCAGCACAGTGGTTAGACCACAACACTTCGCCAAACCAAAGCTACACCAAAAGAAGACCAGAGGGGTTTGTTTGGAGGAACATATCATTCACTAAAACTTTTGAATCTAGACGAAACCATTAGGACTGAGAAGTATTATCATGTGCACGGGCGACGCTGTAAAAGCTGAACAAATTGGGCTCTCTCACCAAAACCAACTACAACTCTTTTGAGAATCTTGACTTCAACGAACAATGCTTTCCGAGGATTTATTGAAGTCAGAATGCCAGTAGAAAGGATCAAATCGGTATTATTTTTCTACCCACCTATCATTTATACTGAACTGGTGTTCACTACATCGTGAACCAGTATAATAATCTGTAACTTAATCATGTTTTTACTTTGTGCGTTTTTTCTTGGAAAAAAAAGTCAATTTTGACAAACAACGGGACCACCTTTGAATAGGTTATTTTTCATCTTTACGAGAGCAAAGATTTCAACTAAAACCAGGAACAAAAAAAATTCTGACATGATGTGAACTTTTTAGGGATACAATCTACATGATCTATAAACTTACACATTTTTATCGAAAAATATGCTATTATTAACTCTGTTAATCTTATAGTTGTTAATTTTAAGCTTAAAATCATTACGGTCAAAAGAGCTACATAATTTTTCAGAACCTGAAAGCAAACCAATTTTTTATGAAGTTCCACACCAAAAAACATCAATAATTTTAAATTCTAATTACCAAGTCCTAGTGGTGTCCCACAAGCAGCTAAAATACTAGATTCTCCACCTGATGACCCTCCAACATTCCTGGTTGTATTATAAGGATTCTTAGTCAAACCATATACAGGATTACTTGTTTCTTGCCACAAATTCAACTGTGGTATATTTGAAACTCCCAGTAGAATTCCTCCGGCTTGTTTAACCAATTCCACACATGCAGCATCGAATGTTGCTTTTCTTCCAACTCTCTTTTTTAATCCAAATGTCCAAGATAATCCCTTGCACGCAGTTGATTCCTTAGATGTAAATGGAATACCTGTAAATATGCTCAATATTACGAGATAATTTTGCGTGTGACATTTCCTGGTCATATTATTTTTATAAAAGATAGAGAAGAAAATCATTCAAAAAACAAAGAGTATTGTCAAAACCTGTATACGTCCAAGGTGAAAAAACCAAACACAGTAAAAAGAAAACACATTATAACTAGCGGTTCTGAAAAGATATCTGAAATAGAATTAGACGCAATAAGAAAGACAATTATGAAAATGAAATTAAATCGTGCGTCAGGAGACCACAAAATAATTTCCTAGCTTATAAAATACGAACTTTAAATAAAAAAAACCGGACAAGTGCAAGTCGGACTTGCGCAATTAATGTTCCATACGTTGATTGCTTTTGAAATAAATTTTTTTGCTACGGAGGTATAAAATAAAAATGACTTCACAAAATACATCCCAAATGAGTTTTCAACAAAGTTTTTTTTGTGATCTTTACTAAAAATTGATGACCTTGAAATTTTTCGTTTTTTATATACCAGATAAATTATTAAAGGTAATGCACTCGTGATAATTTTCATTCAACGCTGTGGAGAATATTCCAGAATTTTTTCAAAATGTTTTGATCAGTACTTTCCGAGATAAGGGCGATTTTTCGCAATGTTTTAAAAATAATACAAAGAAAAGTCTGCGCAAGTATTGCATTATATCTATTTTTGAACTCGTCTTTTTACAAGCTTTCATTTGGCACCCACCTGGATGAGCCGATAAAAGATTTTTTTTTCACTTCCGATTTTACCCCCCAAACCTTAAGTCAAAATTTAACTTTCAAAACTACACGACTCTGATGAGGCCATCGACTCCTATATTAGCGCCAAATTTCAACTTTCTATGTCAAATAGTTTCAGAGAAAATCGGGTGTGACAGACGGACAGATAGACACCGAAGTGATCCTCTAACTAAAAATCTTATTACTAAACAAATGCTTAGAAGACAGGCAAATACTGCAGAATTGGGGCAATTCCGGAATCATGTTACTGCATAAGAAAAAAGATAAGACAGAGCTGGTAAATTATAGACCATTAAATCTTCTATGTTAAATATATAAGTTATTCATGAAAATAATATCTACAAGACTAACAAACAAATTCGAATTATAGCAAAACAATAAACAAACAGATTTCAGTACATAATATAATACTTTGGATCGCATACATTCAATTCGAAACGTCGTAGAAAATACTTTAGAATATAATAAAAAAATGCGCAATGATAAATGCGTTACAAAATTACCGTGTGGATTCAAGATATCGAACTCATCGAAAACATATGTAAAGAAGCAACCAGCACATTGAAGCTACGTTTAGAAATAAAAAAAATTAACATTCTAAGCGAAATAAGGCAAAAAGACTTCATGACACTTTCCATGAAACTTTTCACGTTAGCAATGAAAAATATATTCAAAAAAAAACTAAACTAGGAGAACAATGGTATACACATTAAAGGACAACGTTTTGGCACGTTAAGATCTGCAGACATGGTAGTGCTTATTGCGGAGAATTGCTTGGAATTGCAAAAAATGACAAAGAGCTAAAAGAAAGAGAAGGAGGAGTATAAATATGAGCAAAACAAAATTAACCAACACAATAACGAAGCCATCATGGAAAATAAATCGAGGATAAAAGAAGTAGAACAATACTTATACATGGGACAAAACATAAGGAAAGACAGAAAAATGGGGGATTAAAGCATATAGTACAAAATAAAAATAAGATCTAGGACATACGTAAAAACAAAAATATAAAATCAACCTGTTATCCCACTCCCGCTGTATGGGACGAAAACAATGCCCAGGTGCACGCTACCCAACGTCACATGGAGGGCAGTGCTAAATATAATACTAAAAGACAAAGAATCTATAAAAATGAATTAGACAACGTATTAAAATGGATGATATCAAACATACTACTACTAAAGATAAAATGGAGATGGCAGGACATGTAGCAGAAATGGAAAGGGCAAAATGAACAAGGAAAACAACGAAATAGAAATCCAGGACGGCCCCTACTACAAAGGTATAATGGCATTAGGAAAATAGTTGCCAGGGCATAGACGAATGTGTTACACGACAGAAACAAATGCAGAGAAATGGAGGAGGCGTATGGCCACTCATGGACGATGAAGACTGGAGAGAGAAAGAATTTTAAATCTATTAACTGTTGGCATTCCAACCACCAAAACATATACTATATAAGGATCATAAAAAATCATAAATCGGGCTATAAGTTACTGAACTCTAGAACTCCTTAAAATGAATGGCTCCTATGCGGGAAGACAGAAAACTGAAGGATTTGCTTCTGGGGTAGCAAAGTCTAAAAGAGCACCAATTTAATCGTTCTTCTATTTAAGGGCCCGCGAGGCCCTAGGTTATATTTAGACATGAAGCAGGAGTTTGTTAATTCTTAGACTAAGAGATTAAGGGAAATATTTAAATATATAAAAGTAAAGATACAGCCACAAGAGAATAAAAGAAGTTATTGGTGTCTGACTCCACCCTGACGAGAATTAATGTTTATTCCCTCGATCTCACACGTTGTGACATCGTCAGTGCGTAACCCTTACAGTCACTACTTCATTATGACATTCGTTCGAAGATCTTTCAGTATAAACTCCAAGATTGTCAATTCGAGTCCCACTGGCAGCGAGAACTTTTTTCTTTCCGTTGTGGTTGTCTTTAACTTTAAATATTTTTTTATATGTTTATTGTTTGTTTGGATGATTCCTAACCTATATTATTTCTTGTCATTTGTATAAAAATATTTCAGTTTTTAGCTTAAATTTTAAAAGATGCTGCAATATCCCATCCGTTTGTTGCTTTACTCTCAATTTTTAGCGCCCAAGGGACTTACTACGACAGATGAAAGTGTAATCACGTGCCTATCAAACCTTCAGAACAAAAGGATGTAGTATTTATTGGAGCACAAAGGTTTATTTTTTGTTGCGGCGTCTTGCAGATGCCTTGGAATATTAATACACTTCGATTAAATTAATCGCACGCACAACTTTCTAAGTTTCAGTCTTCACCTTCACCAATGCATAAAATACCTAAAAAAGTAATACGTTGCTATAGTAGTAGTATTTGGGGGGGAGGCTTATTGACAAACGAACACACCAGAGGGATTATTTTTACCAATACCAATTAACGTCTAGGTAGTGTTAACCAGACAAGACCTACAGATTAACGTGGGATCTGAACCCCATGATCAGCAGATACTATTATGTCAATATGATGATAGAGGGTGAAACGAAAAGTCAATCCATGGAGTGACATCACAGCAGTTCCCCAAGTCAGCCAAAAAAGTTCACAAGCCAGCGATCTTCACAAGTTAGGTGTGTTAGGTTTTTTTGGGATGAACAGGGAGTAATTCTTCTGTATTTTCTTGAAAAAGGAGATACTGTAAACAATCAGCGGTCTAATGAGACACTCAACAAGTTTAAAGAGGTTATTAGGAGGAAAAGATGTGACAAAAATCTTATGGAAGACCGCACACAGGTATGGCGACAAGTCAGGCGAGCTGTAAAATGGGCTAAACATAAAGCCTCATCCACCATTCAGTCAGGATCTAGCGCCCTCTGACTTCTACCTATCCGGTCCTTTAAAGAGCAGTCTGCGGGGACATTCTTTTGAGGACGTAGATGAGGTGAAGAACGCTGTAAAGCAGTGAGCGAAAGAATTATTCAACACAGGATTTCAGATATGGGTCCAATGAGAGCGCAAATGTATCGCTATCTTATCCTTGAATTGAATATTACAATTGTTTACTGCACGACTTGCTCTATTAGATTGCACGGTTTGTTTTGTTTATGTTGAATAAAAAAAGTTATGCACTCAATTGCATTACATTTCGGAATCGTATTTGTAAGAAAGAAGAAATTGTATACTTAAGTTTTTTTGTTCGTTTCAAAATTAACCGTTACCGGCCCCCTACCGGTTCTCCGGCAGACTAAATTGAATACAAAAACGGTTCTTTTCACTAATACATCATTACTACACAACAGTTATCACAACTACACCAAAGGAACAATGACTGACTAGACATAGTCAATCATCAGTCTTGATGATGCTAATATGGTTAGCGAAACGCGTGTCGAGTGCAAAAATAAAATATTTAGTGTAGTGGTGATAAGTGTCGTGTAGTATCATTGTTCCAAAGATTCCAACGCATAAATCATTAGATAATTTTTAAAAAAACAACTTACCTAAAAGCGGTTTTTCTTGAAAATCGGCCTCTATTATTGAACCACTAGCAATATCACGATCAACTTGTCTGGCTTCCTGCAATGCTTCTTCAAATCGTTCATCAACAATTGCATTTATAATCGAATTCACCTCTTTTATTCTATCAATAAACGCCTGCACTATTTCCTCTGAAGTTAATTCCCTTTTCCTTATCTTTTCGACCAAAGATGTAGCACTTTGTAAGAGAATAGGATTTTTAGCTTTAGGTATAAATTCTCTTTTCGAATCATAATAAAATCCAAATAGTCTGTCGATTACCAAATCTAGATAATATCGCAAAAATTGAAATATTTGGAACAGAAAAGCACATAATTGCTTGTTTTGATTTTTTTGTAATTTTTTGCCACTAGAAGCATCTTTTGAAGCTGAAACAAAAATTGTAATTAAAATGTTTGTTTGTAAACAAAAAAAAATTATGAAAAGCAATCCTAAGAATGTTCAAACTCGATGCATATAAAAAAAGATACAATTCGTTCACAAACTGTAAGGGAATATATATTAACCCTGGTCTTTTGTTACAGTATATGTCGGTAGATGGCACATCACTGGCCAAAATTCAATTGCGGTAAGGATATTAATATTTCTTCAAAAAATTGGTTTCGAGAACATTTTTTGCCATTAATATATTCTTTGGTGTGCTAACAACAGCGCAATTACCTTAATAAGTTATCCAAACGCCTCCTGCATCAATAATCGCCTGTCATCTCCGAGGCCAGTTGTCCACGAGATTTTCTTCATACTTTGCAAATTTTTCGAATTTCGCGAGACAACTGAGTCCTCAGAGTCTTTCCTCTGAGCTTTCTCTTTACAAGGGATCAAACGTTTTCAGTAAGGTTGGCGTCCGGCGGTTGTGAAGGCCACTCCAGTATCTTATCGTGAGCCCAGCAAAGGTTTTTTTCAACGTGCTTCGGAATTTGACATCATGAGCACGAATACGTTGTCGAATGGTCTCATGGAACACATTCAAACCCCATTTTCTTAATTTTGCCGCTCCTTAACGCAGTGTCAATTTAAAGTCCCATGAAAACAAAGACATGATTCATTTCTCGACTTTCGGAGTGAGTTTGCCTACCGAACCATGTTTTGGCAAGTCGTCGACATTTTTCGTCTTGTTAAAATGATTTAACCCCTTCTTCGCAAACGACAGCGACTTTTTAATATATTTAACTGCCGCGGAATGTGTCATTTTAGGCCAATTTGGATGGAAACAAAAAAAAAATTGCCTCGAACTGAGGCGCAAACAAGTGACTCATTTTGGATTTTACGTGATTTTGACATAAGTTCGCAATGGACTGACACTTTTACTAAAATGCGTCGTAGGCATAGGTTCCCTCTACTAATTTTTTGTTGAGTCGCTAGAATTGCATCTAGAATTCTCGCGGACACGTTCTTACTTGACAGACTATATTTCGTTATATTTTATTTTATAAATCATGTATTTAATAGTCTATTATTATTTATTTAAATTTTACCCTTAAGTTGAATTTAGTTTTTCATTTAATATAATTAAAAGATTATGTTTGTATTTCTCCTTATTTTTCTTTAATAGGTAAACATATTTATTATTATTCTCACATATAATATTACTTATAATAATCGTCATTGTCTAATTTTGAAGGTTTTTCGATTTATACAATACATATGAATATAGATATGTAAATTACATATAACATAGCAATATACAAAGGTAAGATCACATATTATAAATAAGGTACTTATTTTTGAGTGCTATGGATACTTAAGCAGTAGAGAGTCCATATAAGTCAGTTTCCCCACGCTGCATTAAGTAAACTCATGGTCCTATAAATTGGCCTTTTTAATTAGAAATTGGTTGTTGATATTATTCAGTGAGAAGAAGAAGTATATAACTTTTGTATTCCGCATTGTGAAACCAAGCATTTTTGTAGTTTGAGCATAAGCCACGTCGATATGAGAGGCGAAAGAGAATTTTGGGTCATACATAACTCCAAAATCCTTCAATTATTCAGAGTATAATTAAAGCCCACACTGTTTGCCTTATTTCAGAAAAACATTCCGCAATATTTATTGATATTTACGAGCACGACACGATAACGTTAAATAGACTAAATTATGGTACATAATGTACTTAATCAAAATTATTAAAAATCTATATGAAGCCAGCACTACTACGGTGAAAATAGATAACAATTGTTCGTCTAGATGTCGAATAATGAAAGGTGTAAGACAAGGCTGCATACTCTCCCCCATCCTTTTCAACATTTACAGTAAATTTATGAGACACGTATTAGATCGATGGGAAGGAGGAATTAATATAGGTGATCGCCAGCTTAGTAACCTTCGATATGCAGATGACTCCCTATTGCTTGCAATAAGTCAAGAAGAACTTTTGACCTTAATTGAAAGACTTTAGAATATCACATGCTGATAATATGGAGAAACTTGTGGTACAGGGCAAACCAAATGGAAGGAGGCGACGCGTAAGATCATCTAACCGCTGGATGGATACGATTGAGATGCTGTTGGGTACCAATACGAAGCAAGCTACAAGACAAACAGCTAACAGAGAACATTGACGTCTGGATAGCCAGACATAACCACGATATAACTGACAAGACATTTATACTAGAGGAGGAGGAGGATGAGCAAATTATTTGTATGACATCAACACTGAATTGTTATTAGTTCCTGCTACAATGCTGGACAGTCATACCCCACTCTATAAATTTTAAGGTCATATTCAAATAGCGATTCGTTGCTAGAGACATTTTTCAATAGTGAGAATATTAGTAATGCAAAATTGCTACCCTGTGGTGTTCCACTCAAATTTGGGACATGTACGGCTAATCTCCTGGAGCTCCACATACTACAACCCTAACCCTCAACTAGTAAGCAAAGAAGAGAACACGGCTAGCCTTAAAGCCCGAAGCATCTTTTTCCAAAAAAAATATGATAGTCGACACTATTAAAGATCTTTGAGAGATCAGTGTAATATTTTGCAGGGTCTGACCAATATATTAAGAAAAACAGGCTAGGTTGTTAATTGTACTACGTCTGTCAAAGAATTCATGTTGATTACGAGAATTAAGATGCTCAACTCGATCGAATATGCGCATGTTTCTAACACATTCGCAAAGACGCATGAGCGCACAAGAGAACAAAGAAATGTCAAGTTAATAACACCAAAAGTTAAGATACTAATATGAAATATCGAAAGAGGCTATGTTGAAAAAATGAACGTCTAAGTCATAATGCACATAAATAGTGCTGAAATAATGCAGAATTTTTAAATACTAATTATAGAAAATTAAAATTTTTGATTTTTTTTCTTGAAAAAGACCTAATTTGAAAAGTAAACATCAACATGACCAAATCATTTAAATCAATTGATTAAAAACAATATAACTTTATCTGGATTTGAGTTCTCAAAACCACAGGCTTTCAATCGTGAATTCTAAAAGGATGTAGATAAAACAGTAGTTTATATTTAATGAAAGAAAAGCTGCGTTAAATGAAAATTAATAATAAAATTTACGAAAATAGTAATAATGAACAACATTCAGTAAATAGTAATTTTAATTGTGTATGGACGAATCTACATAAGGTTGTCTAAATTCAATTTGACATCTTGACAGTTGGTATTATTATCTTCTTGGAGTTTCTCGTTTTTATCTACTGATAAAAGGATAGCAATCAATGCTTGTATTTTTGTTATATTGTATAAATTTTAACTGCATTTTACAATTTTTTTTTATTTATTTTTGTCTGGTAAAAATAAAAGGACCAAAATAGGACAAAAAACTTATAAATATTTATTGATGGAATGGATTTTGTTGGTTACTTCGTGATAGAACAT
>CM032454.1:55576782-55592723 GCA_019049505.1 Pachyrhynchus sulphureomaculatus | reverse complement strand
ATAATAATTTTAATTATTCTTATTGATTTTTGTTAGAGACGACTAGAATGTTATTGTTTTCCCTGCGGACTTTAAAATATTTTTACTTACTAGGCACTACAACAATATTCTTGAAGAAATAATTACCACCACAACAGTAAAGTAGTGCATTTTATATAAATCTTTATAAACAAAAAAAGTAAAGATGTTTACAGCAACCAAAATTTTGCAAATTTAATTGTCTGCTTTCATTAGTATTTTTAATCTCTCGAAATTTTGGTTGCTATAAACATCCTCCTTGCGCTCTTTTGTTAACAGTGTTGTAAAATGATTTTTCCTTTAATTACAAATGCTTATACTCATCTTATGTCTAACAATATCTGTTTAAAGCTTCTTAATACACGTTCTTGTTTATAATAGAGTATAATCTAACAAATAAGTTTATAACATGAAACCGGTATTAGGATTGCAAGGCAGGATTCATGGAATCATAATATATCCAGTACATAACTAAAAGTTTTCTAAAAAACGCCCATTATGACTATTGAGATAGTTGTCTACTTTTAAACAAACATAGTGATATCATTTAATTTTCCGAAAAATAAGAAAATCTTCAGTCTGTTTGGGAAAACGTACAATAATATATTAACTGCTCGTTTTTAGTGTTCCGTACGGAACACTTATAAGATCACTTCGGTGTCTGTCTGTCTGTCTGTCTGTCTGTCTGTCTGTCCCGATTTTCTCCGAAACTATTTGACATAGAAAGGTGAAATTTGGTAATAATATAGGAATTGATGGCCTCATCAGAGCCATATAGTTTTGAGAATTAAATTTTGACTTAAGGGGTTAGTTTTGGGGGGTGAAGTCGGAAGTGAAAAAAAAATTTTTTTACTAGGTCATCGAGTGTGGTGTCAAATGAAAGCTTGTGAAAACACGAGTAAAAAATATATATATAATATTATACTTGCGCGCACTTTTCTTTGTATTATTTTTAAAAATTCGCGAAAAATCGCTGTCCCGGGCATTATCTCGAAAAGTACTTATCAAAAAATTTTGAAAAAATTCTGGAATATTCTTCACGGGGTGTAGATTGAACGAAAATTATCACGAGTGCATTACCTTTAATAATTTATATGGTATATAAAAAAAACAAAAATTTCAAGGTCATCAGATTTCAGTAAAGATTGGAAACAAACTTTGTTGAAAACTCATTTGGGGTGTATTTTGTGAAGTCACTGATCATTTTATACCTCCGTAACAAAATTTTTTTTATTTTAAAAGCAATCAACGTACGGAACACTAATTGCGCAAGTTTAACTTGCACTTGACCGGTTATTTTATTATAATTTGTTATTTCCGGTTGTAATTAAGGAAAGCACCCTTTTATACCACTATAGCCAGAATTTGGGAGAATTAATTTTTTGTATCGGTAATCCCTCCAAATCTGGTTGCTATCATCTGCCCTCTTTTGTTTACAGTGTTGTAAAATGACTTTTCCCTTAATTACAAATGCTTATACTCATCTCACGTCTGACAATATTTATTTAAGGCTTCTTAATGCACGTTCTTGTTTATAATAGAATATGATTTAATAAATAAGTTTATAACATGAAATCCTTATTAGGATTGCAATGCAGGATTCATGGAATCATAATATATCCAGTATATAACTAAAAGTTTTCTAAAAAAACGTCCAATGTGTCTATAGAGAGTTGTCTACCTACAAACATAGTGGTATATAATAATTTAATTTGCCGTAAAATAAGAAAATCTCCAATCTGTTTGGGAAAACTTACAATAATGTGTTAACCGCCCGTTTTATTATAATTTATTATTTTCGGTTGTTATTAAGGATGCACCATTTTATACCACTATAAGCAGAATTTGGAGGGAATAATTTTTTGTATCGGTAATGTCTCCAAATCTGGTTGTTATAAACATCTTCCTTGCGCTCTTTTGTTTACAGTGTTGTAAAAGGACTTTTCCCTTAATTACAAATCTTACACTATATTTACGTCTGACAAATCTGTTTAAGGCTTCTTAATACACGTTCTTGTTTACAATAGAGTATGATCTAACAAATAAGTTTATAACATGAAACTGTTATTAGGATTGCAAGGCAGGATCATGAAATCATAATATGTGGAGTACATAATTAAAGTTTTCTAAAAAACTTTTAATGTGTCTGTAGAAATAGAGATAGAAGAGAAAGTCTGCAATCTGTTTGGGGAAACTTACAATAATATGTTAACCGCTTGTTTTATTATAATTTGTTATTTCCGGTTGTAATTAAGGGAAGCACCATTTTATACCACTATAACCAAAATTTGGTATAATTAATTTTTGGTACTCCCTCCAAATCTGGTTGCTATAAATATCTTTCTTACGCCTTCTTGTTTACAGTGTTGTAAAAATGACTTTTCCCTTAATTTCAAATGTCTTACGTCTGATAATATCTGTCTTCTTAATACACGTTCTTGTTTATAATAGAGTATAATCTAACAAATAAGTTTATAACATGAAACCGTTATTAGGCTTACAAGCAAGATTCATGGAATCATAATATATTCAGTACATAACGAAAAGTTTTCTAAAAAACCTTCAATGTGTCTATGGAGATAGTTGTTTACCTTTAGATAAACACGGTGATATAATTTAATTTGCCGAAAAAATACGAAAGTATCCAATCTGTTTGGGAAAACTTACAATAATATATTAACCACACGTTTTATTGTAATTTTGTTATTTCCGGTTGTAATTAAGGAAAGCAGCATTTTATACCACTATAACCAGAATTTGGTGGGATTAATTTTTTGTATTTGGTCGCTGTAAACATCAGCTGCGCTCTTTTGTTTACACTGTTGTAAAATGATATTCTCTCTTAATTACAAAATGCAACAGTCTAGCGTACTTTAAGTTGTAGGCTTGCTATGCATGAGCATTCACCCAAATAACTTCTCCATTCTCTCCGCGAATATTTAACCGTTAACAGCCTGTTATTTTGAAAAAAAAATGAGTAGTCTCTCAAATGTTATTATGATTAAATTTTGGAACCATAACTACTAATAGAGAATCCTTAGGAAACTGTTACTGTCCACGGTACCAATTAACACAAAACACTTGTTTGACCGCGTTCGAATTACGTAACCCCAAACCGATGTTATAGACATCTTCTATTGCTTTCTTGTTTACAGTGTTGTAAAACGGTAGTTCCTGGTAATTACAAACGGGAAAAGAATCAAGTTTAGGTTGTAGGCTTGCTGTGTATAAACCTTCACCCAAATACCGTCTCCATACCTTTCGGGTACACACGCTCTGTAACTGGTCTGTGGAAAGTAGCTTGTTAGTTTGGAGAAACCAAGTGGTCGAGCTTATACTTTCCTTAAATCTCTCAACTGTTTTTGACCTAACTTTCAAAGCCAAAAGGTATTAATGAAGGATCAGCTCAGGCAACTGTTACTAGGGCCGCGATTTAAGTTTTTACAAACGACCACTAGATGGCGCTATTGAGATGTGTGACCATTGTAAAATTTGACATCTGTTATTGTGAAAACAGTGGTAGCTTAGAAACTGACCGAGTAGTTCGTTTACAGTGAGCTTAAAAACAGTTTTGTGAACAAAGGGGAATTTCAAGTGAAGGTTTTCGTTGGATGATTTTTTACGATTTTAGTAAAAGCCGAACTCAACATCAGTGCCTCGAATCGCTTCGTTCAACTTTTCGTAACGAATCACCATCAGAAAACCACCAGTTAACCACCAATCCGGAGATTTACACGGCCACCATAAATCCGCCGTTAGGTTCTTCCGACCATAAACTGCTTTCGACATCGAGTATCCTGCCAATCAGTGACAGAGAGGCGCCTAGGCCGCGCAAGATTTGGCACTACAAATCTGCTAAAGTGGGAAGATCTTATGGAATACTTTCGAACTTTCCCTTGGATGGACGTTTGTTTTCGATCCGATAACCCATCTGACTGCGCCAGGGAGGTCTCCGATGTTATTTTGGCTGGTATGGAAGCTTACATCCCTTTTTCGAAGAAATGCTCCTCCAACGGCAAGCCTTGGTTCGACCGAAAATGCAAAGAAGCTGTTGCTTCTAAACATATTGCCTACCGACAATGGCGTGAAAATCCTAACACCGTAAATCGAAACATCTTTGTTCAAGCCTGGAACAGATGCAAGGGAATTATCGACGAAACCAAGGAGGCACACAATCAACGAATTAGAAACAAACTTCTCGCTTGTCCCAACAATTCCAGGTCCTTTTGGGCAGTCGCTAAGGCAATGAGTCAAAATTTTACCAAGTCCACCATACCACCACTCACACGGCCAGATAATTCCATTGCAACCACACCTGTTGAGAGAACGAACTTGTTGGCTGAACTCCTTGCTTCACATTCTACTGTCGATTTCCAAGGAAAAACACCACCTACTATTCCCATATTGCAGTCAAGGATGCCCGATGTTGTCTTCAGACAGCGCATCATAAAGCGTATTTTAATGAAGTTAGACACCAAGAAGGCTTCTGGCGCTGACGGAATACCTGCCATAGTTTTCAAAAACTGTGCAAGGGAACTAACACCAGTTTTCTGTAGACTTTTTAACCTATCCTACAGAAAGGGAATATTTCCGTCCTGCTGGAAATGTGCCACGGTTCAGCCGATACCTAAAAAAGGTAAGAAGACCTTGCCAAATAACTACCGACCAGTTGCACTGTTTTCAATAATATCGAAAGTCATGGAAAAGGTTATCAATGAGCATCTTCTAAAATATCTTGAACGATTCAATATTATTAGCGATCACCAATATGGTTTTCGTAAACATAGATCAACAGGAGATCTTCTGACTTATGTAACACATATTTGGAACAACGCAATTGAACACTTTGGAGAATCTCGAGCGGTTGCTCTTGACATATCCAAGGCATTCGACCGTGTTTGGCACGATGGACTGTTGGCTAAGTTGCGCTCTTATGGTATGTCTGAAAGGTTCTGTTTGTGGCTCTCATGTTTCCTCAGAGAGCGTTCTTTACGAGTGGCGGTCGACGGATTTATTTCTAACACCCTCACTATCAACGCTGGTGTGCCCCAGGGCTCCATACTGTCTCCTACTCTCTTTCTCATTTACATTAACGATCTGCTGGAAAAGACCGGGAATCCAATCTATAGCTTTGCAGATGACAGTACACTTGTCTCTTCATTCACCTTGAACGCTCAGACATCAGCTGCTCAGGCGAATATCCGCAGACAGCAGGAGGTCGTTCAACTTAACAAAGACCTGGAAGAAATTCTATCTTGGGGTGACCGTAACCAAGTGGAATTTAACGCTACAAAAACACAAGCGGCAGTTTTTTCTAAACAAGTTAACGTTGCTGAACCCGACATAGTTATGTCGGGGCACTCCATTCCCCAGCATCGTCGCTCAATTTGTTGGGCGTTAGTTTGGGAGCAAATATGTCTTGGCATGAACATGTTGCAGGCATAGCAAGGAGAGCTTCTCAAAAGTTGGGAATATTATTTAGAACCAGAAAGCTTTACACCCCACAACAACTGTTAATTCTTTACAAAGCTCAAATTCGACCAACTATGGAATACTGCTCCCACGTTTGGAGCTCCGCTCCCAAACATACACTGCATTTGTTGGATTCTGTTCAGAGAAGAGCGGTCCGTCTGATTGGGGACCCGGAATTGACCGGCGGCCTTGATTCGCTGGAACATCGAAGAACGGTTGGCGACTTGAGTCTGTTCTACAAGTATTTTCATGGAAAGTGTTCGAAGGATGTAGCCCGCTTAATTCCTCCCAAAGCGGTGCATGTTAGAAATACACGTCGCGCTGGTGCTTCGGATCCGTATGAGGTTCAGCTTGTTCCTCCGCGTACAACGCTTTTCAAGCAATCTTTTATATGGAGAACGTCATCCCTTTGGAATAATTTGCCCAGCGCTGTTTCCCACCGAGTACAATTTACAGCGATTCAAGAACAACGTGAATCGCTTTTTCCGCACTCGTGCCGCTCTTGGAGCGCCAATAAAAAAAAAAAAAAAAGAATGTTCAAAATTGGTTTGCAGAATTTCGTCATGATCGTGCTTCCGTCAGCTATGAATTTCGTGAAGGTCGCCCAAAATCGGTGGTTATTCCAAAAAACATCAATGCTGTAAGCAACAAGATAGAAGAAGATCAGCATGTGACTTACCGTACGATAGAGACATCCTTAGGCATATCGAAGACTGCAGTACTTTCGATTTTGCATGAACATTAAGCTGTGAAAAAATCTCTTCCCAATGTATTCCTCATAATTTGATCGAAACTCAAAAACAGACTCGTGTCAATTAGTGTAAGAAAATGCTCAAAAAATTCGACCGAACACATGCAAAATCCGTATAAAACATCGCAACAGAAGGCGAAACTTAGACATATTCGTACGGAAACTAAGAAACAATCATTTGTTTGGGTGTTCCAAGATGAACCGAATCCAACAAAAGTGGTTCGTTCGCGAAGCATTTCCAAGAAAATGATTACTTGTTTCTTTAGTTATACTGGACATGCTGCAACCATTGCTTTAGAAAATCGAAGAACAATTAATGCTGAATGGTATACAACAATTTGTTTGCCAGAAGTCATCGATGAAATGAAGAAAAACAACCGAAAACGTCGCATCATTCTTCATTATGACAATGCCGGCTCTTACACAACACGTCAAACAATTGATTTTATGACGGAGAACAACATCGACTTAATGTCTCATTGCCCGTATTTACCTGATTTATCACCTAATGACTTATTTTTGTTCCTGAATGTCAAAAAAAGAAAATGCGTGGACAGAGATTTTCATTACTTCAAGAAGCTCTTGAATCCTTCCGAAACCATATTTTTCAGGTACCAACTTCAGAGTGGAAAAAATGTTTCGAGAATTGGTTCGAACGCATGCCAAAGTATATAAATCTTAAAGGCGAATATTTTGAGAACCAATAAAACGATTTGTACCAAAGATTTTTTTTTCTTTTATTGTTTTTGTAAAAACTTAAAAGGTAGCCCTCGTACTGACCGCCATCCCAACACACCAACTGTCGCAAAAAGCCGGACCACATGTTCGAATTATGTAACCTCAAACCGATGTTTAGGAATCTACCTATCAGAGTGGTTAGCTACCAATCGTGATTTAATCCCCTACTAGGCAGGTAGCGGGCTTCATGTCTACAATTCCAGCAAGTGCAAATCGGACTTGCGCAATTAGTGTACATGTAAGTACATTGATTGCTATTAAAATAAAAATTTTTGTTACGGAAGTATAAAATGATCAATGAATTTACAAAACACACGCCACTAATGACCTTGAAATTTTTGTTTTTTTATATACCAGATAAATTATTAAAGGTAATGCACTCGTGATAATTTTCGTTCAATCTACATCCTGTGGAGAATATTCCAGAATTTTTCAAAATTTTTGGATCAGTACTTCTAGAGATAACGGGGAAAAGCGAATTTTCGCAATTTTTTAAACCCACCTCGATGACCTAAAAAAAGAATTTTTTTCACTTTCGATTTCACCCCCCAAACCTTAAGTCAAAATTTAACTTTCAAAACTACACGGTTCTGATGAGGCCATCAATTCCTATCTTAGTGCCACATTTCAACTATATATCTCAAATAGTTTTGGAGAAAATCCGACAAATCGTGACAGACGGACGCACAGACACTGAAGTAATCTTATAAGTGTTCCGTACGGAATATTAATAACGGAAAAATTTGCGTGGCGTCTCTGAGAAACTCGACGAGTAGAGGTACATTTTAACAGTTCGGCAATAGCCAGCTGGCAATATTTTGTTGTTGGAGGCAGCTCTCTGTGCTGAAGTCCACGTATGGGACAGCCTAAATCATATTATATGGTCAATTAAATCGGATGACATGAACTGTCAAAATATAAAAAAATACTTCTCTGCTACCTTAATTGTCATATACATAAATATATAATAATCCCTTTAGAAAAAGCACACTAAGGAATGTATGCGGTAAATCTCTAACAATTCAACAATAACAATTGTTGGATTTCTAATGAAAAGAAGACTGAATACAAATTAGAAATCAACATTTACTGTTATTATGTTTGTACATATAATATGTGTTTATTATAAATTTTACTTTAGTGTAATTTAACATCTAAACTAAACAACTTCAGACAGTAACATAATCCAAAATGTTACCATTAATTATTATTGCATCCGTGTTGTGCATACAAATTGCTGTTTCAGGTGAGTTTTTATATTGTATATCGATTTTTTATTGAAGTGAAATCCGACAATTCCTAAAAATAACGAAAGAAAGAAGCTCCACACAGCAGCTCAGTGTGTTGTTTCAAAACCCCTATATATTATCTTATATCTGAATAAACCCTATCTATTAGTTGTAAACCTATAGAGAAAATAAAACTGACTCTTATGTGAAAGAACATTCCGATTAGAATAATAGTGTCATGTAAAAGATAAATAGTAGATAACTTGAACAAGGCAAAATGCGCCAATCCAACTCGCATGATCTGCAGGTGGTGACAAATAAGTTTAATTTAATTGACAACCATATAAGAAATGAAAATGTACTCTTATACCAGATTGAAATGTTGGAATTCTATAAGAAAATTCCTCTGATATAATGTTTTTAAAACCCGTAAGAAGGGAAAAATTAATAAATATAGTAACTTATTTATCAAATGGAAAGTTTCAAAATAGTCTCTTAAACAGGTTACAATATCTGGTAAGAGCTAAATTGCTTTCAAATTTTTAGCCTGATTTTTGCAGAAACTGCTGTAAAAACAAAAATATTGCAGGAGAAGAGTTTGCATGTGTCCTTCTTCTGGAATCTTTGAAGGTTTTCGACTGCCTTTCACATGTAGATCTGTTGCATAAGTTATCTATGTGCACGGTACGTGAAAAATACTGAGATTAATGTTACAAATTCGTGCACATGTTTAAGACTGCAGATTGATACTAATTTTAAGTGGACTTATGTTATAGGAATGCTAGGAATTATATCTGAATATCTAAGCTATCTATTATTATTTTGAACTAAAATGCTTTACACAACAACTTTATTCTGCACAAAATTCAAATTAGAAAAATGTTGAAATACTTCTGCAAAGTTCTGGGCTCTGCTTCCAAATACGATGCATCTGTTGCGCGACTCCGCTCGCGTATACTACAGAATTATTCTACTCAGCATATATCATCACTACACTAAACACTTTATTTTTGCACTCGACGCGCGTTTCGCTAACCATGTTAGCTTCATCAGGCGCGATGATTGACTAACGCTAAACTACAAATCTACCCTATTTATAGCCTAATCCTTGAATTACTCAGGCGGAACTAATGACATAGGCGAGACTATCAGTTCCGGTCAAGTAACCAGTAGAGGGGGCTATAAGGAATACGCCCTCTGTCTTTATTTAAACTACTTTTACAATTTATAATATCCATACTTTCGTATACGTTCAGCAATCTCCTATCAGATACATTTTTAATTAATCTTAGATTATCTAATGTTACAATATGATCAGCTTCAAGGGCATGTTCGGCAATGCTAGACTTTTCTGTTCTACTCTATTTTAAATGTGCTAAATGTTTTTTAAATCGTGTTTTAATTGACCTTTTAGTTTGCCCAACATACTTTTTGTCGCAATCATTACAACTAATTTTATAAATTCCACTTCTCACATAATTAGGAATCTTATCTTTGGGATTTCCTAAGATATTCCTCAGACTGTCTGAATACTTATAGACTAAGGTGAGGCCTATCATATTGAGTCCCCTGCTATATTTCGGATTATATAGTATGGAGACATACTTGGTCTTATTTTCTTCGTGTGTAAAAAAGGAAAAGTGACCAAACGAACTTTTCCTCTAAATAGAGTAAACTTCAATAATGAAAGGAATCGTATTAGAAATATAACTAGAGCTAATGGTTATGACGAAGACTTAGTAAATAAGTTAATAAATAGACATAAGTTCAGGTTAAATATTCAGAATTTCACCTTTTTTACACGCGAAGAAAATAAGACCAAGTATGTCTCCATGCAATATAATCCGAAATATAGCAGGGGACTCAATAAAGTATTTAATAAGATAGGACTCACCTTAGTCTATAAGTCATCTGACAGTCTGAGGAATATCCAAAGATAAGATTCCTAATTGTAAGAAAAGTGGAATTTATGAATTTAGTTGTAATGATTGCGACAAAAATATGTTGGGCAAACTAAAAGATCAATTAAAACACGATTTAAAGAACATTTAGGACATTTAAAATACAGTAGAACAGAGAAGTAGAGCATTTCCGAACATTCCCTTGAAGCTGATCATACTGTAACATTAGATAATCTAAGATTAATTAAAAATGTATCTGATAAGAAATTGTTGAACGCATACGAAAGTATGCGTATGTAAAAATAGTTTAAATAAAGACAGAAGGCCTATTCCTTATAGTCCCCTCTACTGGTTACTTGATCGATAATGAAACTGATGGCCTCGCCTATGCCATTAGTTCCGCCTGAGTAATTCAAGGATTAGGCTAAGTATAAATAGGTTAGATTTGTAGTTTAGCTTTAGCTCCTGATGAAGCTAACATGGTTAGCAAAACGCGCATCGAGCGCAAAAAAACAGTGTTTAGTGTAGTGGTGATATATAATGAGTAGTGTCATTGGGCCAAAGATTCCACATTGCCAACACAGTACAGAATTATTATTTAGGTTTTTTTGCAAGAGGGCGCTCTGGCGGCAAATTTGTTTTCAGTTTTTTGCACTATTATCGTCACTGTTTATTCCCTATGGTTACCTAAGGTAACAAAACACATACTAAAACCTAGCGAGCGAACATATGTATGAATTAAAAAAAACACGTAAATCGTGTTCGTGGTTCTCGAGTGTTAAGTTTTATATATATTATAGAAGAAAGCTGTTCGCTTGACTGGAGATCCAGAACTAACCAACAACTTTGATTCCTTGAAATATCAAAGAACGATTGGAGTTTATCCAACAGATACTTTCATGGAAAATTTTTGATGGATCTAGCCCGCTTAACTTCTTCCAGAGCGGTGCATGCTAGGAATACACGCCGCGCTAATACATCACATCACAGGTTCAAGTTTCCCTTTCGAATGATTTATCTAGGACCGTCTTTCCCACCGATTACAATTCGAGGTGATTCAAGAGCAACGTGAATCGCTTTTTCCGAATACGCGTCGCCACTAAAGTGTTTTAGGGATTTCGTTGCAGCACGTGTGCTATGCCAATAAAACAAAGGCTGTGATATTGTTCGTTCGATCTATTACAGCAGCTCTTAAAAAGCTTCCAGAGAAACTTAGCCATCTAAAAACATCATAATTTTTAGCAGTTTTAAATGGAGTTATTTAAGGGGATGTACCTAGTTATAGAGTCGAAAAAAAGTTTTATTTTAGCGAAACTATTCATTATATAAAACAGGTTTTTATTTTATATATAACTAGCCGGGCCCGCGTGGACTTGATTCACCACTATCGTCACTGCTTATTCCTTATGTTACCCAACGTAATAAAATATCTTCCATTATTTCCCCTTATCTCTCCATATTTCTCCTTATCTCCCATTATCTCTACATAATTTCCATTATCTAGGCTTATCTCTGCTCATCTCCCATTATTTCTCCTTATCTCCCATTATCTCACCTTATCTCCCATTATCTAGGCTTATCTCGACTTATCTCTCAATATTTCTCCTTATCTCCCATTATTTCTCCTTATCTCCCATTATCTCACCATAACTCCCATTATCTAGACTCTGCTTATCTCCCATTATTTATATTTATCTCCCATTATCTCACCTTATCTCCCATTATCGAGCCTTATCTCGACTTATCTCCCATAATTTCTCCTTATCTCCCATTATATCTCGCCTTATCTCCCATTATCAAGGCTTATATCGAATTATATAAAACATATGTATAAATTTATAAAAACACGTAAATCGGATAAGTGGTTCTCAAGTGATAAGCGCACTAAAGTACAGACAGAGAGACCTTGCATTTTATATATATTCTAGATACAAGATTATAGATAACCTGGCCAGAGAACAAATGTATGAATTAAAAAAAAAAAACACGTAAATCGGATAAGGGGTTCTCGAGTGACAAGCGCACTAACGGACAGACACACAGACAGAGAGACGTTGTATTTTATATATTATATTCTTTGCTACATGATATTGTGCCATATTTAATGCTTTAGGCAGTGTATTGCAAGAGAACGCGCTAGCGGCAAACTTTTCTCCGACTTGATTCACTATTATCGTCACTGCTTATTCCTTATGTCACCTAACGTAATAAAATATATCCTATAACCTAGCCAGAGAACATATGTACGTTTAACAAAAAAGCACGTAAATCTGATAAGTGGTTCTCCAGTGATAAGCGCACTAACGGACAGACAGAGAGACGTTGCATTTTATATATATTATTGATGTAATAAAATATATATCTATAAACTGGTCAGAGAACATATGTATGAATATAAAAAATCACGTAAATCGGATAAGTGGATCTCGAGGGATAAGCGCACTAATGGACAGACAGAGAGACGTTGCATTTTATATATATTATAGATATAGATTATTATTATTATTATATAACCTGGCCAAAGAATATATGTATGAATTTAAAAAAAAGACACATAAATTGGATAAGTGGTTTTCGCGTGAAAAACGCACTAATGGACAGACAGACAGACAGATTTTATATATATATATATATATATATATATATATATATATATATATTATAAATTATAGATATTCTCTGCGACATAATATTGTTCCATATTTAATGGTTTAGGCTGTATATTGCAAGGGAACGCGCTAGCGCCAATTTTTTTTCCAACATCATTCACTATTTTACGTCACTACTCATTCCTTATGCTACCTATCGTAATAAAATATAGCCTATAACCTGGCCAGAGAACATATGTATGTTTAAAAAAAAAAGTACGTAAATCGGATAAGTGGTTCTCCAGTGATAAGCGCACTAACGGACAGACACACAGACAGACAGAGAGACGTTGCATTTTATATATATTATAGATAATACATAGCTTAAAATACAATTTGTGAAATTTTAATTTTAAAAAATGGCGGCGCTGCACCCGTTTCGCACGCCCTCTTTTTTAAAGAGCATTGCGGTGGGCACGACTACTGGGAGTTGGATCATCTGAAATCAAAATTTCCAAAGAAAATTCATCAAATCGCATTGGTTTAAACAAAAAGGCGAAAAAATGATGTTACCGCGGTTTACATTTTTGCTAATTAAAAATAAAGTTCGTGATAAAATAAAAAATCCTTCGTTCAAATACAAGTAACATGTACAGAGAAAATATGTTCCAGATTTCATCAAAATCGGTTCAGTGATTCTTGAGACACCTTGCACGCCGTCAAGAGGTTTTAAAGAAAAAGTGGTTTGAACAAAAACGCTTTTAAAGTTTACGAAAATAAATTTTTACCTGTAAATGAATCATCACCTTCAGAGCCATAAGCTTCTAAAATACTAAATTGTTTTTGTCTATAACGCATTCTAGCTTCTTTTGTACTTTGTAACAATTGTCGCTCAGCCAGGTCAACTCGTTCTCCGTCCACTTTAACTGCGTAGTTATGTGCATTTCGGCCACAATGAACTCACATAGCTGATATTATATTTAACAAAGCCAATTAAAATATAAACTTTAATAACTGCTACGGTTGAATTGCTGCGAGTGACCTTCTGCCAGTAAACTGTACGACAGTACTGAACAAACTCCCAGTTTCGAATATAGAACCTCAGAATATCAGATGTGAATGCCTCATCCCTTCTAAGAAGGACAATTGAAGAATCTCTTTATATTATATTATAAAAGAAATACATTAAAATCGAGAGGCGAATGCTGACCCGAGAGCAGCTGCTTCCTACCTGCTCCGGAAATCCTACCCAACGGCACTTCTTTTAAACTGCTATATCTTCGTCAGTTTTTAACCGATTCCTATGAAACTTACACAAAATATTCTTAAGATATGATACTAAAAGAAAATGTAAAAATCGAAAAATCGATTTTTTTTTACCCAAATGACTAGGTATATCCCCTTAAATAAATAAGCCTTATACAACCACAACTTAAATTTGACGAGTTTGTATTATTTCATGCTTTGTAAACTTGTTAGCAAATCTGCGTTGAAAAAAATGATATCTATCTATTCAATTTTAAAATTCGTCTCAAAATAGGAACATAGGACTCAGTAACCACATTTTCATTTTCAGATGTCCTCAGCGATAAAATCGTTTATAAAGGTAGACAATATGTTGTTTCAAAGGAAGCAGTAAGTAAACACGTAGATATAGTGCTAATTTTAAGATAAATAAGGAGGTTTAAACAATAAAAAAATAAATTAAAGATAAGCAAAATCATAGATGAAGACCTTGAACGCCTAACTCCCCACAGCCGCACAATGTGGACATTACGTGATTTTTATCCAAATTCATTTTCTGGTCGCAATCTCCAAGAAATCTCAATAATTTATATTTAGTCTTGGTTCTTGATTTCTTTATCGACCTGTCTGAGCAAATTTTTGATTATTTACCATGATTTTTACTAATTTATCAATATATATATATATATATATATATATATATATATACATGTATATACATATATATATATATATATATATATATATATATATATATATATATATATATATATTTAATATATATATATATATATATATATATATATATATATATATATATATATATATATATATATATATATATATATATATATATATATATATATATATATATATATATATATATATATATATATATATATATATATATATATATATATATATATATGTACATATATATTGCTTTTTTTTTCCAAAAAATACCTGTTTAGGCAATAAAATGAGTCTGTCACGCAATTTTGTTAGATTTGGAGTTCGCTACCTTAGGTTATGTTAGATTTGGTCTTCGCTTCATCTCAGCATTTTTCTTCTTTGCATAGGGTTATGATAGGTTTTATGTTCTTGGTCTAAATGACTAAAAAATAAATTTATTGAAAAACGAGTTCAAATCATGGTCACTAATCAAAAAACCGCGCAGACAGATTAATAAAGAAATCAAAAACGAAGATTATAAAAAAAAACTATTGATATGTACATATATATTGCTTTTTTTTCCAAAAAAAATACCTGTTTAGGCAATAAAATGAGTCTCAGTCACGCAATTTTCAAGGAATCTCAATAGTTTTTTTTTATAATCTTCGTTTTTGATTTCTTTATTAATCAGTCTGCGCGGTTTTTTCATTAGTGACCATGATTTGAACTCGTTTTTCAATAAATTTATTTTTTAGTCATTTAGATCAAGAACATAAAACCTATCATAACCCTATGCAAAGAAGAAAAATGCTGCGATGAAGCGAAGACCAAACCTAACATAACCTAAGGTAGCGAACTCCAAATCTAACATAACCTAATGTAGCGAACTTTAACCTAACATAACTTACATGTTAGATTTGGAATTCCTGGTTTAAAAGCTTTAAATTTAGGAAACGTTTATCTGATCATTTTTTTCTCTTTGCATAGGGTTATGACAGATTTGATATTTTTGGTGTAAATGGCTAACAACTATATTTATGGAAAATAAGTTCAAATCATGGTCAATAATCAAAAACCCGCACAGATAGATCGATAGAGAAATCAAAAACGAAGATTATAAAAAAATTATTGAGGTTCCTTGAAAATTGCGTGACTAAAATTCATTTTATTGCCTAAAAAGGTGTTTTTTGGAAAAAAAAGCAATATATATTGATAAATTAGTAAAAATCATGGTAAACAAACTAAGTTGGGAATGTGGAATCTTTGGCACAATGACACTACTCAGTATATATCACCACTACACCAAACACTTTATTTTTGCACTCGA